>JAEMOT010001212.1:252214-345919 GCA_019297695.1 Apostasia ramifera
CGCGCCTGCCCGCTCGCGCCTGCCCGCGCGCGTACCCGCACGACGTTTGGTAAATTCTCTTCTGAACGCAACTAAACTGATTATTTGATTTCAACACAAATTATTTGCTCAACTTGAATTATTTATTTAGCTCTAATTGTGTGACCCGATAATTCCTTATGTGTTAATTACTGTTGGATGTAACGGTGAGACGTCTGTCCTAAATTTCTGAACCTCGGATCTGATTTATTGAATTTAAATTGACGCCTTAATCTAAATTGATAAATTCTTATTTATCATACGATCCAATTTAATTTTAGTTTTAAAATATCTTAATTTGCGGGATTCAAAAATTTTATTTATCATATAATTTATCTAGAAAATATTTTTCTCTTAATTAAAATAATTTGCTAATCAGTTTGCTGAGTATTAATTTAAATTATCTTTGGCATCCATTTTTCGTCCCGCATCAAATAGACTCTTGCCCGAGGCTTTGTTTGTGCTGAAAATTGGGTATTATGCTGGTACCAATACCGCATGATGCCAAGTCCGTAAGTTCCACTATCGCAGACACTAAGGCTCTATTTGGTTGAAGGAAATAAAGATGGTTTGAAAAATTTTTGTGAAAAGTTTTAGAACAATGTGTATGATGTGAAATAAAGTGAGTTAATTATATTAAAAATTATATTGGATGTGAAATAAAGTGATTTTTAATGTTGGAATTTGTATAGGATGAGATGTAAAATAATTTTTAATTTTTTTTTAAAAATAAATTTAAGATTTTGGCCATGGCTAAAATAAGTCATTTTTTTTAGTCAGTTGCCAAACAAAACCTAAGAAAGCTAGATATAGAGGGAAATTGCGAGCATTACGTTCATGCATTACTTCCATATCTAGATTATCATGATTTATGATATCAGTCCAAGTATTAATAATACGACCTTGGTTGGCAACTACAGATTGATTAAAATTAAAATCATTTAGATTAAACGCCATAGTGCTAATACCCAAAGCAGTGAACTAAATACCTACTACATGCCAAGCAGCCAGGAAGAAATGTAAAGAATTAGAATTATTGAAACTAGCATATTGGAAGATCAACTTCGCAAAATAACTATTAGCGGCTATTATATTATAGGTTTCTTCGATATCCTTGCTTCTCTTGTTAACAGTGTTTGACACAACCTTGTTTTTAGTGCCTCTCATGTTGATGACGCTTAAGAAGTACATTGAAGGTTGAATCCTCTGCGTCTTCGATGAGGCTCGACATTGTGGTGTTTGTTTCGTGTTCTCTCAAGAATAAAGCATGTCGATCCTTTTTATCTTTGTTGAGGCTTGCGTTGTTGCATCGTACCTTAGATTCTCTCGAGGTGTTCAAGTTGAAGGTCAACTCTGACATCTTTGGAAAGGCTTGAGTTTCTTGTGTTGGGTAGGGCTGTAAACAAACCATGCTGAGCCCAAAACTAATACAAGACAATAGAGGATGGATATACAAATTTGAGATCTATTATTCTAGTGATAAATTATTCCCAAGGAAATGCAAATATTCCAGAAATAGACGTATGATAAATTATGAAAGTTTCAAATCCCACAAATTCTAGACTTCTTTTTTTTGTTAGAGAAAAATGGCTAATTTTTTCCTTTTCTTGGTCATCTTAGATCATTTGATCGGTTGACTAAGGGCCTAATCTGTTTATATACAATGTTTTAAATCTTCGACCAGGAAATTTGTGAAATGATCTTTTCATCAATTGCACATTAATTGAATGGTTTGATTGGGTGGATTTCCAGAATTTAATAAGTTGATCGTCTTCAATTATTTCATTGCCTGTAGTTATGGCCAACTGATCATGTTTTACTTCCGCAATCTGCAGGTTACCCTTCTAGGGACCTCAGGAATTTCTGGGTCTTATGTCGAACACAGAGCTTGATGGATAAGGAAATGCAAATGCCATCACGATCCCGTGTTATGCTGCAGAATCTGGTCCATACAGCTCTCTCTTAATAAATGTTATTGGCTATATTTGAAGCTCTATATTCTCAGGCATGCTTAATACTCTGACTTCCACCTCCTGTTAGCTGTTTTCGAATACTTCTGAAATTTTAGACAGGGAATGTCATATGCTTTTTGATTGCATTGCAGCTCCCTCGCCTTGAAGTAGTATTTTTGTTGTGCTGTGAGTTATTTACAATTGTGTTTGAATACAAAATTTTGTTGCTGTTGTTGTTGTGAGTTATTTACAACTGTGCGAACTATATTGCCAGCATATTTCATCAATATATGTCATCAAATGTGCTTGTATGACATTAGATTTCAGCATTCAAATATCTGATACACTTTCATGCTTGATCTTTCAGCGTTTGGTAACATGATATGTTTGACCATTGCCATTTCCCTGAAGGTATTTTGGTGCTTTAATGGAAGTGTATGTCTAAAATGAAATTGTATTTAGAGTATGATCAGGTTCATTGTTTCCTGTAATGAGCCAATTTTGTGCTTTTAAACATTCCATATGTATAGGTTGATAACATTCACCACTTCTCTCTAAATACCTCTTAAAGTAGTGTGAAGCATGTAAGACATGAGAGAAGGTTAGGTACCCAAAGTGAAAATACATGTCATGATGATCTGAGTCCCACGTAAACTAAGTTAGGAATGTGGGATTTCTGATGTAGCATTCTGGTTGGCTCATCTTCTCATTTGTCTTCTTCCTGATGATCCTCGTTATTCAAATTAGGAATATTATTATCTTCTCTGATTTTTCACGCACAGCTACTTGAATTACTGAAGTAGCAATATTTTCGACATTGGTGTCGAAAATCGCTCTTCTCTCCTTGATCTAAAGTGTTCTTTTCGACCCCATCATCCTCTGCTCTAAGCAGGGAAGCCAAAAGGGTCTGTTGGAATTCTTCCGAGAAACATTCTCCAGAAGGGTCTCTGGTTCCTTTGAGAAGCTACCAAGCTGTGAAGATGAAGCATCTCTAAGGTTGGATATTTGGGGAAGGCTTGTGATGGCCTTGCTAAACCAGGAATTCCTTCTACAGTAGGTAGCTAGAAGGAATAGCTAGAAGGAATAGAGGCTGTATGATGATGAGAATCCTCTCAAGTTGTATCGATTCAATTTTTACCGAGTCTTTGAGTCACGAGAAAACTTGAGCTCGAGTTGAGCGAGGTTAGTACGAGTTTTGAGCAAAAATAATATATGCGAGGTCTATTAATTAGTAGCAATTATCAGTTACCTAATCAAGTGGGCTTATCCGATCATAGGGATTGGGTTCTTATAAATGACGAATGTCTAATGTTTACTATTTTATTAGTCAGAAATCGATCAAATGAATAATACCCCCTGTTACGATTCATTTTTGATAGCAAGCTTTTGTGCTCTTCCTATCTTGTTATAATGACAAACTCTCGTGCCATTACTATGTCACATAACTCAAATTTTTTATACCAAGTTTCCACACTCTTGTTATGCTCTCACAATTGCGGACTGTAATCTCTGTGACGACAGCCTCTCATTTTCTTATTTGTATTATTTTACGATTCTTCAAAGTTTAACTCTTTGTTGAAGGGTATCGTTGCCTTCAATTCAAGTTTCTTGTTTGTACTATTTCGCAATTCTTCAGAGTATAAACTCTTTGTTTTACTATAGACTATGTGATACCTACCACTTGATAGTAGGTTGTCATATTTTTAGATATATTATCTTACAAACTCAATGAATTGAGCTTAGAGGTGCCTGAATCACAATTAAGGGAACTCACGACTACTAATGAGTTGTTCTGTATCTCCTTAAACTGACCAATGTATTAATTTCATAGGTTGATCTCGGACAAGGGATTCATGGGATTTTGTTAGGGATTATTGATTGCCTCATCGAAATTTATCGTGACATTACATTTTTTTTTTAAAAAATTAGCAATTAATTATAAAAGCTTATGTCTTCAAGAAATCTTTAAGAGTCTATTTGTTTGTAAGATTAAATTTAACAAGATTAAAATTTAATTTGGATAGAGATTTTTTTATTAAAAATTGTGAATGATGTGAAATAAAGTTAGTTATTATATTGGGATATATGAGGGATGTGATATAAAGTTAGTTATCATGTTGAGATATGTGAGAGATGTGATATAAGTTAGTTATTATTTTGGTAATGTGTGTAGGATGTGAAATAAAGTTAATTTTTAATATTAAATTTTATGTGTGATGTGATATGTCAGGTTAAAATTAAATCAGATTAATTTTTAATTTGGAGACAAACGGGGCCCTAATTTTAATTCTTTATTTTACTTTCTAGCCCGATAATTGTTCATATAAGGCTCTAATTTTATGGATTTAAGGTTAATTTTATTTTCCTGAGCTTAAATTATAAGGATGTTAACTTAATTTCAAATTACCTTTAAAATGTTGAATAAAATCATGTAATGCGATTAAGGTCTTGTTTGGTTTGAGAGTTTAATTTTAAATAAGAGAAAAAGATATTTTATTTTATAAATTTAATGAAAATAAAATTTATTGAAATTTGTGTTGGGCTAAAAAATGTCTGAATTAAACGAGCCCGAGTACCACGATGTAGTAAAAAAAAAAAAAAAAGGGGGAGTGCAAAAAAATATTCCGTCAACATTATTTTGTAAATAAATGTGTTATTCAGCACGGGTTTCAGGTGGTGGAGTACTGAATTAGGCTATTGTTGGCCGAGTTTGGGAATTTTAAATCTGAATTATTTGCGATAATTGCTTGGGCTATTTGTGGAGAAAAAAAAAACGCCAGATTGAATAGAGGTAAAAGCAGATCAGTCAAAAAAGTGTGCCAATTTGCTGTAAATTTTCTAGACGAATTGGAAGCAACTCAAGAAGAAGATTCTCACTCACAATTGAAGCCCCAAAAGGAATGGGTTCTACCTTCATATCTTAAAATCAAATTTAATTTTGACGTAGTCTTAAATGAAGAAGGATGTTGCATGGGCTTGAAGGTGGTGGCCAAAGACTATACAGGTAGAATGATTGCTAATTTTGTAACTAAAATAAAAGGCTACTTTGATCCTACCATCGCAGAATGTCTAGTGGATGAACAAATAATTTTCCTAATCACAAAACTGAATATAAAGGACATATGCGTAGAAGGGAACTCTTCTGAAGCTATCAAATTAATTCAAGACCCTGACGAGGGCCTCTCTATCATTGGGCACAAGCTGGAGGTATTAAGGGGTTGTCAAGAGACTTTCAATAGATATGCATTCTCATATCCTACGAGAAGGTAATAGAATTGCACACATAATAATTCGCTATCATCTTCTTATAGATAACCAGAAAATTTGGTTTGATACTCTTCCAAGTTTTATATATGAAATATCTAGAGAAGATGTTATTATGTATAAATTTAAACATGATGTACCCTAAGCTCTTCAATATTATTACTATTATTATAAATTTTTTTTTTTGTATCGATCAATATAAGGTCAATGACACCTATTCTAGCTAGGGTTGTAAATGAATGGAACATTCAATGAGTAGTTCGATGATCAGTGCTCATTCATTTTGTATCAATCCAATTTAATGAACAAATTTTAATAAAATTTTAAAAGCTCGAGCATTAAGTGAATGAGTATGAACATACCAACCTTTAATTCAATATTCACATCTTATTTAAAAATTTTCATATATCTTATTATTAATTTAAAAAATATATTTATGAATCATGAATTATCATGCCATAAGCATATTCATAAACATATTAATATATTTAATAACAATTTCTCGTATTAAAACTTAATTTCTCGTATTTTTGTTTTCTTCGCTTTAGAAATTTAAAACTAAAAAAAATATTAATATTAATATTTCAAAACATATTCTAAAAAGTCAAGAAACTAAAAATTTAAAATAATCACACTATATAATATAAAAATTTTAGTTAGAATGAAATGATAATTTTTATAACCTCCGGACTTAAATTATAATTTTTAAAAAATTTAAATTAAAGATAATCATATAATAAAAAATTATTTTAATTGAAACTAAATAAAATTATTTTTATAAGCTCAAGAACTTAAATTAACATTTAAAAAAAATTAAGATGAACTTACAACACGCCCTTCAAATCACAATTTCCCGGATGAAATTTATATCTCAAAAATATTAAAAGAACGTTTGGTTATTGTTATCTTAATGTTATATTATGTAATTTAAATATTATATTTTAACTAATAATTTTATAATTTAATAAAAAATTATTTATAAATATCATTAAATTAAATAATTATTTTTTTATTTTCTCTAGATAGCATAATATAATATCAAAATAATATCAAAATAATATCAAATCAAACGCTCCTTAAATAAAAAAAAATCATAATAAGATTTGAAAAATAATAAATTTAAGATGTAAAATCAAATCATAGTTTTAAGTTTCGATTGTTTTTAGTAAGCCAAGAAAAAAATATATTCCAACTTCAATCAAAACTGAGTTTATCTGTTTATAGGATTTAATTTAATAAATTAAAATTAAATTTGAATAAAAATAATTTTTTATTAAAAATTATAAATAATGTGAAATAAAATTAATTAATATGTGAGAATATGTAAAAAATTTAACATAAAATTAGTTATATATGTATAAAAAATGTGATATAAATTAATTATTATTTTAATAATATATGTAATGTTTCAGTAAAATTTAAATTTTTAATTAATTAAATTTATTATGAAAAATTAATTATTTAAAATTAAATATATGAAATATTAAATATTTGTTATGTGATTTAAAATTTAAAATGGCTAAAATTAATAATTAATTTAATTAAATTGAATTATTTAAAATTCAAATCTAATGAATTTAAGTACCCATTAAATATCCATAACTACCTCCTTAAATTAAGGTTAAGAAAAATTACAGAAATACCTTCAGATTATTATTTAGAGAAAGAGATAGAATTTCTCACCCTAAAACACCGATTCAACTCTTCCCCTTCTATAACCGCCGCCGGCCTAGAGAGAGGAGAGAGAAAGTAACGAGTTGGAGAGAGAAAGTAACGTGTTGGAGAGAGAGAAGCCGGATCTCCCTCAAAATCGACGATTCTTCTTCATCTTCTTCTCGATCTACACGTTTTCTTGCACCTTAGATCTAATAACAAGATTATGAATTTATTCTACAGTGAAATTACAAAACAAAACTATATAATGTTGAGTTAGAATAATATATGAAATTTTTTCACTATTTAAACATAAGGTTAATTGAAACAATACCATATAATTGCTTAAAAATAAATAATTCGTAACGATATGGGTAAAGAAAATTTTTTATATATTATTTCAGTGGTAGTTGAATTTTTGAAATAAATATGTAATCACAAATTTATGAGCAAATTTAATAATAAATAAAATATGAAGACTAATAACAAAATAATACTCACGCAAATCATACATCTAATCCATCAATTTAACTTACAAAATCAAACTTTTCTCAAAATAATTTTTCTATTCAAATATTTAATTTAAAATGACAAAATTAGGATAAAACCTACATCGAATTCAGCATAATTCTAAATTTTCTTGAGATTCAGAGAGAAATACCGCTCCAAAATTACTAGATCCGATCCAAAGTGCAAGAAAACGTGTAAATCGAGAAGAAGATGAAGAGGAATCGTCGATTTTGAGGGAGATCCGGCTTCTCTCTCTCCAACTCGTCACTCTCTCTCTCCAACTCGTCACTTTCTCTCTCCTCTCTCTAAGCCGGCGGCGGTTATAAAAGAGGAAGAGTTGAATTAGTGTTTTAGGGCGAGAAACTCTATCTCCTTCTCTAAATAATAATCTGAGGGTATTTCTGTAATTTTTCTTAACCTTAATTTAAGGAGATAGTTATGAATATTTAATGGGTACTTAAATTCATTAGATTTAAATTTTAAATAATCCGATTTAATTAAATTAATTATTAATTTCAGTCATTTTAAATTTTAAATCGCATAACAAATATTTAATATTTCATATATTTAATTTTAAATAATTAATTTCTCATACATAAAATTAATTCCTCATAATAAATTTAATTAATCAAAAATCTAAATTTAAATTTTAACGAAATATTACAGTATAAATAAAATTTTTAATATTAAATTTTAAGAATAATTATACTTAAGTCCCTGAATTTAAGAATTATTATCATACAGGTCCATATTTTAAAAATTATAACATCAAGGTCCCTAGTTTTTAAAAAATTATCACACGAATCTTTTTTTATTTTTTTATTATTAAAAAAAATTTAAAATTACTATNATGATAATTTTAAAATTTTTTTAATAATAAAAAAATAAAAAAAGACCCGTATGATATTTTTTAAAAATTAAAAATCCCAATATTATAATTTTAAAAACATAAACTTGTATGATAATAAACCTAAACTCAAGAACCTGGGTGTAATTATCCCTAAATTTTATGTTTAACATAACATACCCATTTAAAATTAAATCAAATAGAACCTAAAGTTTTGTTTTCAAAAAAAAAAAAACACAAGTTTTTAGAGACACGTTCCTTGAAATTAAGCTTTTTTTTCTGTTCAAAACCTAATTTTTAATGAATAAAATTAAAACTAATAAAACTGATACTTCCACGTTACAATAGAAATCACAATTTATCTATCTATCTAAACCTAATTTAAAAAACTTGAATCAAATCTTTATCTTTTTTTTTTTTTAAAGAGAAAAAGGAGGGTCAGCCTTTCTTACTGGTGCTCCTAAACTTGAAAGAAAAACAAACCCATGTGATGTTGGGCACTGGCACTGGCAGTGGCCAATCATCAGTCCACTGCAGCATTAACCACCACCACCAGTTAATCTTCAATGGCATGTGGCAACTTCCACATGCCATTATCTCACTACTAAAATATGAGAAACTGCTCACACACATTATGATGTTTTTAGAGCTTACTACAATAATGTTAAAAAAGATAAGCTAGGGAGAAGTTCTAAAACCAAACAATTTTCGCTTTTCAGGATTCTACAGCTTTTCATTTTAGACTCAAAATTAAGTTCAAAAATTTAAATTTGAATCTAAACTCACATGTCTTACTCTCAAACCAAATGCAAAGCTAGTTTGTTGAATAAGATGAGTTGTAGCAAATTATGAAGCAGCTTGAAGTTCTAAGCTTTAGTAAATTTAAGGAGAAGTTATCCGGATGCTTCGTAGTGCAAAATAGAGATAGAAAGGTGCATGTATAACACAGCCAAGTAGTTCAGAGTTAACAAAGGTTTTGAACTTGAACAAGGAAAATACTGGAACATCACTAGATGGAAGAAGAAATAGGATTTACTTAACAGGATCAGAATCACAAAGGAAGAGATGGGTAGAAGATAGAAATCCATGCAAAGACACAGCTTATACTTCACAGAGAAAATGGACATGAAACCTTGGAAAAAGCTCAAGGCCTGCTCTTGAATGGGATCGCACGGATCACAACCTGGTGGTAGATGGCAGCCAGGGCAGCTCCAATGAAAGGTCCAACCCAGAAGATCCACTGGAGAGAGATAGAGAAGAGGAGAGAACAAAAGCAGAAGAAAAGGTTCAATTTTTACAGCGCAACACAAAGATTAAGCAATCAAAAGAGGAGATTGTTCACTTGCCTGATCATCCCAAGCGTGATCCCTGTTGTAGATGATGGCAGCCCCGAGGCTCCTGGCTGGGTTTATGCCAGTTCCGGTGATGGGTATTGTCGCCAAGTGCACGAGGAAGACAGCGAATCCGATTGGAAGAGGGGCAAGAATCTGGAAGAGGAATCCGGCCAAGTTCTCAGAAGAAGAAGACGGGAATGGAAGGCTGTCTAGATTCTTCTACTCACCGGGACATGGGAGTCTCTGGCGCTCCTCTTGGCGTCCGTGGCCGAGAAGACAGTGTAGACGAGGACGAAGGTGCCGACGATCTCGGCCCCGAGGCCGTCACCCTTGGTGTAGCCGGGGTTCACGAAGTTGGTGCCGCCGTTTTTGGCCATGTAGAGGCTCTTCTTGAAGCCCTTGACAACGCCGGCACCGCAGGTGGCGCCGAGGCACTGCATCACCATGTAGAAGAGGGCCCTGGTGAGGGAGAGCTTCCGGGCCAGAAAGAGCCCAAACGTCACCGCCGGGTTAATATGCCCCCCTACCTCGCTCAAGCATTTCGTCGAACACCTTAAAGACAACAGAAAAAAAAATCACAGAACGAGGAAGAAAATGACCATCTTACCCGAAATCCCTGCGGTACAGTAGACGAGAGCGAAGATCATCCCACCGAAAGCCCAGGCGATCCCCTGAATCCCGACGGTTTTACACTTGCTGTCCTCTCTGACGACTCCCATCACGGTGAGGATGGTGATGTAAAGAAATAGGAAAGTGGCCATGAACTCGGCGATGCCAGCACGGTAGAAGGACCAGGACTTGAGCTCGCCGGGCTCGAAGAGCAGCGCCGGCGGCGGCTCCTTGTAGTCCTTCTCCTCCGTCTGCGCCGCCGTGCCGATCGCCTGCCTCTCCGGGAACTTGTTAGCTCCCAGACTAACATCCTCCTCCTTCGCCTGCATCTTCCCTTCCCTTTTTCCTACTAAATCGCCGGACCTCAGCTCTCGGCAAGAAGAAGGAAGCCACAAACCCTACCACTGAGTAAAGGCGAAAGCTTTTTGCTTTTGTGGTGGAGCAGCAGCTGGGAAGAGCAAGTGCATTTTATAAGGTGTAGATAAATTTTCTGACTCCAACTCGAGCCAAACTTTATTCGAATTAAAAATAAATTTTGAATAGTAGTAACTCAATTTTACAACGAGCTAATTTGATCATAATTTAGCTCAATATAGTGGTATTATCTGTTTTGATTTAAAAAAAAAACTGCGTGATTTGAGCACTTCCTAGGAGATCACTCATCCCAATGCTTCCAGCCTAAACACGCTTAACTATAGAGTTTTTTATTATTAGCCTAACAATTTCTTTTCCAAAAAATACCTTTATTGTTTGAGATCACGTTATTTACTTAACAGCTTAGGATCTCCCTCCATTTCTAATGTGAGATAATTCATTTTTGTGCCCCTCTTACCACTCATTGTTCGGCCCAGAAGCATCCCAGGAACTGCATTTTGCCTCAGTGATTCCTTTCTTTTAGGATGTCACTTGGTGATCACTTCCCGCCCTCTTTGACTACGAGCGTCATAGCTTAGAGATGAAGAGAATGTACTTCAGCTATTCTTTTATGTTCTGCAATAATTTTATATTTATTTTACAATTTATATAAATTTTAATATTAGCAAATTAATTTTATTTCACATTTTATAATCTCCTTACATTTTAACAAATAAATCAAATTTACTTTAACTTCAACATGAATCTATATATTAAACTAATTTTTTTACATTATAATCTTAAAATAAAATTTCTCTCAAAATCAAAATTAAATTACTCAAATCAACCTAAAAATCATACTTTCTATCAAAATAGTTATTTAACAATCCCCTACTTGTAATTATGTAAACTGCCAAGGCATTTAATTTTTTATGCAAGAGATTTTTCTGTAAATTATATAAATATATTTTCCTTTTTCACTAATTTTCCATCTTTCGCTCCCTATTCTCGATTAAATGCATGATTGCTGCTGAAAAGTGAGCATTTTCATACACACCACCTAAAATTCTGAATATTACACAATCATTTAAATATATATATTTTTAACTATATATCACCTTTGCCTGTCATAAAAAAAAATTCACTTTGTAAATATTCCAAAGTTTGGGTCATAACTCATAAATAAGTAATTATTAAAAAAAAAAAGAATGCACGATTAATGGCGACGCTAAACGAACTCGCCGTCCATAGCTTCTTGTCCACATAAGCTGGCTCGCTGACGTAGCACCACTTATTAACCACAAGTTTATTGACACGTGGAACATGCGGTCAACTTTGTTTTTGTGAAGATCATGTGGTCAACATAGTCGGTGGGGGCGGTGGGCAATTTCCATTTTGTGGAGGAAAAGAAAAGGGAAATTACTTCCAGGTCCCTAAGCTTTGCAACTTATTTCATTTTGATCCATAATATTTTAATTGTTTTCTTATGGTACATATTTCAGTGACTAGTAGAAAATATTTATACTACATACAAAGATATGGATATGAGAGAAAAAAAAATATTATCTTATCTGTTTTTTTAATTTAAAAAATTTAGAAATTTTTTTGTTTTCCACGTGTTTGGCTGTGAACAGACCTTAGGTTTTAAATCTTAGAATAGTAATTATAATTTGGTTTCTCAATTTTCATAACTTGATGCGTGAAATTATAATTTGGTACACAAATTTTACTTAATCTTAGTCTTCAATCTAAATTCTTATTTGGTTCCTTAATTTCTCTTAATTTTAATATTATATATTATGAAACTATAAATTGATAGTTGGTATCTTGATTTCTCCCAATTTTTAGTTTGGAACTTAAACTTGTATAATGATAAAATTATAATTTAGTCTTCTAATTTTTTTAGTCTTCATCTTACATCCTAATTGTTTATAAAAAACTTATAATTTGATCTCACAAATTATTTTAACTTTTATATTAGGTCCTTATAAATTATAATTTAGGACCCTAATTTTTTATAGTTTTGATTTTATATCTTAAATTCTTGCAACCATAATTATAATTTAGCCATTCGATTTTTCTAAATCTTTAGTGTCATGCTTAAGAAATTATAATTTGATACCACAATTAATGAATAGCTTCTATAAAAGACTTTTATAGCATAAAACTAAATTAATTTTATGATACCCTAATATCATAATATAATATATGCTTGATCATTTTTTCCTGAAGATTTTAAAGTATAATTCATTTTTAATTTTTTTATAGTCATGACAATCTTGTATATTGCTTTCATTCTTATAAATAGATACTAATGTACTCTTTTACTATTTATTTGATATCAATTTAGTTTCAAAATTATATTAAATATTTTAGTAAGCTAAAAAATTCCTTTATCTCTCATATATTTTTAAATATCTATTAAAATGTTATCTGATTCTATTGTTTTTCTTCACTTTATTTTTTTTAAACTTTCCATAATTTTAGTTTTACTTTTATGTTTAAAATAAAAATAATTTTTATCTTCTTTTTAAATGCTAAAATTAGTAATATCAATCGTATTATCACAATTATCATTGAAAATTATTTCAATATAATTCATTCATGTTTGTTAAATATCTTTATTATATTTATATTTATTTATTTGTATACTTTAAATGTATATTTTTTGTATTCATATAAAAATGTATTATACCATTAGTACTATGTACATATACAAAATATAAATAAAAATTAATATGAACAAGAATTATACCAATATAAATAAAAATAATATAATTTTTATGAAACAGGATTTTAATGTAGCATATATTAATATAACGGATCAATGAAATTAAAATTAAGAAGCCTTTCTTCGTATCAAAAAATGAAATATGAATATTAGTTTAGTTTATCTATCATATAATGCGAAAATAACCATATAATTAATGGGTATAACTAATTTAAGTCGAATATTTAGACTCCTGAGCTTCGATATAACTGATAATTGGATTCTATCAATATATTTATCGACTCTCGCAAAATTACTAAAATAATCTTTCTTTTTCATTTATTTTTTTTAGATCAATTTCCTTTTCATTTATTTTAGGTAAGCACAAAAATCACTTACCTTATTATCCAGCATTGAGCAAAGGATCTGTTTGTCACTAATTGGGTTATGCGTGAGCCAAACATTTGATAAATTAGTCGTCACTTGGTTCGATACAAGTTCATTCACATACATCTCTTTTATGTTCATGAATAAGTTCATTTTTACTCGTGTAGGAACTCGTTTATAGTTTGATAATGTAATCGATATAATATATATATAATTACTAATTTTGTTAATTTTGGTAGTTTTAATTTCAGTATAGATACTTATCCGAACTTTAATTTTTGATGTGAAAATCAAGATTTAAAGAAATTTACCCTAAAGATTGAGAGCTTCGGCTCAAACTAAAAAACTGCCTAGTATCATATCAATATTAGTCGAAATTGTTGAAACTGCATTTTTGGTAGAAAATAAAAGACTGATATATACCAAGGTTTTAGGACTTAGTTTCGATTTCGCTTTCAGTCATAAGATTTTTTTTTGTTTCAGTTATAAGATAAAAGTATTAGTTTTGACAATTTCGATAAATTCGATATCAACAATTTTAGTTATTTCTATAAATTATTTAAATTTTATAAGTTTTAATTATAATAATTGAATATTATTTTTCGAAAAGAAATGAGTTTTTGCATTTTCAGCCTTGAAACTATTGAAACTGTCGAAATTGGTTACTATCATGCCAAAATTGTGAAAACTCAGTTAAAACTATTGAGCTTCGGTCGAAATCAAAACTCAGTAGTTTTTTCAGATCGGTTTCCATTAAATTTCATTTAAAATTATCAAAACTTGACCTTTTTGCCGAATTGTAAAACCTTAATATATGCTTATATGCGTTCATCATTATCATACATTTTTATAGAGTAAATTGTGATTTATTAAGTTCATTTAAATAATTATATTTTTTAAACATCTTCAAATTTAATTATATTTATTCATGAAAATTTTTAGGGCAATAAATATTGACATAAATTATAATTATTTTTATTTGATTTAAATTTAATCAATAAATTATACTTCTAATATTTTAAAATAAATTTGAGAATTTAGAGAGATTATCTTTAGATTTAATATTTTATATAATATTTATTTTAAGTTATTTTTGGACTCACATGAAATTTTAAACCGCTTTAAAGCTAAACTTTATAATTTTTTTTATTTGTATGATTGGTATAAGATGAAATAATAATATGTCATTTTAATTTGAATTTTACATGATTCACGCTAGCGGTGTTAAAAATATTCGAAACTTGAAATTCGCTCGGAACTCGTACGATTTTTGAATCGACTCAAAATCGATTCGAAAATTTTGAATCGAATCATAAGCTAAGGCTGTTTTCTAGTTTTTGGGACTTCCAATCAAGCTTTCGATGCCCTTCTGGGTTTGGCCTCCTTTGCATTCTTCTTCCTGGTTCCTCCTCCCGTTGCTAACAAGAATCTAAGGGCCAGCTTGATCCACCGAAGCTTTAGGTGTTTCCTGCATTTCAGCATTCAAATCTGCACATGCACGAGGGCTATGATGTACAGAAGAGTGCCACAGCTGAGTCCTGCTAGAGTCCCTTACTGCATAAGGTTTCCTATCTCCTCTAGGGTTGGAAGATCCTAGCATATTATTTTCAGAGATTGTGGCTTCTTGTTGCGTGAAACAGTCTCTTGTGTTCCGCCTTTCCACATTTGAAGCAAACAACTAATAGAATCTCATATTCTACTTTTTTGAAGAACCTTCTTCTGGTTTCCTTCACCCAAACTCCTGCCTTGAGTTGCTTTGCTTAGGTCAATTTTAACACAAATTTTAGCAAAGCCAATTTTGTCGATATTAGCAGTGCACTAATCAGCCCATAAGACATGTCCAATGAGGGAAGCAATTCTCTTCAGATTTGATCAAGAGAAAAAAAAAAAGATTTTTTTTTTCACTCAAAAGTAATAATTAGACTATTCAGGATTTCTCAACTAAAGTTAACTTTATAATTCTCTTCACTAGGATTTTACAATTCACATTTTACTAAATCCCAAATTTCATTGATCATTAAAACTCCTCTAAAATATTAAACAAACTTTTTATATATGAATCCCACTATATGAACAAAAAAAAAATACATGGAAGAAATAACATATTAATTACACTCATGTTAAATAAAAAAAATACAAAAATAAAAAAAAAATTATGACGAATATCTTGTCTACCAAATCAGCTCAAAATTTGATTGAATCTACAACAAACTAATTTGACAATCATGAATCAAATTTAATTAGCTCAGATTTGATTCCTCGATCAGCATCAAGCCAAGATGGAATGAATCTCAGGCAGTCATAGTGTTAGTCATGGTGTCAGGTGTCCCCTCCATTTTGCTAGCAAAATTAATAGTATATTATAAATGTCAAATTCTATTCTCCTTTCTATTGAGATATTTGATATGGCATGACTCTGGTTCTTTTGCCTTCAAACCAAAGTTCATGGCAGTGTATGCATAATTTTCTGCAGGAGATAGAAAAATTGCTTCTTTTAACCTTTCTGCTTTCTCCTAAAGTTCAGCTTGACACCAAACTTCATGATAGCATGATCGATGCAGCCAGTTTGTGTGTGCTTACATAATCATGTTGCCATGGATAGATAAAACACATTTATACTGCTTGATTTTTTTTTAGCCCTTTGTTTCTGATTTATGTTCCTAGCAGCAAACTTGCCTATGACAGATTAACGTCAATCTGTGAACCTTAAACCTTAAATCATATAGCCCCATGACTAACTAAAGCCAAACCAAACTAGTAGACATTATAATGATGAGGACAATGGCAATCTAAGTGTAAATACCATCATTTCTATCTTGTAGTGTAGTTTTTTTGTATTTGTTTAAGCTTTGAAATGAATTTAATTTACTTGATTTTTATTTATAGGAGCAATATTCTGAGGTAAGAGCTCCAGAGGAAGCAAGAAAGCCAACTGCTAGGCCAAGCAAACGATCAAAGAAGAGGTTGTAAGGTTAGTGAGCATAATCAATTCATCATTGGCTCTTGATTGTTCTCGTACTACAATCCATATGAACTAAATATCCGGCTTTCCTTTTTAATACTGGTATCAGAATGCAAGCTTTTTACCATAGATATTGTGATCTTCTGAGTCTAGAAATGAGATTTAGGGGTGTTTGGCTCAATGGTATCTTGATGCTATATTATATTATCTAGGTGTCATCTTTTGAATAACAATTTTATAATTTTTTAGAAGGTTATCTAAAGATGTGAAACCAAACAATTATTTTTTCTCAAAAACATGACATAACATCAAGATAACATTAAACTAAACGCCCCTTAATAATATTTATAGCAATGTAAAGTGGCAGGAAGCTACTTGGAATAGTCTGCTATTAAATTTGAGATGTGTTTGGCTCGAGAAAATTTTGGGCCTGGTGCGTGCACCGTTAGGGGGACAATCACCGTGTGCCACATGTGCACTCCGGGTGGGTTCATGCACACGTGACGCTCTGTGATTGGGTGCCGAATGGTTCGAGGCCCCGAACCCAAAATTTTTTCGTATGGCCCTTTGGTGGATTGAGATTTAATTTATGATGAACAAACCAACTTACACAAATCATCATTGTTTGGTTTTAAGAACGTTTATCATTTGAGTGTATTAATTCATTCTTTGAGTTAATTCTAATTTTTGGTTAAATTGTTTATAGGTTTATGAGGTACTGGCCTTCTTGCAATTCATTGCATGCATGTTCTTGAGTTTCAAGTTTTATTTCTGTTTGGTTCATTCTTTTATTTTGCAAATTAACTTTACCTGGATTTCTATTTTTATTTTTATTTTGTTTATTTACCTGTAATAAACTAATGAAACAAAGGATTCATATAGCCGACCTCATCTAGTGGGATTAAGGCTTGGTTGTTGTTGTTGTTGTACCTGTAATAAACTAATAAGAGTCATTAAAATAATTTTGTAGGAGTATGCAACCTTTTCCGTCACCAATCGAACGTTTTCAGCCAAATTGGACCAGACGTGCAATATACTATGGGATTCTTATGGTTTATGTGCAACAATTTAAATTTTATGAGCCAACACATAAGAGCCTTCCTACCTCGGTACCTGTAAGCAATTTACCTTTATTTATTTTCAATATAACATATATTCTAATTATTTTTGTTTAACTTTTTCATTCATTTAACCAATATGTTTCCTGTTGATTTTAATAGCACCTTTTCTCATATTACATAAATCTATTTTGTGTGATCTCATTTGATTAATAGTATTTTTTTATATGATTTAGTTAAACACCAGATAATTACCTATAATTTTTTGTTTCATAAAATTCGAATTTGATGATGGCATGCATTTATTTAGCATGTATTTAAAATAAATATTTAAAGTTTTTAGTGACTTGCATATAAATGCGCCTAAAACAAATTGTAGAAGGTGAGTTTAGTTGAACTGAGTTACAGTAAATCTTAATGAAAATGGGGGCATTGAGTAGATAAATTTATCCCAAATATTGGCAGCCATAAATCTGAGAGTTCGATGAGCATACATTCTAGCTACTGTGCAAAACGCTAGCTCATTTTGAGCTAACAATACAGAAGCATTAAATGACATATTCTTCGAGATAAAATACACAAATTTTTTTAAGGTTAAATAATAATATTACGCAAACTTATAATTTTAAAAACCTCTCATTTATAGAGTATTTTTTGATAAATGCTTAACCTGAACCCTACCCGACCGGATTATGTCCAACCTGAACCCAACTCGTTTAATAAATGAGTCAAAATTCATAACTCATACCCGAAATTTGTGGGTCGGGTTCACAGATCGGATCATATATTCCCTCCCCCCCACCCCCACCCCCAAGACTCATCAACAAAATGACATATATGAATAAAGGAGGTGAAAATGTCACCAAGTGTATTACAAATAATGAGTACATCCATTTATGATTCATGCTTCAAAATCCCATAATTAACAGCAAGAGGAAATAATTATCAAATGAGCCCTTACTTGGGAATAACATCAAACACTTACCAGGCATCAGCAAGAGCAGATCTTTTTCAGCCTGTCAGCCACCGACTGATCCACCGAGTACTGGAAATATGAGAATAAAACTGAAAACAACTCAAAAGGAAGAAATTTTTCACAGAAAAAAAAAGAAGAAGCGAGAAGCCCAGATAGGAGGAGCAAAGTGAAACCTTGTTGAGGACCCAGAGCGAGTGGTTGTAGGCGCGGCGGAGGAGGTCGGGAAGGGAAGAAGGATCGTCGAGTTCACGGTAATTGACGAAATTTTCCCTTGCGTACTTGGCGTAGTACGGCCGAGCCTCCGCCGGCAGCCGCCGGACCAGCCGAAGGACTTCCAAATATGCCCTCAGTCCCCTCTCCATTACCGCCGACAAGATGAAGGCGGAAGAGAATCTGGCAGAGCTATAAAAATTGATCTTAATGGTCGCAATCTCCCCCCTTAGCATAATAACGCCCCATCGAATTACAAAAAATATTATATCTTCCCTCGTGCTTTGCCTTAAAGCAATTAGGGTTGACAATATATGATCCGAACTGTGAATTCGATTCGTAAATTTTAAATATGAGTCATAATTTTTTACCTATTTATTAAAAGTGTCGGGTTCAGATTGGGCATAATTGGGTAGGTTGGTTTCGGGTTGATTTCAGGTTGGTTTCAGGTTGGGCATTTATAAAAAAATATTTTATAAACGGGTCGCGTCGACCCGTCAATTCGATCTATTTATTAATCGAGTTGAGCTTGGGTCATAGATTTTGACCCATTTAATAAATGAGTTAGGTTTGAGTTGAAGCTATTCAGGTTAGGTCAAATTCGAGTTCGATCCGAACCCGACCCACAGACCCATTTTGCCACCCCTACCACTGAGTAAAGGCGAAAGCTTTTTGCTTTTGTGGTAGAGCAGCAGTTGAGTAGTAACTCAATTTTTTATTGAGCTAGTTCGATCGTAACTCAGCTCGATTTGAAATGAAACTTAAGCTCGAGTTATAACTTAAAATTTTATTAAAATTATATTTTAACTTCAATCATATCTATTATAGATTACTGTAGAAGAAACAATGTGCCAGCTACTTTGAGTTATATTATATAAATAATTCTTAAAAAAAAAGTTAAAATACATATTAAGCGCATTAAAATATCAATTTATTTCAAAAAAATTTGAATGGCAACTAAAATTATGCAGATGAATTTCAGCAGTCAGAGTTTCCGTGCTTTCAATCGAAACTCGGTGATTTTGATAGTTTCAATCGAAATTCAATGATTTCAGCTAAAACCATTGAGTTTCAATTTTAGCAAAATTTTGTATCAATTTTTATCGAAACTGATATAAAACTAATGAAAAATTTTAAAACCTTGATAAAAAGAATTGAGAAACCTAAATCTTAAACCCTTAAATTCTCAAAAATATATTTAAAAACAATGAATTGGAGCTAATTTGAAATCTATTTTCAATTTACTTAAAATTGATTTTGAGTCGAATTTAAATTAAACTAAACTTCAAAATTTTGAACTCAAGCTAACTCAGAGCTCTACTAGTTTATAACCCAGGACTCTTTGGCTTTGTTTAGTCAGATAATAACAAACATGATTTGGTTCAATTTTTTAATTTTTTTTTGAAAATTATATGTAAAATAAATTGAGTTAGTTATGTTAAAATTTGTATTAAATATGAAATAAAATTAATTGATTTATTAAAAATTATATTAAAAGTAAAATAAAAAAATTATTTAATATTAAAATTTATATAAAATGGGATTTAAAATAGTATATTTTTTTAAATTTTTTGAAATAAAATAGATTGTTTACAATGATTGTATATGTAATTGACAAACCTCTAGCACAACTGCTTGAAAGGCTGGTTGGGCTATGGTTTGCAATGTGGAGTTTGTCTAGATGGATAATGACAGCCAATATAGAGACCAGTCGAACCGTGAACCTGTCAGCCAATCGATTCGGTTTAATTTTATAATCGGATCCTAGAACCGGTCTAAATCGCGGTTGAACCGGTACGGTTGGACCGGTACGGTTGGACCGGTACGGTTGGACCGATTGAGTTTAAAATTAAAAAAAAAAAAATTTCTTAAACTCTGGGTCCCTAACTCAGCCTCCGTTCTAAGGTCTCTATTCACGCGACAGTCACGAACTCGCAATTTTTCTTGCCTCGCACTCTCCTCTCCAGCCTCCATCCTTTCGAAATGATTTAGTATTTTAGTAATATAAAATAATGAAATGATTTAGTATTTTAATATTGATAAAGCATATATTTGTTCAGATCTTTTAATGATGTACTAAATATTATACTCAATTTGTAATTTGCAAATATTTTGTTGGGTTATTGTTATTTCGATTTGCTTGAAATTATTTGAGTTATTGACATAAGATATTATTTATTAAATTTAATTATTAAATATTCATTTTATGTCTAATTATTATGTTGATGTGTGAATAATGTATATCTTAACTATATTTATATTATATTTTATAATTTTTTTAATTTTTATTTCATCCCGGTTCGACCCCGGTTCGATCCCGGTTCGACCCTTGAACCTTTCAGTCTACCAGTTCTGAAGTCGGTTTGATTTTCAAAACCTTTGTATTAGATATTGCATATTATATTTGAGACTTTTGAGTTATTTGCTTAAGCTTTTGTGTTTATAAGTGACTTGTCATTACTAAATCGTAGTGAAGCACTAGTGCTTTTTGATCTCCTTTTCTTATTGCTCCCCAAATAATACTACTAGCATTTTTAAGTTTTATAGTTTCCATTTGGTTGGAGAAATTTTTAGCCATGGTCAAAATTTCCTCCAGCTAAAATCTCATTTTTTTTAAAAATAAAATGATAATTTACATCTCATTCTATATAAATTTTAATATTAAATTATCATTTTATTTCGCATTCAACGCAATATTTTACATCTCATTCTAAGCTAGTTTTTTATGGGAGGTTAAGTGGGATATTAATCCCTATTTACAGCTTTGTAAGGAGGTCCTTGTTATTATTTGGGTTTGGGTTCAAGTCCCAACAAAGTGTATGACCATGGTGGTAATTGTCTTAGGCTCAGTTTGGTAATAAGAAAAAAAAAGAAGATTTGGTTGAAATTTTTAGTCATTTTTGAAGAATGTGTATGATGTGAAATAGTTGGTTATATTAAAAATTGTGTATGATGTGAAATAAAATTGATTAATTTATTAAGAATTGTGTTGAATGTGAAATAAAGTGATTGTTTAATGTTATAATTTGTGTGAGATGAGATATAAAATATTTTTTTTAAATTTTTTTAAAATAAATTTAAGATTTTGATCATGGGTAGTGGTGCCATAAGTTCTACAAGAAGAGCAAAAAACTTTGAGCTTCTTTATCTGTATGTAAGGGTGAGCAAAATGCCCGACCCTCAAATCTCACTCGTATTCTTCTCAATTTAAACTTGACTTGACTTGATTTACTTATAACTTAAAGTTAACTATTTTGAAATTAAATTAATTTGATATCTGTATAATGATACGTATGCATGATTTTTAAATGTATATGAAGATATTTTATGTATATGAATATACTATATATATTATATATTGAAGAAATTTATGTGTAACTACATAAATAAAATAATACGTAGGTTTTACTAAAATTTTATATATAATATAATATTGTATACACAAATGAATATTTAAATCAAAATATTAGATTAAAAATTTAAAATTTTTGAGAGTGAATTGTAATTATTCATCAAAGTAAATTATATTAATATGATATTTTAATATAACTTAGAATTTGTAATTTAATTTATAAATTTTAATCTAGTATTTATTATAAATAATTAACTTTGTATTTTTTATTTGAAAATTTTACAATTTGCAATTTTTTGGAAGAATTTGCAAATTTTAGTTTTATAAATTTTAAATATTATATTTTAGATAAATTGCACTCAGGCTTCGAGATTGAATCTACATTATAAAAAGATCTGAGAGGTATTTTTATTTAAAAATTTATTTTTGTAACATATTTTGTAAATATTCTGTTAATTGTGGTGTGTTATTGTCAATAAGGACCTTGAAAAAATGCGAAAAAAAAATCTGGATTATTATTAATTTTAGTAAGTTATGCAAGGACTGTTATTAAAAAAAAAAAAGTTATATGATGCATTTCACAAATAATTTTAATTATAAAAAAAAATGTTTTCTGGTCTTTTTTTTGAAAAGAAAAGGGCCCCACCAGTCTCACCAGAGAAGATTATCTTGTTATGCCCTCCAACGGCTATATTTTCTTTCCTCCTTTTTCTCCTTCAGCCTCATTCTGCCATCAAGATGAAGTTTTGATCTCTTTTCCGCCCCTTCCATCATCAACTCCTCGAACCAGTGAGTCAAAGACAGAGAGCGAGGGTAGGGATTTTGCGTTTCTCCACTAGCTTCGTCTTCCTCTGTTTTGAACTCTCGAAAGCTCTATCACTGTGCTTGAGATAGAGAGTCAGAGAGAGAGGATTCTTGGATGATTATTGGATCTTCTTCCCCATAAGCTCTTTTCGAGCGCCGGTGACCATGGACTCATCCCCCCCCATAACTCCGCTGCTAAAATCCCAACCCCGACTTCGACCCCGTCCTGTTCCTCGCCTAACCGTACCCTTTGACGATCCCACTGACAGCCCAGATCTCACTTCCCCGTCCCCAAAGAATCCCTCCCCCCCTGTTCACCGCACCATCCACGAACTCCTCCTCCTTCCCCCTTCTCCCTACCGACGACCCAAAACTCGGCACTTCGCCGGGGGGTCCCTTGACCCGCCTCCTGCTGAGACCACTCCCCGCCGCAGAGGCAAGACCAGGCTGGTTGCCGGAGGCGGTGGTTCTGGCATTTCGCCCCGGAACGGCAGAAGGGCTCGTCGGAGATTGGACAAGGAGGTTCTGAGGGAGGAGAGGGAGCTGGGTTTGGTGGAAGATGAGGATGGAAAGGTCAAGAAAAGACGGCCGAGTAGACCCCGACCTGCACGCAAGGAGAAGCTGAGCTTACTGCCTCTGCTTCCTCCATCACCACAGATTAGTATGTCGTCATCGTCATCATATTCGTCTTTGTTGCTGTTGTCATTTTGTATTGCTTTTATTTTGTTCTATCTTTCTTCTTCATTTGGCTGTCGATTGTCTGCTAACAATGGGGATATGGGGGGGTTTTGAGATTCAGAACAAGAATGCATTCATCAAGAATGCCCGAGTAGCTTGGATGGTCTATCAATGGCAATTGCAGATCTAGTCATGTGGCAGAACGTGGCAAAATCTGCACTTTGGTTTGGGTTGGGATCGATTCTCTTCCTCTCCTCCATCTTGTCTCGTGATGTTGGCTTTAGGTAGGCGGCGTATGCCCAACTTATAGTAACTCCTCAATGAGCATTTTCTTAAATTTTCATTTGGGGTGAGTCTGATTCTCTTTTTTTTTGTTCTATGGGCCATTTCAGTGTAATCTCGGCATTATCACATCTGGGTATTCTGATTCTCTGTCTGGCATTCTTCTATGATTCAGTTAAACAGAGGTATTTGCTTCTATGAGGGTACTTTCTATATAAATTAATGTGTGTAACTGCAGAAACTGAATGCAAGTTTTACAGAAAACGAGAGAAGAAGAAAGGGCTGCTGCTGCAGTTAACGGAAAATGATGTTCTTCGAGCTGCTCGAGTAATTTTGCCTGTGATCAATGCTGCTCTGGTGAAGAGCCAGCAGATTTTCTCCGGAGAGCCATTGATGACGCTCAGAGTTTGATCTCATACTACCAAGTTTGAACATCTCTCCGTTACCCACTATGTTTTACTGATAACTGCTACTGTCTTTGGCTTCAGGTTGCTCCAGTTCTTCTTTTCATGGCCAAGTATGGCTACATGATAACTCTTTGGAGGCTCCTTGCTATAGGTATAGCTGAATGAGACCTGCAAGAATTTGAAAACTTTCCTTCTAAGTTACTAAACTTCATGTCACAAATGTCCTAAAACCATGCAGGATTTTTCTTGAGCTTCACTGCCCCAAAGCTGTACTATTGCTATTACCAGCAGATACAAAAGAAAGGTACTATTGCCTCATTTTAGGCCATGTAAATTATGAAGGGTAGATTACAGTTGGGATCATGGAGTTGGGTAGGCATTTCACTTAGAACTAGTTTTTATTCTGAATAACTTCATGAAGTTCATTGAGCTTGGCATTTTCATCTCAGTTTCAATTTTTGTCAGTACCAATTTAGTATTCTCTTTTAACAAATACTGGGATGTGGAGCAGACCATTGGCTATTTGAGTACTTGCATTTTCTTCATTAACCTTCTGACGTTTGAGAGATCAAGATTAAGTGTCGAAAAACATAAGTCTGATGATAAAAAGAAAATGGTAATTTGGGAATAATCTTAGAATAATTTTTATTGATTGCTGCTCAAAATAGAGAATACAAAAACATATATATGTATATACGGCGACTCAACACCTAGTATGAATTGCATTCGTTTTTTATTAATGTGCTAGGGTCATCAGAGCTCACACGTGAGACCTCTAGTTCTGATATAATATTAATTTTATAGTTATCAACTGGCCTAAAAGCTTGAACATGTAGGTTATAAAGCAAGAATAAATTAACGTGTAACAAAACTATTCCTTTATAATAAGTGGATTTACTGTATTCATGCTAAGTTTTATCTATTTTTTACTCTATTGCATCAGTTGATGATTCAAGAAATTATGCTAATGAGTCATGGAGGTCATGCTCACGAAAGAAGTTGGTAGCAATTACTAGTGCAACAGTAATGTGGAATATATTGAGTATAAAGATGAGAATCTTCGCAGGTACCTTAAACTATTTGCACTGATTACTTCTAAAAGTTCATCACTATTTGCTATTATTGTTTTCGAGTATTTAGTTATTTTGATTACTTGGTCTCTTTTCTGTTAGGCTTGAAAACAATTTCTATTGCTATACATAGATTTGCGCCTGTTTATTCGCACATGTTAACAGTTAAAGTTAATTGTAAAGCACACAAATTTCATCATCAAACTAACAATTTTTGAAATACTATATTAAAATCAACTTTATTTTACTTCCAACATACATCTCAAAATAAAATTATCTTTACTTCAAATATTTTAAAAATCTCAAAACAAAAATATTTCTACAAAGCTTTGTGTTAAGCTTCCCCTAAGAACAAAGTTTTAATCCCAAACCACATTTATAGCCCTTAAAAGTGACCCAGTTTTCTGAATTACTACATGCATGCATAGAACATATGATACAATCTAATCGAATATTTAATTTGATAATATCTATCAAAGAGACCTCACTCTATTAAATGCAGCAATGTACTGTTACTCAAATTCTTTACAACTATACAAATGTTTCGAACTCAATTGAACTCATTCAAGCTACCTTAAAGAAGTAAAATAGAGATGAAGGGTGGCAGCACCAAAAAATTATTCCTTACAAGATTTTCCTTTTAGTAGAGGATAAGCCTAAAAGCCATGTAAATAGAAGTTTAACATAAATTTTTTGAAAACTTAACACCATGTCTGGATAATGCTATTGATATTGTTGATGAATTGAGATCTTTTAGAATGCTACATAGTCCAATGAAATCAACACAATGGTTGTTGTTCACCAGATAAAAGCATTATCTAGTAGGATTTAATGAGCACTTTTCTGATAGCACGACATTTTTGAGAAAAATACTACACATCTCAAGGAAATCAGCATAAATAAAAGTATTGTCTAGTTGATCTAATTCTTTTTTAATAGCACTATACTTTAGAGAAAATTCCAATATAATATTCCGTAATGCAAATACAGGGGCATTGTTTACTTTGTTTTTAGGAAATTGTGTGGCTTAAGTGTTTAACTGCATACTTTCTCATCAATAATCTCATAATTTTACCCTAAATGACACATCTACATATAACTTATGAGAAGTTCAACAAGTGTTCTAATATAAATACAGGTTTTTAGCCGTATTAAAAATAAGTAATATGGTGATTTCTTGAATGTTATGGCATTAGTTACACTTCTTCCCACCTATTCAAGAATTATTTCGAGCTCAAAGCTACCATCACCTTATGGCATGTTAAAGTAATTTCCGAAAGGTAGGCATTAGTTACTATCAAGTGACACAATGACTAAAATTAGTATATAATGTTCTAATTTTGGGTTTGAAGTTAATTAAAGTGTGCAACTATGAGTTGGATATTATGCCAACATCATCTTTTTGCTATGATGTTTCTTGAGATTTGACTTGCATGATGAAAAATTTGAAATGTAAATGAGTTTTTCCTTGCTCTTTATTGAACCTCATGCACAAAATCAGCATGAAATTTGAGATGATTTTTGGGTTATGTTCTCACAATATTTGTTTTAATAACTTGTGGCAGTGTTCATGATTATGGTCGTTCTTCGCTATCATCATCAACAGCATTTTGTTCAAGAATATGTCGATGAAGAAAATGCAGAAAAGAAAAGCAATGAAGCAGAAAAAGAGCAAGTCGAGTTCAAAAATTATTGCGAAGTCTTAGCGAATATTAAGTCATTATCCACTTAAGCCTCTGGATTTTCTGTGTTTTTTTGGAAGGCTGTCTTAGCTCATAATTATAATTTGCTTAAATTGCATTAAAGTACTATGAAATTGGATAGTAAAATTTACAATCTTATGTGCTCAGATGAAAATATCACTCGAATAAATATTGTCCACCTTATGATGATCATTGAGAGTTGAAGACAAAGAATATGAGATGAGAGCATTCCCTAAGTGATCTCTAACATTTTTTTTTTATAGGCAGCATCCACTAAATCAAATATTTAAAAATGACACACCTTAAGTCTAATATTTATAGACGGAACCCAAATAGAAATTAAAGTCTGTAAATTCACATTCAAGAAAGGGGATGACGTCTGTTAATATTGGATTTAAGAGGTGTCACTTATAAATATTTGATTTAGGGGATGCTGCCGTGTAAAAAAGGTTTTATGAATACTTTATAAAAGATTTTTGATCTGAAATTGTTTCATAATCTTTTTTTTCTTTTTAAAAATTACTTCTTATTCTAATACATAAAAGTTGAGAGTTTTTTTTTTAACCAAAATTTAGCTTTTATGTAGATTTGAGTTAACAAGTTTGAAATGATCTATGGATACTATTTCCGTTTTGAATCATTGAAATTTCTGTTTACTAAACTAACAATAAAGAAAAGATAAATTACATTTAGATCTCTGTAATTTTAAAAATCCTTCATTTGCATTCTTGAGTTTTGAAATTATTTTCAATTAGGTCCTTGAGATCGAAAAAATATTTTGATTTGGTATTTTTAAACTAATTTTGTCAATTTTTATCACCACCTTGATAGATTTTATTGTAATTTCAAAAATAACATAAATGTCCTCTTCATCTCTTTTTTGCTTGACCTACACCGTCTTAGTCATCAAAGGGACAGTAACAATTGTGTAGCAGCGAGCGCAGATCACTTGCGCACAGATGAAGAGGAACGACCCTCTAATTAATCGAAGGTGAACGACCCTCTGTCGATCCCTTTCCAACCCCCTTCGCCTTGTGGGCTATGTCTTGCCTTGCTCCATTAGCGGGCGTCCCCTCACGACCACTATTGCTAATCATTTAATTAGATAAGGGAGAGAGATAGAGAGAAAAAAAGAGAGAAATACAGAAAGAGAAATGAGGGAATAAGTGGCCCTCAACCCCCTCTACTAGTGGGCCCACATCAGCTGCTCTCGCTAGCTGATCTATCCCAAGCAAGGGAGAGAGAGGCTAAATTAATAACTTTTAAGAATTTTAATTATTAAAAAAATTGAAAAAGGAACCGATTGATAATTATATTAAGGTTTTAGATTTAGATGTTAAGAAATTTAGAATTATAGAGACCTAGATGTAATTATGTTTTTATGGCATCAAAAACCCGAGTTATAGCGAGACGGGTACGTACGACTGTTCCGAGGCGAAACCAGCGGTGGTTCAAAAACCTCGGAAAATCCCCCGCTCTGTTGGCTCCTCCTTCATTTCTTCACTGGACCTCGTCTTCTCTGACCTCTCCCTTCTCACTAGTGGCCAGCCATGGGAACTTCGGTTCAGGTGATGCCGCTCTGCGGCGTCTACAGCGAGAACCCTCTCTGCTATATGCTATCGATCGATGGGTTCAACTTTCTTATGGATTGCGGGTGGAATGACCTTTGCGATCTCAATCTCCTCCAACCCCTCACAAGGTGTCAAGCTCCCTTCTGTCTTTACTTTTACCCACTTCATCTCGACTGCTTGTTTTTTTGATTTGAAACTAACAAGAAGCTAGAGGACGAAGTAGTTGTTACCTGCGTAAAATTTCGTCCAATTGTCGAAGATTGTGTTATATTTGGAGAAATTTTGGCCTAATTTGTTCTTTTGTAATGAGAAATGCAATTTCCTCTTTTGATTTTTGTACTGAATTTGTATTAGGCATGCAAGTGTTCTACTCTTACTACCATTGCGTGGTAGTAAAGTGATCCAGAATCTGAGAATGTTGGAGAAAAGGAACGTTGTTTTTTAGGTTAGCCTACATAGGTACACAGTTAACTCTCATTATGAGCAATTTGGACAAAACAAATGGAAACCAGCACTAGCTTTTTATTCTTTCCATTTTCTTCTGATTAGAGTTTGAAGAAATGATCTAGTTTTGTCACTGAATCTGTGTGACTCATCGTTTGATTATGTTGTGTGGAATGCCATTCTACAAGGACAGAATTTCTGTGCATGTCATGGACGCCACTGATTTCTTGAAAAGAAACTAGTTCATGGTGTGAGGACAAGGTGTTGATGCTAAGTGGTTCTACTGGACTCAGAACAACTATGCCTTGCACATTGGCAGTTTAATCTGAAAGGTTTACAGAGATATTATTTCACATTAACTAACCATTCTTTTTCTATATGAGGCAGAGACCTATATATGGATTAATGCCAAACTTTATGATTTTTATTGTGCAATGCTTCCTTTAGAATTCTTTCATTCCAGTGTCATTGTTGTTGCTTGAGGTTGAATGTTCTGTCCAATGCCAGTATTGAGTAAACATTCTGCATTCAACATGATATTGCATTTCACCTGATGACCAATCCATCCCATTCTCATTTTTTTAATGGACCTAGTGACAACGTTTAAAATGCATAGAGGAATATTTCATAGCTCAGTTCGTTAAATAGTTGCTTGAAGTTACATGATAGATATCAAATGAAGATTATTCTAGCTCTACCTTGTTGAGCTAATTTGGATCAGATCTTAAAAGAAAATGACAATGTTTTTGATTTCTGAAAATTACTTGTTATCTAAGGAAAGCTAGTTACTCTGTTATAAATTAGACCTTGTGTTCATTAACGAAAGCTTGACTTAGACTTACCCAGGTCTCTAGCTTTGACTTTAAACATCTGCAAGTCTGCCACCTAGTTCTCTTAGAACTTTGTCTAGTGTCCTGGCTGTCTTTATTATTCTGATACTATGTATTGTATTTACATATACATTTATGAAGGTTTAATTATTTTTGATCAATTCATTGGCTACCATCAAGTTCGTCAAGAGTGTATGTAAAAGTTAGAAATATGGGAATTAATACACTGTTAGTCCAATTTCATGATAGTTTGTAGTTCATTAAGATGATCATTTAATATAGCTTACATGCTGATTATTATGAATTTTTTTTTAAGAAGAAAAGCTTATCTGGAATATTATTTTCCTTTTGTTTTGTTTTCTAATTACTAGGCTACTTAAGTACATGTCTTGGATTTTACTAAAATCTCATTGCTGCCTACTGTTGTAGGGTATCCTCAACAATTGATGCTGTCTTGATATCACATCCTGACATACTTCACATTGGCGCTCTGCCATATGCCCTGAAACAACTTGGGCTCTCTGCTCCAGTTTATGCAACTGAACCTGTGTATAGACTTGGTCTTTTGACTTTGTATGATTACTATCTTTCGCAAAGGGTATGGACACTTGATGATAGATCTATTTTATTTAGATTTTAATGGATGTAGTCTTTTCTAGTTTTCCATTAAATGTTTTAGAAAATAGCTGGCTTTCATTTTAGTTTGAAATTTATAATATCTTGAGTTATAATTTATAAGATTAAGCTTTTAGGTCAGTTGGCTACTGAAGATTTAATGTGATATTAGAGCTAGATGTCTCGATTTTGAGCCCTAATGCTCTTCGGTCATGTTTAGCTTAATCTAAGAAAAGTATTGTGCTGTATTGTATCCACATTCAAAGTCAATTAAACTTGCGCATGAGGAGCCATGTTAGAATATAAAGTTATTGTACTTGTTGGTTACCAAAGATTTAACGTTTTAAATTGTAAATGCCTATATTGAGTATAGTATAAGCTAATTAACTTGTAGTCATTATTCTCTCAAGAAATGTGAAATGTATTTCTTTTTCATCTTACTTGTTACGTACCAATCTCTACTTTGGTCCCTTAAGAGTTTGTTTGGCAAAGAGACCAATTTGGTCATGCCATAAAAATTATGAGCTTGATTCGAGATATGTGTGATGGAAAATAAAGTTAGTTATATTAAAAATTACGTAGAATATAAAATAAAGTTGATTAATATATTGAAAATGATGTAAGATATGAAATAAGATAATTTTTTTTTATTAAAAGTTATGTAAGATGTGATAAAAATTAATTTTATATTATTTTTTATTTTTTTAATAATAAATGAATTCTTTTTTAACATAACTAGAATGGTATAGGGACCAAATAAGCCCTAAGGGCTAGGATAAATGAATTTGGTAACTAGTTGCAGCTTTCCTGTTTTGTTATCTAATTGGGAAATTTTATAGGGCCATTGAAAATGTCAGGTGGATGATGGCAATTAACTAACCTAACCATTTTATGCTTCTTTGTTGGATTTTGTTAGTTCTTTTGATGTCTTTTTCTGTCCAAAATCTATAAATCATATAACTAAACATACTCTTCAATGTGAAACAAGGGCAGTTAGGGTTTATCAGAAGAAAGAAAGTGGAAGAATAAGATCAGGTATTCAAGGATTTTCACCCAGCCTTAACCCTTTTCTTATAGAATTTAAAATAGATCTAATTCCATGAATCAAGATTCAAATGACAATTTTAATTTTATTCATAGTGCAAGAAAACATATACAAACTCTAGAGCTATAAATAGGAAAATCTCAGACACTACAACTCTAATTTGTTGGAATTAGACTAAATAAAACTATTTTAAATTTATGTAAAATCAAATTTTTTTGACAGTACATAAAATCAAAATTTAAAATTATATAAAAACATAATTTTAAAGTAAAATTGCAAAATTCAAGCCAAGTCTATCTAATAGATAATTCCTAAAGTTTAAAATAATTGACTTAGTCAAACAAATTCGACTAATCATAACTAAAATGTCCTAACTCAACCGATAAATTTAGTTAACTAAATGTGGCTTGATCCAACTAAGTAGGGAATGCAGAATTAGCTTTGGCACATCTTTGATAAACCCAATCATAACGGGTGTTCGCACCAGTTTTTCTGGGATGCAAATAGCTAGGCTTCATTGTGTACTAGTAACCTAAGCCTTTCGTCATTGTGTACTAGTAACCTAAGCCTTTTTATTATTGTGTCCAGCTTACTAACAATTGATGCATTACACTTTGAGTTGTGATCAACTCTATTATATTACCTCTCCAATATGTTGCGATCAATTTGCTAACCCATAATCCTCTTCACAATTCTTTTAGGGTTCCCTTGAAATTTCTCTATTGAATTAAGATTACTACAAAATATTTTCGTACTCGAGTAAATAATTGTTTGTTTATTTGAAATTATTTGATTGCTTACCTATGAGATTTACATTGTATCGAGCAAAATTATTACTGTTAAGTGTTTATGTAAAGCTTAGACGGCTCTAATCTAGTAGGCAAATTCTAACTTACCAAATAATTTCAATATTGAGAAGGTTTGATTAGTACAATATTTATGTGATTAGAGCAATATTACATCAATATCACATAGATTACTACTAGCTTAGATTAGAGTTGTCTAATCTTCTCAATATCACATAAATATTGTAGGTAGATTAGAGTCATCTAAGCTACAATATTTATTCTCACCTGTGATATTGAGAAGTTTAAATGACTCTAATCTAATAGGTAAATTTTAACTTACCTTTTTCTTTGATACTAAATTAATAGGGGACGAACGCTCTGATACCAAAGCAGATGCGAGACAAACGCTATGATATCAGAACTGATGCAGATCAATAGAGACGAATGCAGAGTGAATTGAGATGGGGAAGCTAGGCCTTGAAGGAAGAGGGAAAGAAAAGGAAAATTTTGGGGAATACGAGATAACTAGGGTTTCAAAGATTTTTACCTAAGGTCTTCTATACTTCTGAAATATCGATCCGTTTCGGAATCCCTAAATTAACCCATTCTAAGGTGGATTGCATACCAAAAAAATTTTCATTTATCAAAGGTCACCTAATGTTTAAGTACATAATCTATAATAGAGAAGGTTAATTCAATCCTAACATTATAGTAAATCATGTGGGACTTAATAAACTTTCTAAAAAAAAAATTAATAAATAAGGATTTTACTAATTCAAACCCATAACAAACTTTCTAAATAATAAAATAAAATAGAGATAATCTGCATCAATCCTATTTATCCATGACATCAAGGAGCATGATCTAATTTAAACCATCGATTATCAAGAAGTCCCCATCTCTCATATTGTTCTCCAAAGTTATGTGAATAAGTATGCTTCTTAATGTAGTTGATGGTAAACATTTCCCCTGCTTTTGCTCTGTAAGTCAACATTTCTTTTACTTTGCTTTATAAGTTTACAAAATTTTGGATTGCCTGTATTCATTGTGAATTTCAAGTTGTTGTCAAGAGGCATGGATTAGATAATCATCCATCTCATTATTTTGCAGCAAGTTTCTGATTTTGACTTGTTCACTTTGGATGATATTGATTCTGCCTTCCAAAATGTTACCAGATTGACGTATTCCCAAAGCTATCATCTTTCTGGTTTGTGATTCCTAAAATCCCTTTGTCTTAGTCCAACGAATTCAATTATGTCACTAACATGCACTATGGTATGCAATAGACAAAGGGGAGGGCATAGTTATAGCTCCTCATGTTGCTGGCCATCTTCTTGGGGGTACTATTTGGAAGATAACAAAAGATGGAGAGGATGTAGTATATGCTGTTGACTTCAACCATCGGAAGGAACGGTTAGCCCTAAATAGATCTGCTATTGTTCATTTTTCAACATGGTTGTAATTTTTAATTATATTATATGAAAGAAAGAGGAAACAAGGTACAGTTTTGCAGGCACCTGAATGGAACTGTTCTAGAATCTTTTGTTCGGCCAGCTGTTCTTATCACAGATGCTTACAATGCATTGAATAATCAGCTTTACAAACGTCAAAGGGATCAGGAATTCCTTGGTAGCTATCTGAAGCTTTTTGGTTGTATATATTATATTATTTATTTTTGGTCTTCCCCCTTTTGTGAACTACAAGTCCATTTTTGCTTTTTAATTTATTTTACGTGATATCTTATATGTTTACCCTTATTTAAACTGCTCAACTTGTTTATTTTTTTTAAATTAGACTTCTTTGTGCTTGAACATGTCCCAAAATTACTTCAAAGACTGTTTACTTTTAGCTATTTTCTGCTTTTGGTTTCTGCTTTTGAGTGGGTAGTTAGTTTAGCGTCAGTTTGCACGTTTTCCTTTTGCTTGTTAATGTTTTCATTACAAATTGTAGAAATTTAATTATATTTCTGGAATGTTCACATTCTTTGTTTAGCATAGTGTTATTTAAAGTTTATTTGCAGCGAAATCTATTTTTATGCTGGCCTTCTTGAAGTTTGGGCTATGATGGAACAAATAAACCAGGGTTTTTGGCTATATAACATGTACTTACGCATTGTTTATTGTTGTATTCTTTTACCCCTTTTTAAAAAACATTTTTCTTTTATTTTCTTTTTAACACATAATAATACATGTGACTTTTCTCCTAGACGCAATGCTCAAAGTCCTTCGGGCTAATGGGAATGTATTGCTTCCGGTTGACACTGCTGGAAGAGTATTAGAGCTCATTTTAATTCTGGAACAGGTCTAATCTTTTTTCCGCAATCTTTAGTAATTTTGGTGGCTATGGCTAATTAAGGTTCTTGTAAATAAACACATTTTTATTTGCAGTATTGGACTCAACAACATCTGACGTTCCCCATCTACTTTCTTACAAATGTTGCTACAAGTACAGTTGATTATGTCAAGAGTTTCTTGGAGTGGATGAGTGATTCTATTGCAAAATCTTTTGGGCATACACGGGACAATGCTTTTCTGCTGAAGTAAGTTTAGATTTCAGTGTTCCTCCTGTTATGTTTTAAGTTCATATTGTATTTTTTTTTATCACGCAGAACAAACTGTCATGTTATGGTATACTCTGAGTCAGCATGGAAAAAATGCTTTGTTTTATTTCTATAATTTCTTTTGCATGATTAGCTGATATAGTTGGAAAAGAGGAGCAATCTGCTACTGTATTAACCATTGAAAAGATCTTGATGGAACTGTGACATATGCCTACTTTTGAAATTTCATTTTTGTTTCAGGCATGTTGCACTTATAATTAATAAGAGTGAACTTGAACAATTACCTGATGTTCCAAAGGTTAGTATATTCTTTTCATTGTGATATGAGTTCTTTAGGGAGGCTGATGCGGAACATTTAGGTTGTTCTGGCATCCATGGCTAGTCTGGAGGTTGGGTTCTCTCACGACATATTTGTTGAGTGGGCAACAGATGCAAGAAACCTAGTCCTTTTTACAGAGAGAGGTCAGGTATATGATCTTTACAATAATTTGTCAGTTTAATGGGTCTGGTAGTATATTTCGTCATCTCTTAAATAGATGACAAACATGTTTTCTTTACCTTTATTCATATACTTGTATTTATAATTATCTTTGTGTATGTATGTATTTATGTATGTGAATGAATGCATAATTTATCTATATGTATGTATGTATGTATAGATAGATAGATAGATATACAGGCACGCACACACACCTGCAATGCAATGTGCGCTAGAAGTTCCTGCAAAATTCTCATTCTTTTTTTTATGGACCTTCTCCAGGGGGTCTCGGGTTTGTATTTATACCACTACAATTCCCAATTGAGGTGGGGGGAATTGTGGTGTTTAGGGGAAAAAGAATCAAATTTTTTTTTCTCATTTCTTTACTCTAGAATAAAAATTGCTAATCATTGGGTCCTGACATGTACATTCCATGTAGAGTCATTTTCTATTTTGTTCTTTTCAAAGCTTTTATTTCATCTCATAGTTACATTGTAGTTTGGAACTCTGGCTCGTATGCTTCAAGTTGATCCTCCACCAAAAGTTGTGAAGGTTACAATGAGTAAGAGGATTCCCCTTGTTGGTGATGAATTAAAAGCATATGAAGAAGAGCAAGAACGAATTAAAAAAGAAGCTGCATTGAAGGCTAGTCTCACCAAGGAGGAAGAATTGAGGGCATCCAAGGGGACTGATGCTAATATTGGAGATCCTATGGTTATTGATGCCGCTTCTCCTCTCATCTCATCTGATGGTATGCATGCTGATTCTCAGTATCATTTATTTTTATTCATACCTGCATCATTCTGTTTGAGGTCTGATATGCTAAAAGAAATCACTGAATAAGATCCAGTACAGTTAGCATAGCATATCTCCTCATATTTCATATCATGAAACATATGTGCTTTTCTTCTTGGAAATATGCTCTTTACCTTATAAGAAAATAATTTAGTTGTTGTATAGTTCAATTTTATAAAGGAAAAGACTATGCAGCCCCAATAACTAACCAATCATGGTTTGGGGATTTTATCCATTTAGTGAATTAAATTTAACACACTAGATAATCCAATGTTTGAAAGCTCAAAATCATAACTAATCAGTGTATTAACTAGTTATTAGGGATGTATAACAGGATTCATTCATTAAATATTAGTTATTGGGATGATGCATGTAGGAGGACTGGGCATGATAATAATTCCAGTAATGATGTGTCATCATGAATTTTGCATATTTGGAACTAAAGTCTTCGTGAAATGAAAATTAAACGGGTTATTTCAAGAATAGTGTGATCATTTTTGCCTCATTTTATGCGCAAACAAGTAATTATTTTTGAGTCATTGTGTTTTTGCAATGTGATGTGATGAAAAATTATGAATTCTCTTAATGGTGTAGAGCCTTTTACTTGAATATCTGAAACTATTACTTAGAAGTGCTTGCACTTAAGTCATGAATAGACTTCTTTGGGTGCTCATGGATGTAGTTGTATTACTCATTATTTCCCCAAATTAGTGATTTAATTCTAGTTAGATAAAAACATCTATCAATGCTTTGTTCTATTTTATGTAGTGTATTTTAGATTTGATTAGCCTATCTGATACTGCATGATTTAAGCTAAATTGAATTATACAAAATGTTTAAATCCAACCCCTCCCACCCCCTAGTACACACGCACACAAAAAGGTGATACACATGATTCTAGGAGTATCATGGTGGAAGTGAGACAGATGATATTATTGATTTTCAATTTGAATGTTGCACTGCGTGCACACAAACTCTCTTGTACACAATGGCGCTTATATACATGTGCAGATGGATGTGAAAGTTATGGTGAAAATTAGATGGACAATATTAGATTTATTTTTGCTTGGTTTAAAAATGAAAATGTAATAGTAACCTTTTATTAGTAGTAGATTCTCACTCTTTATGTATGCATACATGCACACAAACTGTCTTGCATAGGTACATTTACATTTGGATGTTTGTGAGTGCATGTCTTTTGGTGCAGGATATGGGTAGAGAAAATCTTCTTGATATAATTCACTTTGAAATCTTTTGGCCTTTGCAAATGTGCGTGCTAATTTTATTGGTTACAAAAGCTGACTAAATTTTTTCTTTACCATATTTCTATCAGTGGCCTCACGCTTTGGTCGTTTTCGAGACATTTACATTGATGGATTTGTTCCAGCACCAACTGGTGTTGCTCCTATGTTCCCGTTCTTTGAAAACTCAGCTGAATGGGATGATTATGGAGAGGTTATAAATCCTGACGACTACATTATAAAGGAAGAAGATATTGATGTTGCATCAGCTCAAGTAAGTTATGGAGTTCTTACTTGTAACCTTGCATTAGCAAAGGTTTTACTTTAAAAGTCATCTGATCAACAAAATAAAACGTATTCCTTATTTTCTTCATCATATATGAGATGTATATGTCATAGTTTCTCAACATATATCTTGTTTCCAACTTTATAATATATTGCATTTGACGTTGATATTGGAGCAATATATTGTTGTACTTAATTTTGCTTGAGAAAACTATTTTCTTTTTTTGTTCTGAGGCATGAGGGGCAGTCCTCATAATTTGAATTTTTGTGTAAATTTTGATGCTTAAAGGAAGTAAAGTGTACACTTCGATACCATTTATCCCAAATTTGAAAACTTTAATTTTTATGTCCACTCTATGATATATTAAAGTGAATACTAGGCCGTTAAGTATTAAAATATTCATAAGATTAATGTAGTTAAGTTACAAATTCTCAGATAAATGAGTTGTTGTATTAGTGGGAAGTACATTAGAAATGATTGTATCAAGGAGAGGGCATGCGTGACACCTTTGTAGGATAACATGAGAAACAATGCTTAAGGTGGTTGCCTTGCCCACTGTTGAAGAAGAGAGAACCTTGAAAATAACTTGATACATAATCGTTAGACATTGTTGGCACAATTGCATTTACAAAGAGTGTTGTTGTAGATAGAGATAAATGGAGAAGAAAAATCTGTATAGCGAAGCCTAACTAATATGGGATTAAGGCTTGTTGTTGTTGTTAATGATGTATGCCTATTGATTCTAAGTTTATGCAAATTGTACCAAACTGAGAAGAAATTAACTTTAAATCTAGTTAACATTAACTTGGCTATGAAATAGAAGCTTTTAAAGCTTGGAGGAGGGAACCATGTAGTATATGGAGCTATAAATTAATACATATGAAGCTACCACATGATGCCATAAAACAATACGAATTAAATATGTTATCATATGAGCAACATATGTAGTCATATTGATTTAATGTTGTTATTTCCTACAATCTGTTATCATATGAGCAACCATAGATTCGTATGTTGTTATTTCCTGCAATCTGTTTTCAGAAAGTGTATATTCTCTTGGAGTTTGACTTAACGTTTCCTTTTATTCCTTCAGGGCATTGGAGGTGATCTCAATGGCAAACTTGATGAAACCTCTGCTCATCTGCTACTTGATACCACTCCTTCCAAAGTTGTTTCAAATGAGATGACCGTATGTTACATTATTTATTTGTATTAGTGGGCATATATGCAAATTTAGCCACACATGAAGGCCTCATTTGGTTCGAGCTTTTTTTTTGGACAAGAGAAAAAAAATTTATTTTTTAAGTTTAATGGGAGAGAAATTTATTTTAGTATTAGAAAGTGTATAAAATATGAAATACTTTAAATTCTAATTTCTGTATTTGTATTGGATGTGAAATAAAGTTAATTTTCATAATTAAAATTTGTGTTGGACAAAAAAATTATCTCGAACCAAACGAAGCCGAAAGATGAAATGAAAGTTCTTAAATGACCAGTTTTACGATCTATGATTACTTTTGTTGTACTTGTTTTTTTGTTGATTTTTAATGGAAGATGCAGTTCTACTGCACTCTGTAGCATATCAATATTGAGATATGTTTGTCTTTGCATCATTGGTGCTTGGGTAGCAGAAAAATGTCTCTAGAACAATTTTCTTTATTCTAGGTGGGCCATTTAAATTGTCTTTCCTGTGAGCACCCACCCTTCTTTTGTGTCGAGGATTATAAATGTGTCTTTAATTTTGTGCAATTTGTCAAATCTTTTAAGTTATTTTATTTTTTCTTTTGTAGAGAATAAGTTATCTTCATCTCCTTCCTGGTTGACAGGAAGGCTTAAAAACTAATCCAAGTTCTGTTTGGCCTAGCAGCTGAACATTCTTTGTTAAAAATAGTTTTACATGGCTATGAATATGCCAATCAGCATTCTTAAATAAGTTTCTCATGGCAGTAATTGCATGTTTTATTGTTAATAGTTTACTATTTGTTGTACTACTTTACTTAATCTGTATTTCTTAATACTGTAGCATTTTAATTAATTTTTTTTTTATAGAAGACAAACATAGTATTTGGTTGATTGGCTTTTAGTTAATTAGAAGCTCATATCCTATTTTCTCAGTCTTATAATTAGCTATTTTATTTGTTAATAATAACTCAACCGTTGGTCCATTTTAATTCATTCAATTACTAACTCTTAGCGCTTTTCTTCCCTCTCTCTCCCTCGAGGGACAACTTTATAACCAAATATAAGGACAAAGCCCTCAGTTTTTCTGCAAAAAGAGAGGACTTCTAGATTTGGAGATTGATTTGTCTTGGTGTTTCGGTTGTCCACAACAACCTTATTTGGTTGATTGCTAATGGTAATTTAGTTTCTGTTTGGAATGACCCTTGGATCAGCACCATCCCTCTTTGCAAATAGCCTACTTACGTCAACTCTAATCCTGGTGACTTTAGTGTTCATAGTGGCTGATTTGCTTAATGATAGCACTTGAAATTTGACCTATTGTAGCAGCTATCTAGAGCTAACTTAATGAGCAAAATTCTCTCTTTATGAAGGCTTGCCCATATGCACTTTGACCTCTTAGTTTGGGCTAAAAATGAATCCTTTTCGATTCCTACTACTGCACTATATAAGATGAATTCCAACAACCCAATAGCCTGAAATCAAGGGCATGGTGTTGGCATGCTAAAGTCATTCCCAGTCCAAACGTTTGCTTGGAGAATGATCCATAATGCTATCCTAACCTTTCAGTGGTTGTTCAACAGGAAGATCTTCAACTCTAATCTTTATCCATAGGGGTGCCACGAAGCTGAAGACCTCAATCATATCTAATTTTTTACAAGAAATTAGGCTTCACATCTCTAGACTCTTTCCTCTCATCCCCCAAAACTACACCTTGGAGGAAAAATTGATTTCTCTTGTCAACCTCACCAAATTCTGCAGAGATGACCTCAAGCTTATGTTCAAATAAACCAAGTCCTACCTTTGTTGGAGATCCAGATGTGTTAAAGTCCATGCTAAGCCCTACTCAACGCCTTCTGCCCTTGCGATATCCATCATCAGCTACACTACTTCTCAACTAGCTGACTTTCACCCATCTAGATTCCCCTGGAACCAACCCTTGAAGATAGCTGGCTCCCCACAAAATTTGGATAGCTGAAAGTTAATTTGGACAGTTCGGTTAACTGCCATGGTGTAGCTGGAGTGGGTTATCTTATTCAGGATAGTCATGGTCATGTGTGGGAAGCTGGTGGTAGTAAAATTCTCATGGTCTCTATTCTCAAAGCTGAGTTGCGGGCTACTTGGGAGGGGGTGAAAGTCGCTGCCACTTAGAGAAGCAAAGCTAAGGGCGTCAAGGGTATTTGGCTTGAGAGTGACTTGATGGAAATGCTTGACCTCATTACCCGTGCTAGCACTATAGAGGAACGAATTGCCAAAGCCGAAATGGACTTCATTGCTCTTCAGATTGTCCAGTCTTTTTGATTTTTTGCTTTGTACAATCTCTCATCTTTGTAGAAACGTCAATGGGGCCCTTGACTTTCTAGCCCATTTTGCCTCTTTTGGCAACTTCACTTGGGTGGGGGGCACATCCCTTCCCAATAAATTGTCACCTGCTCTTGCAGGACATTCCAAATCTTAATACTTTTTGTTCTATTAATTAATTCTAGGCCCAGGCCACTATTTCAGCTCTCTTTCTATGGGATGTGTTGTAGAGGTGGAGCTATTCGTGAAATGGTAGGACGCTATCTCAAAGGGGTGAGTTGCATGGTGAATCAACATGAGGTTCTGGAAACGTTTAGCATCATTTTGTTTTCTGAAAAGTACTTCTAACATCATTTTGGGTGGTCAGCTGAACTGCAGTGCACTAAGTTTTATAAACCATAATCAAGAAAAGGAGCTCTATGATTAGATGTAGTAAGATACTCAAGACAACTTGAGTAAAGATTGGCTTTACTTCATTTACTGTTGTTTTATGAAAATGAAAGTAGTTACTAATTGTGGACTCAGTAGTTCCACTTGTGAAAAGTTATTAACTCCACCTTTGAAAAATTATTAACTTTACCTTGTACATAGTTTTAGAAATTGGTATCAAGATGCTAAGCTTATGCATATTTGAATGCATTAGCATACATTACAATATATATGAAATAATGCTACTGATAATTAAGATGGTTGGCTAGATGGATGTCGAGTTCTGGTGGTTCTTTGTATTAAGGACAACTATTTTACTGAAGGGGTTGCTTTATAATTTGGGCAGTAAGATCCACGAAATGTTTATATGCATTTGAATGCTCAGCAATGATGATGGAACTGAAAATGAATGAGTTTTTCACGTTACAATTATTGGTAAAGTTGTGAAGTGTAACATGTGCAATCTATACATTATAGGAGGTGAGGCTATCATTTGCCGTCATAAAATTAAACATATAATAGGTCATTATGGTTCAAAAGGTTTAGACGGAGTGAACTTGAAAGGGCATTAGCAAGCAGAGTGGATAAGAGATGAAGGAAAGGATGAGAAAGTGAATGAGAGATGCATCTTATGTGAATATTATGCATCTCTGAATCTTTCTAGGAAGCTGTAATTTATTCTGTACAAGTAATATCTGTTCCTTGTTATGGAGTACTTTCTGATTTTGATAATTATTCTCGTACTTCATTTTAACATTAACAACTATGATGCATTGTGCTTAGTTTTGGCTAAATGTCTTTGCTGGCATAAAAGTTATTTTTGTCCTTTGTGGCTGAGTAAAGAAATTTAATCTTTCTGTAAAACTATTTGACTAGCACTTCATAATATATTCAGGTACAAGTGAAATGTTCATTGCTTTACATGGACTTTGAAGGTCGGTCAGATGGACGCTCTATCAAATCTATACTTGCACATGTGGCTCCGCTGAAGCTTGTATGTTCTAGCACTTGTGGAGTTTGAGACCTATCTGTCTGACTTTTTCTAAGTGTTCTCTAATTATGTGAATGAATGCAATTCAAGTAATGAAATCTTTTTGTTTAGTTTTTTTTGGTTCATTCTACAGTTTTACTTTTTTTGAATCATGTTTTGGTTGGCATCTTCATGATCCTCCTGAATAGCTTATCACTTTAGTTGATGGTTTAGGTTATTCATTTCCTTCTTGCAATTCATTTCTACCTATTTAGTAATAGTCCCATTTTACTCTATAATATCCATTTTTGTTTTTTTGTTATTCTCAACTGAAGCAGTCAACTGATAGTGCTGACAAGTTGGGTTTTTCCTTTTGGGAGTACCTGTAGGGAAGCTCTGTAAGGTGTAAGATATTCTACATTGCAATTTAGAAGTGTCAAGTTGATGAATGTTGACTAGATTGAGCTAAACAATGTGGCTGCTGCGGCTGCTACAGTCCTGCTTTTCTAATAATTTTGTTGGTTTTAAATCTTTTATTGCACTTGAACCTTAATGTGATCTAGTCAGGGTACTTAACTTTTCATCTCTGCTTAATTCATGTCATCAGAGGCTTATGCTTGATCGTTTGTGCTAGTATTTGCAATTTGGGTTTTGTTTCTTATTGACATTTAATCCATTGATGAAATAAAGATTAGATGAAACAAAGTATGTTTAGTTATTTGAGATATTTTTTACTTGATGCTGCTTTACGTATCATAGTCGTCTCATATAAACCACAAAGTATAATTGGTAATAATGTGAACAAGACCATGGATTCTGTGTCATAAACCATATCCGAACATGGCACTACCATGCAAATATTCATGATTTGTGGTTTAACAGTTGTAATCGTCATAAATTAAATCATAGTTTCCTTCCTTTTTAGGCATAAAAAAGGTGGAAAGTCTTCCATTGTTACAACCATGCATGCAAGAAACGCACAGAAGCTAATTTCATCTTTCTTTATTTTTCTTATCTAGGTTCTGCTACATGGTTCTGCTGAAGCTACAGAACATCTTAAAGAGCATTGCTCAAAGCATGTTTGTCCCCAAGTATATGCGCCACAAATTGAAGAAAAAATTGATGTGACTTCTGATCTGTGTGCATACAAGGTATTAAATGATATTGCGTTAGTTATTATTTTACTGAATTGTTGTATCTATCATTAGTACATCTTATTGCAAAAATATCATTCAACTTTTCTACCTGCCAATTTTCTTAATTTGCATTGCATTTTGTTTTCTGGCACTGCAGGTGCAACTCTCTGAAAAGCTAATGAGTAATGTTCTCTTCAAAAAGGTAGTACTATTGATTTTCAAAAAAAAAGGTAGTACTATTTTTGATACTGCAATCAATTTCTCCTGAGAAAGTCCAGATATTACCAGTTTTAATAGTTATTAGAACAGATTGATTCCATATTTGCATGACAAGAAAACTTCATCATATGTATCATGTCATAAGCATCCAAACCATATAACGCTTTCATTTTTATATTGAAGTATGGTCTGCCTATCCCTAGATCTTGTATCCTGTGTTGATCCTCATTTATCCCAACTGTTTAATGTTTTACTATTGAGGTTATTTTATCCAGGCCCCTTGAGGTAGATTTTTGATTCCACGTAGACCCACCCAAAATTTTTTTCTTGTGAGTTCTTTCTAATTGATTCTATTAAGTTTAACTAGTTATTTTAAAAATAAAAAATATATATTTAAGCATTGAAAATATATTTAAAGATTTTCAATTACTATTATAACCTCAACTTTTTTTCTTTAACCGGATTAGTTTTTGCCCAAAACAGTTCCTCATTTGGTTGAACCAGACCACGAATCTTGATGGACGTTGATTCCCATTTAATGAGAACTAGGCCAGTTCATTACCTAAAACAGGTCAGAACAGGTCCGGTCTGATAGGATTCGGGTTGGACCGGTTCCAACTGGGCGAATTCTAGTTGGAACCGGTTCTGTTTGGAATCAGTTCAATTAACTTCCATAGCTGGATTTGATTATTGCCCTGCCAGCCTATGTGTGATTAATCTGTATTATTCATTGACTTATTAACTTACCTGAATTGCTCACTTTGGTGAAATTTTAATCATTTTAACTGAACTAGTTACAGCTTGGTGACTATGAGATATCCTGGCTTGATGCCGAAGTAGGAAAGACTGAAGACATGCTTACCCTGCTTCCTTTATCGTCAACCCCTCCATCTCACAAATCTGTTCTTGTGGGAGATCTGAAATTAGCTGATTTCAAGCAGTTCCTTGCAAGTAAAGGCATTCAGGTTAGTTTTCTTTTTTTCGTCTCATTATTTTATTCTCTCTTGGTTGCTGTCAAGGTTCATACTTGATTTATCTCCTGTCATTGATCATGCTGGTTCCACTTATAAACATTCTGTCCATAGCTGCATTTGGCTATTATTTCTAAAATCTTAAATTTCATCTCAACAGTCCCGAGGTCTTTAAGCAGCTTAGACTCCTCTAAGTTGCTTGAAATACAAGCCACCTGAAAGTTGGCCTAATATTTAAGATGCTTCAAAGATTTAAGCAGCTTATTTAAGCCATTTATACTTCGATATTTTTCTGTGCTGCTTCCTAATGCGGCCTAAGTAATCAAATTCATTTAATTCAGTTCATGCGGTATGGGAATAATATATCAAGGCGTGCACCTCTTTTTTGTTAGAACTCAATTAGATATGTAAAGATATCTTCAAACTAGTAATCTCTTTTGTGCTTTCTTTATGTGTAAAAATATAAACCTATTGCTGAACCCAACCCTATTTTGATCCTTGATTTCCAGTTATGGCTTTGACCTAATTATGTTGAATTAATTTGGGTCATAGTAACAACCCTAGAACCAAATTTACCCAGTATATGAAAAAGTCTTCCTTATTAAGATTTTGAAAATTGTTCAATATGCAGGGTAACCTATAAAAATGCGGGATGTGTTTAATGACCTTTTAACATTTGGAAAATACTCTTTAATGAATGCACAATTTCTCTTTTTAGATATCTCTTTTTAGACAAATCTTTGACCCTATCATTAAATACATCGGGTTCGGACATACAACAGTTGTTTGTGCTGGGTTTGGATATGCCTTCCTTATGATGCAGACTTTGTTTGCAACTGTTATTAGGTGGAATTTTCCGGCGGTGCCTTGCGTTGTGGCGAGTATGTGACCCTACGGAAAGTCGGCGATTCCAGTCACAAGGTATTTGTTGTTTCCATCTTGTATACACGTTAAAGCCAGTTGTTTGTTAATGGCATTAAGAACTTTAATAAGTGATCAACATGGCACTGCAGGGTGGAACTGGTGCTCAGCACGTACTCATAGAAGGTCCTTTAACGGAAGAGTACTACCAAATAAGGGAGCTCCTTTATTCACAATTTTACTTGCTTTAGTTTTTATTGCATTCCCCTGGGCCATCAGTTCTCCTTGAAACCTTGGGAACAAATTTGTCAACGAGGCATTTTCTTCTAGAATTTAGTGTCATCTTTCGGTTTATTTGACCTTCAACAAATTTGTCAACATGAGCAAAAAGCTTAGGATTTTTTTAGATGCTAAGATGGACGAGTGATTATATCACAGCGTGACAATTACAGCGGATAAGATGAGAGGCCTCTTTTAGGTGATTTAGTTATATTCATTCTTGATCTATGCTAGCTATAATATTACAAAAAGAAAAGTAAGGACACAAAACGATCTGGGATATGAGTATTGCATATGACATCGACTCTCTTGCATTCGCGATTGAGTTTTGCTTCAATTTGAGCTGACTATTTTGATCCGAAATAGAAAAAAAAAAACATCGTGCTATTCATTGCACGTTATTTGGAGAAGTAAACTAATTGAATTCCAAGCTTTTGATTGCCAATCTAGTTTTTTGGGTGAACTTTTTTTTTCATAGCAATTCAAATTCCTAGTTGGACCTTTAAATGAATGCTACATTTTTATTAAGGCTTGCATTTATGTTGAAAAATTGCTATTTTAATCTTCTAATTTAGGAGAATTGTAGAGTTTTTCACCTCATTTTATGTCAAGTATAGCTATAAAATTATTCATTCCCTGTTGAATTAATAATCCACATCTAAATTAGTATTTGAATAGGATCTAAATATTCATATTGGAATATAATTTCTAAAATTATATTCGAGTATAATTTCTCGATTATGATTTAGATAGGTATGTAGTGCATATATGTGATGATAATATCGTATTCAAATACAAATTAGAAAGTTATGCAGCATGCAAAATCAAAATTATATTCAAATATGATTTTACAGCTCTACAAATTTTGTGAGATTGCAACGCTCTTGCTATAAAAATTGATGTTAGCTCATTTAATAATTATTGATATTCTAAAATTTTGATAAATTTTGGGTTTATTTAATAGATTAAAAAATGATAAAAATTTAATAAGTTAAAATTCTAAATTATAATATTAAATTTATTTTAAAAAAGTAATCATATTTAAATACTATTTTGATAGAGATATAATTAAAATTGTATTGTAATGCAATTGGATTATGTATCATGCAATATTGAAATTATAAAATTATGTTCGAATATAATTGTGGCATTGTATATTATGTAATATTAAAATTATATTTAAATATAATCTTAGAATTATATATTATGCATAACACTAAAATTATATTTGAATATAATTTTGATATTATATAATATATAATGCCACAGTTATATTCGAATATAATTTTATAATTTCAGTATTGCATGATACATAATCCAATATATTTTTAACTCTTTGCATTGCATATATATATATATATATATGTTTGCAATTTTTTATACTTAAATATAAATAAGATTTTAATTTTAGTACTCCTATAATTAAATTTATATTTAATTACAATTGAATAGTTTATCATGCAACATCCAACTGCATAATTAATAAATTATACTTAAATATAATAAATTTTGATAAATTTATAGTACATAATAAAATGCTGAAATTAGTTTTAAAAATTTAGACATCGTCTTCAAATGTGTAGCTACAAATAAGCATTTTTTTAAAAATCACGTTATTAAAATCATATTTAGTAACTGTGTACATTTTTTATACTAAAATTATATTTAAATATTCTTTTAATTTTAACTATAGTATTTTTTAAATTTGAAATCGTATTAAATTAAGATTTTAATTTTTGCTAGAGAGAAAAACAATAAAAGCAAAAATATGAGCTGTGAATCTGTGATTATATTTAACCGATACACGTGTCAAAATGTTAATGATTTGCGCATAAAATATTCTGCACGCATAAAATGTTCACGATCATGTTTTTTTTTTTACATTCTGAAATTTTTTTTGATACAATTAGTATTTCATATCACACAGTAAATACATTATTTTTATATATTATTTTTCTTATTTAATAAATAATTAATTACTAAAACATCGCTATAATTAATTTCAAATTATATTTTAATTTATAATTTTTAAAAAAATTTCAAACATCTTTACAATATTATAAATAAGATTTCTGTGCGGCCGTCACGTTGCCGTTGCCTCGCCGTCACTACCTAGCCGCCACTGCCTAGACAAACGTCCCTGTCTTGTCGTTGCCGTCGCCGCCTCACTGCCCTCACCTCATCGCCTTCGCAATCTTGTCGTCGTCACCTCATCGCCAACATCGCACTCCTCGTAAGAAGAGAGAGAAAGAAAAGAGAAATACAGGACGAGTGAGAGGGGTGGGAGGAGGGAGGTTGGCGCGATGCAATAAATTAAAATTAAAATTTTTTAAAAATTTAAACTAAAATATTCTTTAGATATCAATAAAAATTATTGCTTTGTACTTTTACATAATAATCATAAATTTTAGAAGCTTCTATTATTATAAAATATTTGACATAAAAACTATTTAATTTTTTTTTTAAATTATAAATTAAAATATAATTAGGACTTAACTGCAAAGAACGTTAGGTAATCAACTCTTTTAATAAATTATACAATATATTTTTATATTATACATTATAAATTATTTAAAATATTGTTTCGAGCTTTATAATTATGATGCGAAGGTAATATATATATATATTACATGAAATATAATTTATTAAATATAAATAAATAATATCTGACAGGTAATTATCCGTATGTACATCATAATTATGAAGGTAACAGAATTATTAGGTAACCAGACCTATTCAGTTACGAACGGTAGCGCGCCACGTCAGCCCACGGCCCCACGGGGCACCAACTGATTAGAGGGCATTTAACGGCCGAAAAATGTCGGTTCCTTTTTTTTTGTGATAGTTAAAAAAAAAGTCATTTTCTTTCAGTTTAAGTCAAAAATAAAAACTATCTGAGCATCAAAAAGCAGTGCATTATTTATTTTAATTTTACAACTAATATATTTTAATTATTTTTTTTTATATTTTATTTAAATAAATCATACTTGAGTTATATTTTAACTTAAATAAAATTTATACAAATAAAATCTAATTATCGATGCATCTTAAATCAAACCTGATCGTTCATTCAATTTCTCATTATTAAAATAAACAACTAATAGAATATTCTATAAAGTTAACAAATTTAAATAATTTTTAATATTTAAAATTTGATTTAAGATGCACCGAAAATTAGATTTTATTCTGATAAATATTATTTAAGTTAAAACATAACTTAGATATAATTTATTCAAATAAAATATAAAAGTTTTTAATTATAGTGTGTTACTTATAAAATTAAAATAAATGAGTATGTATTATATAATATTTAATTTTAGAGTATTTAATAAGTAAATATTAAAATTTTTTATGTTTTGTGAGTAAAAACCTCATATTTTTTTATGCAAATAAAAAAGTTATATAAAATAAAAATATTTATACAAGATAACATAATCACTATATAAAAATTATATAATATTTCTATAATATAAAAGATATTTATATAAATAAAAAAGTATTCATATAAAGTAAAATAATAATTTAAATTTTAATGCTGTTAACTACAATGGCGACGCTGTGGGTCCAACTCATAAATGTGGTGTCCGTCTTTTAGGAATGTTCCTCTAATTTATTTTTAATGAAAATTGATATATAGCTAAAAAAAAAAGCATAAAAATTTTTGAAGATTTTTAGCAATGCTCTCATTCAACAAATGAGTGCATTAATGCATAAAAATATGATTAATATCAATTATTTCTCTCTAATTTAAGTCTACATGCAACTAAATTTTTCGAATTTTTAAATTAATCAAATCGATCTTTTAGTTTGAGAAAAAATATAAAAAAATTCCTTATTATTAATTAAAGTACTTAATAGATAATATTTTCAATAAAGTACTTAATCTAAAATATTAAATTATTTTTTAAATTAATCAAATTAGTCTACCAGTCAGAAAAAATATCATCTAATTGAGTCCCTATATTAATATCATAGAATTTATTTACATGCTATATCAAACTAAAAAATTTACTTGGTTAATTTAGAAACTAAAAGGACTTTAATGCATATAAGCTCAAATTAGAGGGACTAATTTGCTGTTTACCTATAAAATATTATTCAAAATTTTTAGAAGTCGATGTAGCATTGTACCTTTTTAATACAAGGGCAAAACTATTGAAGATGAGTGTTTTACAATTTTAGGCACAATCTTAGAACAACACTTGTATCTCAGTTTTGACTCGATTGTTTTCGAAGATATACGCAAAATTTTTCCTTTTTCACAAAGAATAAATACTAACAATTAATCTCCAAGATTGAGGTTTGGGCTTTATGTAGGACATGTAGGATTTCAACGGCTCACAAGCCTGAGTCGATAAATCTTTTAAATCTTTTCGTAAAATGAAAAAGACTACTTAAATTTAAGTCAATATGTATTACATGGAAGTATGTGCATATCACATGCATACATATATATATATATATATATTTAATTGAAGATGTGAATTGAGTTAATTGAATAAACTCAAGATAGAAAAACTTATATCGATAAGAAGTTAAATTCAACCTATTATTTATAATTTTAATTTTGAGTTGAAGTGAGATCATACTCAACCTCAAGGGCACATTCTATAAGAAAGTGGGGATAATGCCCTACACACAAAATGAATGAGGAAAAGAAGGCTTTAATTAATCTTCAATTGCATGCTTAAAGCTTAACGACTTATTTGTTTGGCAGGTTAAAATTAACTTAATTTAATTTTAAACAGATATATCGCATCATATAGTTAATTTATTTTATATCTTATATATATAGATATATATATATATATTAAAATAATAACTAATTTATATCGCATCCCTCACATATCCCAATATAATAACTAATTTTATTTCACATTATTTATAATTTTTAATAAAAAAATATTTTTATTCAAATTTAATTTTAACCTAATTAGAAATTAAACTTTATAAACAAACATACTCTAAATTTTTATTTTTTTTGCTTTTACATCTGCCTTTATTCTTAATTTGGATGACACTTTTACTCAAATATCATGTTTTTATGTCTCTGGTACTTATAATATTGAACGTAAAGATAAATTACATGTAGAGTGTGTGAGAGTTCAACACATTCTTAATGTACATCAATGTCTTTCCAAATTATTTCACATGAATTCGTGAGTCGTGATCAACTAGTCAATGATTTACGGTCGATGAAAAAGTAGAGGAGGATAAAGAGAATGAGTAGCTGAGTTCAAGTTATAGTCGAATTAAATCGAATTAGCCTAACATTTATTTGAGAATTAAAATACTATAATTATTTTATACAATATATTTATTTATTATAAAAAAATTGTAAGACATAGTTGTTATCTTGTTAAAATTAAATGAATGGTGCTTTCTTTTTTTTTAAAAAAAAATTATCATTTATTGTTTGAGCTAACTCAAAATTGAATATAAGTAAAAATTAAATTTTATTTCACAATTTAGTAACATATGAAAGTAATGAACTAACTTATTCTATATTATATATTCGACAAATTAGCACTTACTGGTAAACACATCGTTGAGCTCCTAATGGGTGCACACGAAAGTAAGGTGGAGTGGGCCCACACCCTCACGTGATAGGCACTCATTGGGCGCCAATCAGCACCACGTGCATTTTAATATGATAATTTTTTTTTAAAATTTTTATGATAATTTTATTTTATATTCTATAAAAATTCAAATTACATAAATATGTTGGTAAAATTAATATTTCCTAACACTACACCTAACATATTGGGAACATCTATGATGATCTCTCTCAGCCATCCATGTTGGTCATTTTTCACTTTTCATGGGCGCGTTCTTCTCCCTCCGTGCCTCCTCACCCTATTATTAATCAACTATGGGGATATTCTCGACGAAGAAGAGTTCCTCACGGCATCAACATTTTTACTTACTGTTCCGGGGTCTCCATCGCCTACTACTTCACCCTTGCTTCCTCACACTACATCCCGAAATCTACCTCGCTTCCTGTTTTTGAGCCTGCCGCTGGGTCTCCCTTGGGTATTTCTGGTTGCAGTCCTTTCGGCCTCTTCCAATATCCATGTCTTATTTTCTTCAGCTTCGTAGAGGTCTCCAGTTAGAGAACAGTACTATCTCTGTCTCATCTTGCTTTGTTCATGGAAACCCTTCGCTTATGGTCATTTGAAGTTGTTTTTGGCGTAAAAATCAAATTTTTTTCATGCCCACATGGATGCCTCTCGCCTGCCTCAAACCCTACAGTTGTACTGCTTTTCTACTACTGAATCCGATTCCTTTAACCATTTCTTCCTTTTAGGAGCTCTTCCGCTCCCCATGGTCTCACCTTGCCATTAAGGTTCATTAGAGCTCTCACTCTCTCTTTTGGGAACTCAACAAACGTTGATTTTTGTTTACTTATTGTGAAAAATCTTGTTTGGGTTGAAATTGCCCATGAGTTGCAGTTGCATCTGTCTCTCTAGTTGCATCGTTCTAGAGAGAACCCATTTTTTCTGATGTCGCTTGCCTGCGGCATCCCTCTCCTTGAATGTGTGTATTGCCTCGCTTGCGCTCGTTGGGCTTGGAAGCGCTGCCTTCACAGTGGCGACCGTGATAGTGAGAACTGGAGCCTTGCCACAGCAGAGGAATTCGAGCCTGTTCCCCGCCTTTGCCGCTATATTCTTGCTAATTATGAGGATGATCTTGATCACCCTCAATGGGAGCCTCCAAGAGGCTATGGAATGAATCCACAGTGGATCGTGCGACGCAAGACATATGATGACACACGCGGCCATGTCACACCTTATTTCATTTATCTTGATCACAATTATGCTGACATTGTGCTTGCAGTAAGAGGAATGAGTCTTGCAAAAGAAAGTGATTATGCTGTGTTATTGGATAATACGCTTGGGAAGAGGAAGTTTGATGGAGGGTATGTTCATAATGGGCTGTTAAAGGCGGCCGCATGGGTATTGGATGCTGAATGTGATATTTTGAAGGAGTTGCTGGTTAAGTATCCAGATTATAGTCTTACTTTTGCTGGGCACTCCCTTGGTTCTGGTGTAGCAGCGATGCTCGCAATGCTCGTTGTACAGAACAGAGAAAAGCTGGCAAATGTGGAGAGGAAGAGAGTAAGAAGCTACGCCATGGCGCCGGCTAGGTGTATTTCACTCAATTTGGCTGTAAGATATGCTGATGTGATTAACTCAGTTGTACTTCAGGCAAGAAACGTTAACTGTGCAATTTGTTTGCATAATATTCAACTTAAAGACTTAAGTATGTTGTGGATGATGATGGCAGACTTGATATATTTCACTTTGTTGGAGATCTTTTTTTTGTGCTTTTTTGGAGTAATGCTTTCTTCTTGGTGCTCTGCACTGCATAACTTTTATGTTTGCTTGCTTCAACTGTAGTAGTTTCAGAAGATGTGGCTCTTACAGAAGCATTATATCCATGGATTTTAGTTTATCTAGTTGAACGCATTTTGATTTGAGTATGCTTCTCAGAGTAGATTAAATTGAAGATGTGATTATGGGATTCTTTAATTTCTTCAGTTGGGAAGTATACAATCGTTTTTTCTTTTGATTTGAATTCTATGTTGAATAGTTTGGATTTTGTGGGAACCTTTCATTAATCATAACCGTCCTTTTCCATAATTATTCTTTGATAATTTGATGTAAAGGCTATGGGTATAAGGAACTTAGATACACTTCAAAGATTTTTCTACATTTCTCATGGTCTTGCTAATCTAATCTTGTTCTTCCCTAAAAGTAATCTTCGTTCACATTCTAAATTCAGTTCTTGGCCTCATCTGTTAAAAGCCTTTATGAATTTGTTTTTTCATGTATTATCCACGGTGATTATTGAACAAAAAACATGTATATAATCATCTGCCTAAGCGCTATCCACTTTTTGTGTTTGCAGGTCATTATGTGAATATTATCTGCCGGTATTCTTGCTTTTTAGGAACTTAGTCCTCCTTGAAATGTTGATTAATAACGTGCAAGTAACATAGAAAGTTAGTACAGGAAGTTGCGTTATGTTTGAAAATACTTCAAGTTCTGGGAAACCAAGTTACTATGTCCGGGCTATTAGAACGTGAATTTGATGGTATTCATGATCCTTCTTCCCCTTCCAACGAAGGAATGATCTTCTTATCTAATGTATTCCCATTGTGATTGTTATATTAGTTTGCAGGTAGATGGAAATTGATTTTATGACTGCAATAGAAATCATTATTTCTAGGTCCACTGGGCTTCTGACGGGTGTTGTAGGATCACATGGTATATGATCTATGGGTTGTGTATTTAGTATGCAAACTTTGAAATGTGTAGATGGTGGAAATTTAAAGCGCCTGTTGGTGATGATGCTTATTTTTTATGTAATTTGACATTTTCTGCATGAATCTATGTTGAGTTTTATTGTGTTGTTGCTCCTTTTTATGCTCTTTATTTTGGTGTAATTAAATTAACTGAATACTTCATATAGCATGTTCTAAAATCCTGTACTAGATGCATAGACTTCAATAGTGGCAGACTAACAATTGGAGCGGGTGCAATAATATGTCTTTTAGCAGTAAGCTTAGCACTGAAGGAGGGAACGACTATCTCAAACCTTGGGACATCGAGGTTCTAGTGTATCTCTAGGTCCACTCATAATCTCCGGTGCTTATTTGAGATAATTTTGCAATTAAAACCATTAATCCCAAATTCACATATAATCCTCTAGTCTTGACATTTTAATGTTTATTCATGAACCCATTAGACTCTCTCATTTTCTGTTATTGCCATGATTACTTTGCCTTATTTGGATGAAGCTAGTGCTTTCTCAAGTCGTGCTTTACTTGATAATGATGTAGTTATTGCACAAATTTTAGCTTCTAGGAAATGCAAGACCTTTCTTAGTAGTTCGAGTGTAATTTTGAGCTTGGTGCATGTTTTCCTTCTTGTGAGCAAAAGAACAGTTAAACGATTATGATTTAGGCTGTTTGTTTGGTCAATCAACCTTGGATTAAGCAAACTGTTTATCTGACTTGTGCAAAAATTTTCAAGTTAAATATCATATGCTCATTGTAATTTTCTTTATATATAAAATTTTGAATCATTTTTAATGCTCATTAAACTTCTCTGAAAATGTATATTCTCTTTTTGGCCTTTCTCAGCTAGAAATGGTATTTGGTGCAGGATGATTTTTTGCCTCGGACGGGAACTCCTTTGGAAGATGTTTTCAAATCACTTTTCTGGTTTCAACGCCGTTTGAAGATAAACTATACTTTCATATGTTTTGCATAGTGGATTAATATATCATGCATATTGCTTGTCACAACTTTTGGGATTTGATTTGAAAAATTTTGTTGGATGATCATAAAGGGGATAAAAGGAAAAAGTCAACCAAAACTAAGTTTGATTTCTATAAACCTATTTATAGGATAACCTTGTTGACAAACTTGTTTTGTTCTATATTATGATGTTTGGTAAACAATGCATGTGTAGCAGTTCTATATAATGATGTTATGAAGAGCGGGTTGTGTGATATGGAAGAAACTTTTAAGAAAAGGTGAAGGAACTTTGGGTAGTTTTACCGACAATAATTTCAAAGGCTAGGTGAATTGCTTGCTACGATTAAAACAGTTATTTTCATTTCTTTTACTTTTATCATGGAAAATATATTTTGACAAGTTATTCCATCTAAAACAACTTTTTGGAGATCTGTGTATTTGAGGAAATTAGAAATTTCAATTTTACGAGTAGTTCAATTCTCATAAGGGGAAGAAGTTTTAAAGGTAATGCTTGTGGATCTAATAGGATCCTTATTGAATTGTGGAAGTGTATAAGTTATTTTGGTGCTTAGTGTCTTTTGAGACACTTTAATAAAATATTCAAAGACTTAAGGGAATGCTTGATACATGGAGGAAGAGTATTGTTGTCTCAAATTTTAAGAATAGAGGGTTTTATAAAGGATCATGGCTATTATGTAGAGATCAAGCTTATGAGTCATATAACTCTGATATATTTATTAAACAATGGTTGAGAAGGGATATGAAAATATCAAATGGTCATTTTTTTTATGCTTGGAAGATCAAAAATGAAATCTTTCTTGTTAGAAGATTGATGGAAAAATATGGTGATGTCAAGAGGGATGTTCATATTATATGTGATCTAAAAAAGACATGCCTAAATATTTATGGTGGTTCTTTTGTGGGCACAAGAAATAAAAGACGCATTCACTAGACACACTAATATTATCAAGAACATATATGATGGGCCTCTAGTGCGAGGTTTGCTAATTCCAATGAAGGATATTACGATAGAAATACATAAGGTATTGCTTTGAGTGCTATCTTCTAATTTTGGTGATAGACGAGTTGGCTAAGCATATTTGAGATGCCATAAGTACTTTTTTTTATGGGTAATATGCTTTAATTTATGAGACTTGTGGAGAGGATAATCAGAAGTTAGACTCTTGGAATAACACATTAGAAGCTAAGATATTCAATTTGAATAGAAGTGAGACAAAGTACATACATTATAGGTTTGTTGACCTTGAAAATAGAAGTGACGATGCCGTGAGAATAGACTAAACAATTGCACCATTATACGAGAACATCAACTACTTCTATCTATTATCCATAGTAATAGAAGTATAAAGGAGTATATTGGTCACAACATCAAGACATGATGGTTAAAATGGGAGAGTGTGATAAGAGTATTATATGATAGGGAGAGGCCTTTAAGTTGTGGATAAAATTTTGTAGAACTTCTATCTGATTATATATGATATATGTAAGTCAATGTTTGATGGCAAAATGTGAAGGTATCCATAATATTTGTGTAGTTAAGATGTAGATGTTGAAATGGATGGGTAGTCACATTAGAGTAAGCCGAATTAAAAATGATTAAAAGAGGTGATCATGACACCTAATGAAGATAAGATGAATGAAGGACATTCAAGGTTGTTTGCTGATGTCATTTGTGACCTATAGAGTCATCTTTCCATAATGTAGGGGATCTAATTCAAAATGTCATGTTGAAGTTTATACCAAAAGTGATGTGGGAAAGGGTTACAAAAGTCAACTTCTTCAATCACTTGTGCTCCCGAAAGTGTGTTCTTTTAAATAAAACTTTAATAGAGAAAAGAAATCCATGTAGTTGACCCAACTAGTGTGGGATTATGACTTTTTGTTGCTTTGTAGTTGGTTGGAAAATAACATAAATGTTGAGGCAAAAGGGAGCTTACATTTGTGCCTTCCTGCTATCCTTTTCATCATTCATCATAATGAAAAAAAAAATCATTTTTTTTTCATTTGAACAGCTTGCCATGCTTGTTGTGCCTAAGATGCATGAAAGATACATTCATACCAGAACATGTCAAGTTGAGAGATCCCAGGCGGCTTTATGCACCCGGTCGGCTTTACCACATTGTAGAGAGGAAGCCGTTCAGGTGAGATTGCTGTTATTAAATGTACATATTATCATAATTATTACAAATCACTTTTTGTCCATCTTTATGCTTTTATGTGCATTTTATTCTTTCCTTTTTTATGTTCCTTTTAATCAAGAATGTTACTAATTTATCTGTTTTGCTTTGAAATTGAAATTATTTTTTAAGCTTTATATTGATCATCTTCAATTGTTATTCATGTTTTGGGATCTTAAAACTTATTATTTTCTTAGTATCGTTCTTTTCGTTTTAAGAATTTCATTTCTATACTAATTGGTTTATGTTGGATGTTTTTAATCAGGTGTAGGAGATACCCTCCAATTGTAAGAACTGCTGTTCCAGTAGATGGCAGATTCGAGGACATTGTCTTGTCCTATAATGCCACTCAAGATCATGCCATAATTTGGATAGAACGAGAATCCCAAAAGGCTTTGGATGTAAGATTGCTATTAAAAATCATACTTTTTAAGTGCTAGCTTATTATTTCGTTTTTAGAGGAAACAAATATCTGTTTGGTTGTATATTAAACTTACACTTGTAATCATGGAGAATTAGGATTGTAAATGATCCAATTGTTCGACAAGCTACTCGTGATTTGCTCAATAAAAGCTCTTTTAGGTTCATTTGTTTGGCTTGCAAACAATCTTGTACACTTTCTCAAATTCTGGAATAGCAAATAAACAAGTTTAAACAACTATGTATTTGCCTAGTTTACATTCATGAACAAATTTATGTTTGTTAACAAGTTCATTCTATGTTTAATAATGGTTTAATATATGCATATACATGCATCCATATATACTTATATATGAATATTATTGTTACATTTTTTTATAAAGAATTTATTTTTGAAGTATTGATAATGACTGTTATATTTGTCCCTTTTTTATGGACAGTTATATTTGTCCCTTTACTTGCTCATCTATATATATATATATATATATATATATATATATATAGAGAGAGAGAGAGAGAGAGAAGCATGCTATATTTTAATGCTTAACACTTATTTAAGTTTATAATCATGTTTATTTGATGAAACAAAGTTATAAAAATCTGTCAATTTTTTGTTAAAAATAGCTTGACTCGATTAATGTCCTTGAACAACTCAAGTTTGATAATAAATTAGATAAACAAGTTTGAATAAAATTTTAAAAGCTTGATTCATGTTCGAGCTCAAGTTAAAAATAAATAAATGAATGAGCTTGAACTAGGCAATACTCGGCATAGCTTAGTTAATTTACAGTTCTATGAGAGAACTACCTCACATTGGGTATACAATAAGACGTGGTGGTATTGATATACAAATAATGTCTTTTACCCATGAACTTAAGCTGTAGGATTAATAGGTGTCCATTGTACATTGGCCCAAATTGGGGTCCTTAATTATTTTTCTCCTGGCAAATGGTATTAGAGCAGTAGTTCTATTGGGTTTAAGTGTTTCATATTAGTTGTGCTTCTATGGGTCTTGGAAGTAATCTACCATGGTTAAGTATTTTGCGGGCAGTTGACTATGTGAAAGTTGTAATCTTCGCCATTCTATAGTATTCTACTTACTTTTTAATCCTGTTTTGGAGGTGTTGTCCCAACTGACATCCTATTCGCTACACTAACATGAAAAATCTCTTATGAAGTTATCTGAAATCAAGCGAAGGATATAACAGATATTTGATGCTAGCCTTAAAGAAGGAACTGTTAGTAGTATTTTTATGAGGTTTTTTTTTTTAAAGGTATGTTAATAGTAGTATTGAACTTGAACTGCAGATTATGTTTGAGAAGGATCGAACCATGGGAATCCCTGTAAAGCAGAGAATGCAGCGCAGTCAATCACTTGAAAGAGATCACGTCGAGGAACATAAGGCTGCGCTTCTTCGAGCAGTATCACTGTCAGTGCCAGATGCCTTCTCGCCATCGCCTTATGGCACATTTGATTCAAGCAACAGTCCTTATTCTTTAACTTCGTCTTCTAATTCGAGGCAAAGGATGAGTTGGAGTGAATTTATTGAGAGAGTTTTCGAGAAGGATGAGTCTGGGCAAACCGTTATTCGGAGATCCGTTGCCAACGATTAATCATGTAAAAGATGCATGTTTCTTCATATTTCTTGTGTGTTTATCAGATTATATTATAGCATTTCTGAATTTTCAGGTTCTATTTGCAAATTCATTCGAGGTGATGAGAACAAGATGGAGTTGTGCTTCACAAGGCCTTCAACAGCTTTGAGGTTCCATATGTTTATACTTCAAATTGTATTCTTTGGGAGCAATTTTGTTAGCAATAAGGCTCTTCACATTAGTAGTTGAATTTTGTTTTAGTCGTGTATATTTTTATGTGCTGTGTAAGCAATCATAGTTTTGTTTATATTGTTTAAAGAATAAAATTGTATTACACAAATGCATGTATTTGTTCAACATTTTTGTATTATAATGTTAGGAATGACGATAACATGGCTTTAATTTTGTTAGCAATAAGGCTCTTCACATTAGTAGTTGAATTTTGTCTTAGCCGTGTATATTTTTATGTGCTGTGTAACAATCATAGTTTTGTTTATATTGTTTAAAGAATGAAATTGTATTACATAAATGCATGTATTTGTTCAACATTTTTGTATTATAATGTTAGGAATGACGATAACATGGCTTTAATTTTGTTAGCAATAAGGCTCTTCACATTAGTAGTTGAATTTTGTCTTAGCCATGTATATTTTTATGTGCTGTGTAAGCAATCATAGTTTTGTTTATATTGTTTAAAGAATGAAATTGTATTACACAAATGCATGTATTTGTTCAACATTTTTGTATTATAATATTAGGAATAACGATAACATGGCTTTAATCTCAAACTACTTGGAATTGATTACACGGATTTCTCTTCTCAACATTTTCCATTAGAACAAATGATTATTTAAATGTTTAATGATCTTTGCCCAAGTCATATTTGGTCAGTCTCTTCTACCTTTTAAAGATCATGAATTGGATCTTTTCATATCTAACGTATAAAGACCTTTAAAAGTTGATGACATGACCAAATCATCTTAAATGTTTCTCTAATCCATTCTCTAATTCCATCATTTGTATTTCGGTCCTTTTAGTGTGATCACTTATCAATCTTAGTATTCACATCTCATTTCACACCAATCTTACAGATATTTTTTGTCACATAATGGTTCAGTTGATCAATTTTTAAAATATTTTTTCAACTAAATAAGTATTGTACAAAGATCTTTCATTTTGATGAGATAATAAGCAATGATGCTTGGTATGGATTAGAAAAAATAAAATATATTTGCATGATTCTTTCTGTTTAGTTGATGCAATGCTATATGTATCCATTCTCTACAAAACTGTTTTGCTGATTTGTGGATTTGTAGCAACATCTCAAGTTAATCCTCATTAGTTTACAGTTTTGTGTAATCTTATAAATGTAAGAATTGAGAATTCATAGTTACCTAACATGTGATGATGAATAATCAATGTTTAAAGTGAGTTAATCCAGCATGTTTAACAATTAAGGATGATTGAGTGATAACTAAGGCATGTAGCCATTTGATATTCAAATGTATATGTGTAGCTGCACACATTAATAAGTAAAGTTTTCATTTTAATATAAATGTAGCTGAATTGATTAGCTAACCATTATTTGTTCCAATGGGACGGATATGAGGCCTGGAATTTGAACATGCCGATAGAATGGAACTAGTATGACATTTCATTACACACGATGAAACCAAGCTAACACATTCAAAATATAAACTTGTTGTATACTATTATGTATTATGTGGCAATGTCATGGAGATGAACCTTCATGTCGATTCGAATGAATCAGTCTTTCCGCTGCAGTCAATCTTTGCCTGTTAGGTAAGAAAATAGTAACTTACAAATGCTATTTCGGTTTTAGTTAATGATAGGGTTATTCTTTTTTTTGTTTGTGTTCTAAGAAAAGAAATTTTTTCATTTTTATTTGAGTTTTTATGTGTTTTCATGCCCTTTTTTGAGATCTCAAAAAAGAAAATGCAAAAGTTGGTCATAGTTCCTTTGAAAATGGTAATAAGATCTGTGGCGCAAGAAGGGGAGATCTATATCAGTTAGTTCTATTTTCCTTCTTTTTTTAACTTTAACTCTACCTAGTTGGTTCTTCTCTTACCAGTCTTGAATAAAGCACGTTAAAAAAAATCTTTTTCATAAGTTTCCAATCTTCCCATAAATTCTGTTCATGATTTTACGTTATTTAAAAATGAGATTTGGGGTGAAACATACATTTTTTTCATAGCTTTTGTTTTATTAGGCTAGTCGAGATTGGTGGGAGAGGGTTAGGGAAAGTTAAACTACCTCACATACATGTAACTATCATAGTGTTATTGTTTGGATTCTAGAGTTTGAATAGTGGGATGAGATTGAATGTCAAATAAGACGACTTATTTTAATTCATAATGATACTTGAATAGACCTTAACATTATTTCAACTCATTCATGTTAACACATAATCGGTCGATTGGGACTGCACGAATGACAGACATCAATACAAGAAGGGTTAAAATACATGTTAAAAATCTTTGCAAAAAAAGATCAAAATCAATGACATTAAGACAAAGATTAGTTACTCATATTAATATTTTTGATAGACCCAATTGTCGATTGACATGTAAGAATCACCAAATCTCACACTCATCAATAAGTCAACGAGTATTCATGAAGTTGTTCTTGATGCTTACATCTTTTTTAGATCATATAAAAAGAGACGTTAGGATATATAATAATTCACATCTTGATCCGTACCCCTCTTGTCATCATTTATTCTTACTTTACCAAAGTGTAAATAAGAGGTAATGGGGAGGAAGGATTTAGCTTGCAAGAGTTCATTCTCTCTATAAGTCAGCCTTTGACCAACTCTACTCCCATAGTTTTTGCTCTTTGACTGTGTAGAACATTATGAACACTCCTTAAATAAAATTTTCCTACATAGTTGAATTTAAGGCTTCAAGGTTTTCTTTTGGACATTTAAAGTATTTCACTTGAATTGAGTTGGGTTTCTCTATTTTCTTTCTCTTGTTTGTTGTCCATAGATGATTGTGTTTGTGTCAACATTACACAAACTCTTAATTAATAAAAGGATAAGTTTTATGGTTCACCTGAGCCTCATTCATCAATCTAAACGTGCAAGTGTTGAAGGCTATAGATGATCTACAGCTCAATCTAGGATAGACTCCTCACTGAGCATATGATTAGATTGAATGTTTTCCTCAAATAATTATCGACCTTGATCAATACTTGTCCTTATTAAGTAGCTATCTTTTTCGGTCCTGATTTTTATCCCCCATGGCTCATTCCTCGACAACTCAAGCAGTCAATCCTCAGTTTTAAAAACTTCAACTTAGAGTATGTTATAATATTAAGAAAGTAACGGTGCTAGAGTACATTTGTTGCATATGGTGATTTATGAGAGGCTGATTATGAGTAGTGCTAGTTGATTACAATTCGGGTGCTTGGTAAGAAAGAACAATCTCTCTTACTAATAATCCTATTTTTTCTAAGAGTAGCGCATACTTTTTGCACAAAATTTTCTAAGTGAAATCACATGTATCTTTTCTTCCCTTCATTTTGTATCTGTCTTCACCCAAAGATCTATTTTTGTATCTGCTTTTGGAGAATGTCTTAATTGTGAGCGATCAAAGCCCTTCAATTCCTTAAACGGAATCGCATGTCGACAACTTTAAATCAAAGTCAAACGGGACTAAAAGATGAGCTCAGAAAGAGGTTGTGCCCTCGATTGATTTTATGTGACAGCAAAGACTTGTTTATATCCAATTTGACATGCCAAGTTGTCTAGATTCCAATTTTTTAAGTTTTCCACCTTTTTAAGATTCACACACTGTTCACTTGTTGGGTTTCCTCATCCTAATCATTAATAACCAGGAAATTCCAATCAGAATCTAAATCTAGCTGGCATTTATTGTCTTTCCTTCCATGATACTCATTTAAAAAAAAAAAAAATCAATTGCTTTATGGCATGAATTTACTCAACTATAATTATCAATATATTCTAGAATCTCATCACATTTTTAATAATTGACGAATATATTGACCAATTACACGTATCATTTAGAAAGCGATAATTAAGGGCTTGTTTGTTTGCGAATGTTGGTTTTAATAAGATTAAAATTAAATTTAAATAGAGATATTTTTTATTAAAAATTGTGAATGTTATGAAATAAAGTTAAATATTATGTTGAGATATGTGAGGGATGTGATATAAGTCATCTATTATTTTAGTGTATGTTTAGAATGTGAAATAAAGTTAATTTTTTATTTTGAATTGTATGTATGACGTGAAATTTATTTAATTTTAATATTAACTTTTTTTATATGAAATTTATGTATGACGTGAAATTTATGTTAAGGTGGACATGAAATTTATTGTATATATGATGTTGCAGAAATGAGGATGCTAAGGTGGATGTGTGGATATACACGAAAGAATAGAATAAGAAAAATGAGTATATCTGAAAGAAAATTGGTGTTGCATCAATTGAGGATAAACTTAGAGAAAGTCGGCTTAGATGGTTTGGACATCTAAATCGTAGGTCGATTGAAGCTCTAGTTAGAAAAATTGAGTTATTGAATTTTGCCCATGTACAAAAAGGAAGAGGTAGATCAAAGAAGACATGGCAAGAAACTATAAGGAGTGATCTTAGTTACTTAGACTTAGATAAGAATTTGGTAACTGATAGGGCATAATGGAAATAAAGGATTCATGTAGCCGACCCCACCTAGTGGGATTAAGGCTTGGTTGTTGTTGTTGTTGTTGTTACAAAGAGAAAGAAAGAGACCAAAGAAGACATAGCAAGAAAATATAAGGAGTGATCTTAGTTACTTAGACTTAGATAAGAATTTGGTAACTGATAGAGCGGAATGAAAACAAAGGATTCATGTAGTCGACCTCACCTAGTGGGATTAAGGCTTGGTTGTTGTTGTTATTGTATTAACTTTTTTTATGTAACGTGACGTATTTGTTTAAAATTAATCAAATTAATTTAAACTTAGCTATATAAACAAGCCCTAATTGTTACTTCTAAAATTATTATTTGTCATTCATTCAACTCTAAAAAATAAATATTTATATCTGTTATTTCAAAAGTTTACATCCATTACTCTTAAAAGGTATATTAATTACCTTTTTCACTTCTTATTTAGAGGCAGACTATAATTATTCATACAAACTGAAGTGATAGATGTAAATATTTATTTCTGAATATTAAAGAAGTAAAAAGGACAATTTTCAATGTGACATATGAATTCTTTTTTTTTTTTTACAGAATGCTAATATAAGCAAAGATTTAAAACTCAATTTTAGTATCAGTCATAAGATTAAAATATCAGTTTAGTTTCAATAGTTTTAATAATTTTAAAAATTTCTGTATTAACTTCTTTGATTTTTTCTATAAATAATTTAAATTTTATGAATTTAAAATTAAATTTATTAATAATAATTATTTTGATAGCTTCGATTGAATTCTTATAATTTCAGCCAAAATTCGACCAAAAATGTCAAATCTATCGAGCTTCAACCGAAATTGATACTTGATAGTTTTTTCGGATCAAATTTAGTCTGAAACTAGCGTAACACGACTGTTTTAACCGAGTTTTAAAACCTTGGATATAAGATTGATAATCTTAATCGATGTAAAATCAAAATCTTCGATTTGAATTGAGGCCATTTCAGAGAAAAGCTGCTACCAAAGAAAATCATTATCCTTAAACCAAAAGCTGAAGTTTTTAATTACAAGCATGAAATATTTCAGATGTAGACTTCAATCAAAATTATTGTTTAAAAGGCATTCATGCATCATGCGCATCAGCAGCAGCACCATCAACAGCAGCAAAATCATCAATGGTGTACTTGACCTGATCAAACTTCCCTTCCTCATTAATCTCCTTAAATCTCATATAATCTCCACAAACAAAAGGCCTATATCTCCTCTCATTCTCCAGAACTTCTGGTGCCAAAATCACTTTCTTATCTTCAAAACACCAAAAGAAAGCTAATGAAAACCTGTTCACTGCCTTCCTCAACACAACCCTGTGCTGTGATGATCTGAGCCTTCCATTGCTCCAAGCCTGCAACAAGTCTCCAATGTTCACCACCAAATTTCCATCACCAGGCAAAATATCCATCCAGTGGCCATCTTTTGATCTCACCTGAAGGCCCCCAACATCATCCTGGCATAAAATCGTTATGCAGCTCATGTCGGTGTGCATTCCAAGGCCTTCGAGCTCCTCCGATGGCAAGTCCTCAGGTGGCAAGTAGTTGTTTATCCGCAAATATCCATGGCAGTTGCAGAACTCGGATTCATAGTACCTCGCGTCAAAGCCATCACCCAAGCACTGCAAAAGAATAGCCAATACTCGTTTCGATATGTCTGTCATTCTTCTCCCATACTCCTCCAGTGATTCACTGCGGAAGAAGAGAGTAAGCATCTACATGTTAGAATAACAGACAAAAACACTCTGATGTGTTAATTTTAATTTTCCCGCAACAAAGTTCCAGTAATCAATTGGCTTGAGAATAATTTTGTCTTTACACTAATCATTCACATGCAAGCTCATTTTGCTTTGCAGCACAAGAATAATTTTAAATTCGTACAGATAAGATAAAAGTGAGCTTTACCTGTATTCAGGGATAACTGCATCAAAGAGGACATCTCCCGAACTCTTGGCCGAGTTGTAGAAGTCTGGGCCGGAGACTCGGAGACTCTCGAAGAAAGGAGAGGCAATGAAATGTGGAGTGTATGTCTTGATATAGGAGGAGGGGCCTAACATGAGCTTGGTATCTAAGGGAAGAGTGAAGATCTTCTGGGAGAGAAAATAGATCTTAGAGAAAAGATCTTTGGAGATGCCATGATTTGTTATGTAGAAAAACCCCCAGTCCTTGCATGCTTCTGAGAGGCTGGAAAGGGAAGAAGAAAGCAAGGGCTGTGTTAAATCTATGAGAGGAAGCTGCAAAGAGATTTTTGCTATCTTAGCCATAAATTACAGAAATGGATTACTGGTTCATGTGGCCAGCTTGATGCCTATATATAAGGAAAAAAGAAAAGATATTCATAATGCCAAATCTACATAACAGAAATTTACTAAAAGCTGATAAGCTTGATATAAATAAAGAGGTTCTATTTAAAAAGTCACAAGTCTAGGCTACATGGTCAACGGTCAACCACAAGCAGGAAGCATAAAGAAATGCATGTTGTCCACTGCATAACAATGTTTTAATGGTTAAATTACTGTAAAGTCCCTAGCATTTACTATAATTACAAATAGGTCCAAAAAAACAAATATACATTTAGGTCCCTATAGTTTAAACTTTATAACATAGTAGGTCCCTGCTAATGTTTTTCATTAACATTTGGTGTTCACTACGTGACACTAGCAAACTAAAGAGACCCACAAGCTTATATCAACTAAACTGTAGGGAACCTGTACTATATGAACCATAATAAAAGTTAAAAAAAGGGTAAATTGGAAATTCCACCACCAAGTTAACAGGGATTTTGACTAAAGAGCCCACATTATTAACCATCGTAAACTACATGGACCTAAATATTCGATTTATTTTTTCACAGACTAATTTATAATTATGGTATAATCCTAAGGACCTTATTGTAATTTACCCTATTTTAATTTGTGTTAATTACAGTTAGATTCTCCTTGGACATAAAAAATTTGGTTTGTTCAGTGTTAAATAAGTAGCCCCTATAAAGTATCAGTTGACTTTTCAAGGCCAAGTACTAGGACATATGTGCTCCAAATGAACTTGTATTTGTACAACCTGCCAACCCAGAGACAGGACTTTCAGCTGCTGATGTTTTCACTTATACTATCTCATGCTAGATAGTTTTATTTAGTTACTTGTAGTAATGCATGCAAAAAAGAATGAAACCAGTGTAAAGGCACATAGAAAGTTACAAATAGAACAAAACCATCTGTAGAAGAAGGGAAGGGGGTGGAGAGAGCAATATGGTAGCAAGTTTCTTTGATCAAACTTGACACATTTACCCATTTTTAGTTCTATGAACCAAGAAATAAGTTAGATTGACCTGATACACAACATTAAGACTATCTTTTCTAACTTGAGTTTGTGATGTCTAAGAGGGTGTTCGGTTCGATGCAATCTAGATGTTAAGAGTCATTTAAATGTCAATATTATCTAAATATCTGTTATCTAATAATTATTATTTGTTTGGTTGAATATCTTTGTATTAAGGATTAAGGTGATAATGATTATCAGACTTTAGGGATCTAAAAGTAATTTACCCTTGAAATCGTAGTCTCACTGTATTCTCGCCTCTCTCATTCTAACTTTCCTTACTTCTCTACCATTGTGGAGCTATTCACAGGGAGATGACATCTAAGTCTACATGTCAATTTAGAGTAGTAATTTAGAAATTTTTTGCAGTGTTATTTAAACACGTCTTCAAACTAAACAATTATTTTACCTGAATAATGTGACATAACAGCACAATGACTAAATACCTCCTAAGTGACAAAAGTAGAATGTCTATAAGCAAGATTGAGCATTGGCAAATGGAACAGTTAACATTTGGAAATAAGCATCACCTAGATACATTATTTTGAACTTGAGAATATCAATAAATGAAATGACAGAAACCAGTGAAATTTCCATATATGAAGAGGAAAAAAGAAAATGCCAACTATGCATAGTGGAAACCAGGCCAAGTGGAAAGTTCATTAAGCTGGCATACAGCCTCCATGAAAGGCTACAATAAAGAATTAGTGTAGTCTTTAGCAATGGGAAGTGGGTGCTAGATCACTACTGCTTTAGTAAAGATATATTTAAAAGTTAAATGCAAGAGCCAAATTAAGAGAGTATTTGTTTGCAGAAGGATAATGTTATCCAAGTTCTCTTTCTAATAATGAGAGCTTTGGAAGTCAAACATGTATTTGTTGGTCTCCATTGACCTTTTAATTTTATGATGATAAGTGTCAGAAACCATCAATTATCTACATATTACTAAATAGCCTCTAGCTCCCATGAATGAAATAAATTATGCAGCACAGACAAAGACAACAAAGGTAGCTCAGCCTATAGTGAGCTTTATTTATATTTTTTACATAGCCAGTCCCAAGCTTGGATAAAGGAGGTGGGATGTGGTAAGCAAACAACCAATGCTTCATTGTTTTAAGGCTAACATTCGATTCACTAATCCATATAGTCCATCCCAACTATCTTAATGTCAAAAATTTGCTATCGTTATTTTTGTTATACAAAGAAAAAAAAATGAAAATGGGTTTCAAAGCCACCATATCACCGGATGTTATACTGACCAGCCTCTTTGAAAGAGTTTATATGCCTGATGTCATGCCGAAGACCAATGAACTCAATTTTCCAAATCAACTGCAGCTACTTTGCCTACTTTTACGGGAAGCATGGTAATATGTGACACATAAAAAGCATCTATTGTTTCTCAGTTTTTTGTGCCAGTTAGAGACATGGTCCCAAGCCAGTAAAGAGAATAACAAAGTCCGAATCATTGAATTTTTTTATATATACCTATCAGCATACATGGATTGTGCCTTTTTTTCTAAAATAAATACGACTATTCATGGTATTTGAAGGACTTACTGGCAGAAGCTTAACTGATTATGTCACAAACAACAGAAATCAGTGAATACAATTCGTTTCTCACTGAGTTGAAACTATGAAAACCCTTTAAACTTATTGTTCAGGCATCTTGTTCGTCATATTTTATGCATGAAGAGAAGTTTCTTTTTTCTCTTCTCCTGTTCATAAAAGCATAAATGAATGAAGAAGTTGGAAGCACTTCAAAAAGTGTTGCCTAATCATAGAAAGCGATCGCTATCACATCTTCCTATGCATGTTTTAGCAATAAGCCAACAACTAAATAGTGAAGGAACAATTGAATTAATTAAACATACTAATCTAACTATGAAATAGGATAAATACCTATGCATATCTTAACCCTAAACCCATTCCAAATGGTCCTCCAAATGAGTAAACCAAAATTTTGAAAACTAACAGAATACTTAATTATTCTCTCAGGGATCTCCCTCGCTTTTCTTTAGGCCATTAATAAAGTCAAGTTTACATGTTCCAACTCAAATTACGTTTCTAACCGTTGTAAAATTGAAACCAATTACTCAACCTGAAGTTGGACACAACCCTATCCATCTTTCCAAGTCAAACTCAGCCAATTTGATTAAGCGACCCAATTCTATTTATTACATTTATTTGTGATACATATTACCAAGATTCTATGGGTAAAGTAATATATATTAACTATCGAAGGGAGACAATTGCTTTTGAGGCACACAATATCTATAAATGCAAGCTCTTATTTGAAAATGTGCATTTATTAAACCATCATGAAGCAAGAGTTGTACTACTTTAATAATCAGGAGATCAATCCCAAATCCTAGGGGAGAAGGGGATAAACTGGAAAACAAGTCCGGTGAACTAGAAAGTACCCAGGCAGCTCAAAAGTAACTAGAGAAATAGGAAAGAAACCCAATACAGGTAACTGAGCTTGAACCACAAGGTGATACTTGGAGAATTGTCTGAAAACCCAGAGGACAACCAATAAGAGCTGGGTAAGACCTTGAGAGAACTCACGGAGAAAGCTGTTTCAAAGGATGAACTCCCGAGAAGCAACCCAAAAAATTTGAAACATTGCTAGTTCAATTTCGGAACTTGTGCATAACTTATGGCCTGTTTGATTGCAAAAGTTAACTTTAATAAGGTTAAAATTAAATTTAAATGAAAATTTATTTTTATTAAAAATTATGAGTGATTTGAAATAGAGTTAGTTATTATATTGAAATGTGAGGGGGATGTGATATAAGTTAATCATTATTTTAATATATATGTAAAATGTTAAATAAAGTTAATTTTTTATTTTGAATTATGTGCATGATGTGAAATATAGTTAATGTTTAATATTAAATTTTATATGTGATGTGACATATCATGTTAAAATTTAACCAGGTCTTTTTTAACCTAGCTAAACAAACATACCCATAGAATGAGATAAATTTAACCTCGTAGCTCACATCATATAGAAATTTCAATATTAAACTAGCAATATATCAAATCCTATAAAAATTTTAATATTAAAGCTAACTTTATTTCACACCCTACATATTTTTCAAAATAAAAAATAACTTTATTTCATTTTCTATATATATTCCAAAATAAAACTACTTAATTTCAAATATTTCACAAATTTCAATATATATATCATCATCATCATCAAAAATTATTAATTTTAACTTAGTTAAAATTAATCCATCTAAACAAACGCACTAAGGGCTAGTTTAGTTAGAGCGCCAAAACCTACATATCATTTTTTAAAAAAATTATTTCACTACCAACTCATATTTTAATATAAAAAATCAACCTAATTTCACATCCCACACAAATCCTAATATTAAAAATCAATTTTATTAATTTTAAAAAATCAATTATGTTTTGCATCTTCACATATTTCAATAAAAAATTATTTTATTTCACATCATAATATTAAAATAATATTATTTCATACTATACACAAATATCAATGTAATGTTTCTAACCTAAAAAACAACCTCAAAGCAAAAGAAGAAAGAGAAGATATAAACAAACAATCAACATAAATATACAAGGACATGTAGTAAGATTTAAACTGACCTTCTAGTCTCTTAATCATTCGTATCAAGATGAATCATAAGGATGCTTCTTAATCATCCATTGACATATGAAATGATCAATTTAGCAGGATATAAATAATCATTATTTTGGGAGAAAAGAAAAGCCAAAATCTCCTGCTTGCTAGGTATCATGCTCATATATGTATAGTCAGCAATCCCCTACCTTTGTAGAAGTATCTTGTAAAACCATGTTAGTCGATTACTTTGTACAGCAAACACATTACCAATTGTCTGTGCCACTCCTTCAATGAAAACAAGCACTTAACCAAACAACAAGATAGCTTTGAAAATTCAAGCGCAGCTCCCAATAGAGAAAACAACACATGACATAATTCATTCCAATTGCAAACCGTTCCCTACCTGCTCTGTATCTAGAATGATACAAGCTACGTATGAAATGGAGACGCTAACATACGCCGCATGTACTCTGTGCTGGTATTATTTTGCTTTCAGAGTGTTTGCAAATTCCAAATCCTTCCTTTTCGATTGATACAACCTCTTAAGTAAGTCCACAGCTTTCTTCTTTTTTCCTAGTCTTGCAAAGGTTCTACTGATTAAATGCAGAGAACTTTCAGAGGGAACAAAACCCTTTTCTTTCATCTCATTAAGCAATTTCGCAACCTCAAACCCATTGGAGACCTTTGACCAAGCAGTAATTAACATGTCATAAGTAGAACAATTTGGCGAGACACCTCTCTTTTTCATTTCATTTAACAGTACTATAACTTGTTTAACCATTCCCATCTTGACAAACTCACTCATAAGAACATTGTATGTACCTACAGTGGGAAAGAAGCCTTTCCTCACCATTTCTAAATACTGCCTCATAGCTTCTTTGACATCACTTTTCTTTGCATAGCCAGATACCAGAAGAGAATAAGTAACACTGTTTGGGTGAAATCCATTGGTTCGCATCTCATTGATTATTTTGTCAGCCTCTGAAATTCTACCAGTACATGACAGCCCATACAATAGAATGTTATAGGTAGTAATGTTTGGGGATACACCATCACGAACCATCTGATAATATGTACTAGTTGCTTTATCATAATGGCCACTTTTGCAATGTCCAACTATGAGTGAATTAAAAGTGATCACGTCCGGTAATAACCCTTTATCGAGCATTTCATTAAGAACCCATTTAGCCCTTCTTGTCATCCCAAGTTTACAAAAGGTATGAATTAGGGTATTATATACAGAGATGCTAAATTGAAGCCCCACTTCTATCATGCAGCGATGCAACTGCAATAATAAATCAGCCTTCTTCCACTTGGAACATGCTTGTAGCACTTTCTTATGAGTTGTTGGATCTGGGATGAATCCAGCTAGTGCCATTTCCACTATGTACTGCATACCTTTTGCCATGTCTCCAGCCTCACAGAAAGATCCAATCAAAATCTCATAAGTAATCTTATTAGGCATGACCCCCAGACTTTTCATTTCACAAACACTTTTAAGAGCCTTGTTTAGCTTTCCATCTCTACAGAATGCACCGATCATGATATTAAATGTAGCATGATCAGGAGACAAGCCCATGCTTTTCATATCAGTCACAACAGATTTCGCTTCTCGAAATTTCCCAGCCACATAGAGACGATTGATATAGTCATTGTACACAGCAACATCAGCACCTAGCTTTCTTTCAATCAATTCTTGCCCAACTTCAAGAGCTGCTGACTCATTCCCCATTTTAAAGTATCCATCCATCAAAGAGGTGAGATTCACATGATCCAGTGACAGACCCCGAACTATCATTTTTCCAAATAAACCTTCAGCTTCTTTCACCATCTTTTTTCTCCTTAATGCATTAAACAAAATATCAAAAATGAAAGTGTTTGCTTCCAGACCTTTCTCTGTCATCTCTCTATACAAATCAAGGGCTTCTTTATCTTTTCTCATCTTAAAGAGGCCCTTCATAAGAGTGGCATAAGTAACGACATTTGGATGTATGTTTTCTTCTTTCATCTTACTCAAAACAGCAAAAGCATTGTTAAGCATTCCCTTTTCCACGAAACCATTGATTATTGAAGAGTAGGTGACCACATTTGCATCGATAGACTTCCTCCACATTTCACTGAGTGCAAGTTCTGCACCAATAATGTCTCCTGCCTTACAACGTCCATCAATCAACACAGTGTAAGAGATATGACTGGGAATGATGCAGCATGATAAAATCATTTGGAACATGCGCTCAGCTTCATCAACCTTTCCAGCTTTAAAGAACCCATCCATGAAAGTGGTGTAGGAAATCAAATCCATGGAAATACCGCGAACAATCATTTCCCTGAATATGACAGATAATTCTCTTATTTTTCCTGCTTTAAACAAAGAATCCACAAGACTAGAGTAAGAGACATGGTTAGGACTCATACCCACTTTCTCCATCTCCCTAAAAAGGGCATACCCTTTGGAAAGGTCGCCACCTTTGCAGAGGCCATTCATAAGAGAAGTGTAAGCAACCACATCTGGCAATATGCCCCTCGTAACCATTTCTTCAGACAAAAAGAATGCTTCTTCCACCCATCCATGATGACAATATGCACTTATAAACGGTGTGTATGTAACAACATTTGATTCCAAACTCTCACCTTTCAGATCCACCAGATTCTTAGCCAAATCAAACTCCTCGATCCTGCAAAATCCACTGATCAGTGTATTATAAGTAACAATGTCAGGAAAAATCTCATCATCTTTCATCATCTCCAACAAACCAGTAGCAGCACCAACAGACCCCAGCTTGCAATAGCCATCAATCAGCGTATTGAACCCAAAAAGGTCCCTAGTAACCCCTCCAGCACCCAGCATATCCATTAACGATTCAGCATCATCCAGCTTTCCTTCTCTGCAAAATCCTTTGACCAGGATATTGCAGCTAATTGTGTCAAACCCAACACCTTTTTTTATCATCTCAGCCAGAAACGAAACTGCAGATTCCACCATTCCATACTCGCAAAAACCCCACATAACGGTGTTATAGCTCACAGTATCGGTCTCTTCAAGTTCCCTGAGCAATTGTACAGCCTTTTCCAACGAACCCATTTTACATAGAGCATGAATCATGACGTTGTGAGAAAAGACATTGACTTTCTTGCGGCAGATGAGCAGTTCCGAGTAGACGACAGGCACCTGAGGGACAAAACCCGATGAGTTGAATTTGAAGAGGAGACGATTCCACCAACGGAGAGGCGGGTTCAGTCCGAAGCTTCTCATGCGGGCGAAGGCCTCTGCTGCCTGGTAGAACCGAGCGCAGGTTAGATAGATTTCGATTAACGAGCAGAAGAACGACGCGTAGATGTGGGATTTGGAAGGAGGGATGAAGGGTTGGGAGCGTGGGCGTTGGCCGGGGGAATTACATTGGTCCGAATGGTTTCGGCGTGGGCAACGGGAAGGAGAGAAGATGTGAGAGAGATAGGGGAAGGAAGAGGGAATCGAGCAAGCTTGGATTTGGATCTGCTTGGAGGGTCTCATGGCTTCGGATGAGGAGGATCTCAAGGTGTCTGCAACGAGCAGAAGGTGTTCGATCCCAGTGCCCAAAGAGAGCATGAACGACTAACGCAGAGAGATGTTGTTTGTTTGATTAATATTTTTAATTAGGCAAAAAATTATTTTTATTTTAAAATTTATGAAAAAATTAAAATAAAATTAATTTTATTTTCAACTACGTATAACATGTAAATAAAGGTAATTATTTATTTTAAATTTTTGACGTGATGGGATTAAAGTTAATTTTAATATTATAATTTATGTATAATTTAAAATATTATTATTTTTATATTAAAATATACACATGATGTAATTCATAAGATTAAATCTAACCTATATTAAAATTAACTTGAAATAAAAACAAAAAAATGCAGATAAATATAATTAATTATATTTAGGGCAAATTACATTCAAGTCCCCTAGTTTAACGCTTAATAACGCAAAGATCCACATTTTAAAATTAAACATCAGTCCCTGAGATTTAATAAATTATAAAATAGGCCTTTTATTTTTTTATTATTAATTTTTTTTTAAATTATCATTTTACCTCTGCCCCTCTCTCTCTTCTCTCGATCCTCGCACAAGCGCGCGGGCCGCGCGGCCGCCTGTTGGTCGTGCCCCTTCACGTGCGTGGGATCAGGAGGAGAGAGAGGAGAAGGGATAAAATGATAATTTTAAAAAATCTTTAATAATAAAAATTAAAAAAAAAACTTGATAATTTATAAAAAAACTCATTATTGAATTTGATAGTATAAATCCACTAAAGGAAGGTGAATGGTGTTGTTATAAAATGAATAAAAATGAGAAAATATTGTAATAAATATCAGACTTTGGGATTCTCGTTTGGTTCGAGCTTTTTTTTTAGATATGAAAAAAAATTATTTTATTTTTTAAATTTTATGAAAGAAAAATTTATTTTACTATTAGAAAGTGTGTAAAATGTGAAATACTTTCAATTCTAATAATCATATTTGTATTAGATGTGAAATAAAGTTGATTTTTATAATTGAAATTTATGTTGGACAAAAAACTTTCCTCGAGCCAAACGAGGAGTCAAGCTAAAAGCTGAATAATCAAAGCTGGATGAGGTCTAAGAACTAAATTTTCTAAAGAATTTAATATGTACATATTTTTGTGCGATTGATGTTTGGAATCTCATTGAATTGTTCTTTGTATCCTAGAAGTATAGGCGTTCAATCATTCATATTGACATAAATGTGTTTTTAGAAAAAAGTTGAAAAATAGGAGGTGATATTATTGAGTATTGGCTACGTTAATCAAGTTTAAGTATTTGACTATAAATGGTGAGAGTAAGTAATATGAAGTAGAAATGTGATTTTTTCATGTTGAGTTAGTCGTATTTCTTCTTCTCTGTAATAAATCACTTGGTATTACTAAGTATAAGCTACATTGTTTCTATTGAGAGCACTCTAGCTAAGAAGTAAAGCCAGGAGAGAGGTTGCTGTGAAGTTCTAGTGATTCATTATCGACAAAAAAGATAGGAGGTGAATGCCGAGAAACAGAGTTCAGTAGAATAGACAACAAGTCATTTAGAATATCAATTTTTTTGAACATATCACATTGGTGAAGAGGAATAGTAGAGATGTCAATTCTCTGCTATCCACATAGAGTCACGAGAATTTAGGTGAAGAAATCAGATCACTCTTCTATGCTCTCAAGTTAGATTCTGCATATTGTATTTTTCATCGTTGTTATTCAAGTTTGTGGAAAAGACTTGAAACAGAGAATTATTATCTTTAAAGTTTTTGGTGAGGTTATCAAAGTTAGTTTAGTAATACATAAAATATTGGGCAAATATATTCAGGTCCCTAAGTTTATTGCTTAATATCGCGTAAGTTCACATTTTTAAAATTATAACATCGGGTCCCTGAATTTTAATAAATTATCAAATGAGTCCTTTTTTTATTATTAAAATTTTTAAAATTACCGTTTTACCTCTGCCATTATCTCTCTCCTCCCAATCAGGCGCACGCGCGAGGGCCGCATGACCGGATTGGGAGGAGAGAGAGAGAGAGAGGAGGCCTCGCGTGCACCAGATCAGGAGAAAAGAGAGAATGATAGGGGTAAAACAGTAATTTTAAAAAATTTTAATTATAAAAAAATTTAAAAAAGACCCATTAGATAATTTATTAAAACTCAAGGACTTCGATGTTATAATTTTAAAAAACGTGAACCTGCGCGATATTGAGCGTTAAACTCAAGGACCTAGGCGTATTTGCCCTAAAATATTTCATCTGTTTTTATTTAATTAAGCTAGAATTATTTATTTATTTATTTTTATAATTTTTTTTTATATCTAGCTAATTGGTTTAAAATATTATAAAATTCAAAGTAAATCAATTGATCTAACTGATCTAATTAAGAACTCCAATTAGATATCAAAAAAATCATAGTAACAAATTAAATTTTATTTATATAGAGTTTTGATGTTAATCTATCAGTAATATAAAAATTTATTTTTGTAAATATTTAATATTATATTATTTATTTTCTTGTGAACATCATAATTTTTTAAACCCATTTAAAAATTATAATTATACAATTTTTTTTTTCACAGAACTAATAAAACACTACGATATTACTATTATCTACACAGTATTATAGTTGGTATTAAGTATCGTACTTCTGATTTTTTTTTTAATTAATGAAATTATGCTTCTGATTTTATTTTATTTTTTTGATAAAATTATGCTTCTGATTTTTTAAAATTATTAATTTACTACTTTGATGGATGATGCTTTTACAACATTGCCCTCCGTAAGCCGGTTGGTATGTGCGATTACTGTTTTGCCCTCGTTAAATGTTGAAATACCGGGAGCATTTGGGCGCTGCCCTCGATCCGCATTGCGAAATTGCGAAGGCGGTTATAACCCTAAATTCGATCCCTTTCCCGGGAAAATCTCGCACCTCGCAATCGTGATCGAAATGGGAAGGCGTCGGCTGATCGCTCAGGTCTCCAGCGAAGACGACGAGCCGGACCCGTCTCCGCCGTCGGATGACCGCCGTCGGCTGAAGCAGCGGCGTCTCCTGGGGGACGAAGAGGAAGACGACGCTGTGAAGCATAAGAGCCAGCATAAGGCGAACGGCAGAGGTGCTGCGGATGGTGCTTTGGAGGAGGAGAGTGGCGAGGAGGAGGAAGAGGAGGCGAAGGCGGTGCCACTTGGGGAGGTCTTGAAGGTCACTGGAAAGGGGAAGAAGAGGAAGAATCACTATGGTTCATTTGAGGTCGACGGGAATAATTTCGAGCTGGTAAGGCTGCGTAGAAATTTTCATTTTTGTTGCAATTTGGGCTGCCTCTATTAGGATTTTCTGTATTTTGGCTTGAACAGCATTTTCAGTAGTTCTGCTTGATCTGCGAGCTTGGGGTAGCTGACAGTAGCATGATTTTTTCGCGCAGGAAGATTCCGTTCTATTGACTCCTGAGGATACGAAGCAGAAACCATATGTGGCGATTATTAAGGTGCGTGTTGATTTCAAGTTTGAAACTACTTAGATCGTTCTGTCCGCCTGCTCTCCAGGCTCTACTGGCTTCCAGGTAAGTGAGAAACAGTTGTAGTTGGAATTCTTCATTAGAAGTTATTGACTGATTTTGCACAATCTGATTTTTAGTCTGGAACTAGAAGCTCCTTTGTCTCTACTTATCACCCAGCATGCACTATTTGGGTTTCACTAGCTTCTTTTAACAGTTTGCTTAACAGTTTGCTGAATGTTGCCGTGATGCATGCTCTTGTTGAATCAGGACATCACTGAAGATGTGGATGGGAATTTGATGGTCACGGGGCAATGGTTTTATCGCCCCGAAGAAGCTGAGAGAAAAGGTGGAGGGAACTGGCAGGCAAAAGATACCAGAGAGCTGTTCTACAGCTTCCACCGAGATGATGTTCCAGCTGAATCTGTAATGCACAAATGTATTGTGCATTTTGTCCCTCTTCACAAAAAGTTACCTATGCGTTCTCAGCATCCGGGATTTATAGTACAGAAAGTATATGATACTGTTGAGAGAAAACTTTGGAAATTGACAGACAAGGATTATGAAGATGGAAAGCAGCATGAAATTGATGTTCTTGTTGAAAAAACACGAGCACGCATAGGGGAACTTCCAGATCTTGAGCCTGGAGAGCTTTCAATTGATCTACATGATCAGCCAAATCCGACAGCTCAAGCCACACAGACTACAAGCAAATGGAACCTTAGAAAAAAAAACCCTCCGCCCTCAATTGATGCCCCAAGGGCTGATGTGGCAAGTACAAGGTTTGAAAGAATGTCAAAGGTAGAAACACCTAGTAGTTGTACTGCTGACCTATCAGAATACCACGAAATTTTAAACAAATTTAATGCTTTAACGGGGGATTTGCATCGCGATAAGTGTTTAAAGAGACTTCTGCAAGCCATTCAAGCCTCATGCAAGGATGGTGATGTTGCTGTTGATAATTTAAATGAATCTTCAAATGTGAGTTGCGTATGTTATTATCCTATTGGTGAAAGTGATTGCTGGATAAAAGTTTTCTTCTAGTATGATAGAAAAGGATGTCATTTGAATTTTATTACTTTTAGTGTTGCATCCACTTGGAGCATCATGATTGCTGGTTCTTATTGAAATATTCTATTCTTTTAGTACTCATTTTACATGTCTATTTTAATATTGCTTTGTCATTCCTGTTTATAAATGGCTTTTTGGTGTTTTCAAATCATTATCTACATAGTGTTAAACTTTCATGTGAAGTGTTGGGAGTGCTAATAATTGACATCATTAAGTTATTGTTCAAACGAATTGTATAGCCATTAGAAAAAATAAAGTTTCTATTCGGGTAAAAAAAAAAAATCCTCAATCCTTTTATCCTTAAGTCTCTGTCAGACTTGGTGAATGGAGCTTATGCTTTTGTTTGTTTGGAGTACTGATTTTGTAGATATTTATTTTGTATACTCCTTAAATGTCAGTGGGAGATTATATTGTAATTTTGCTTTTTATCCTTGCTATGATGTAAGGGAAATGTATGTGGATATGAATACAATATGATATAGATATGACGATATGGCAAATCTTGAAAATATAAGTTAAGGGTATGATTAGGATACAACATATAAAATATCAAATATATTTGTGTGCATATATAATTTTGTCAACATGGTTTACTTGAAAAGAAGTAGAGCGCAGTTCAGTTAACCACACCTTCAATTGATGTAAATTTATTTGTTGCTTATTTAGTATAGTGTGGTTTAGTTACCAATACTTTCACTTGATGTAAATATATATTTTTTATAAATTAAACGGATTAAGAAGAATGAATAGATGCATACGTAGGAGGTTGAGAGGCTTTTAGTTTTTATATAGTGGGCTCCTCTTTTGCATATAAAAAACTGATGGTTTTACAATATTATTGTTATACAAACATTTATATAAGGCATCATCTAGACTTGTTGAGTTTGAACTTTTTAAACTGTTGTGCAAATAGGACCATAAAAGTTTTCATATAGATATTCCATTATATTTAATTTCTTGAAATTCGTTGCATCCTTGATGCATCCTGATGTATCCACATTATATTTTCTTTTCTTTTTTCCTTCGAAAATGCCACATGTTATATGTTATTGGAGTGTATTTAGAACTATGCTGTGCTTCCTTGTTTATTCCTTATCATAGTGAAATAATGCTTGTTGTGTTTTTTCTTCTTAATTAGGTTGCTACAGTTTACATTAGGAATGATTTCACCTATCCTTGTGATTATGCCTCGATTGTCTAAGTTTAAGATCAAATTTTTTCCTTGTCCCCAGGTTTCTGAGAAAGTTTACTGGCCTGATGCGGCTATCTCCGCAATAACAGCACTTGAAAAGGCTTCACATGAACTTCTTGGATCTGATTTTCAGAAATACAATCAGAAAATACGACAGCTAACGTATAATCTTAAGGTAGACAACTTACTAATATATTTTTTGATGATTTTTTAAAATAAAGCATGTTTGATTAGCTAATTAACAAAATAATTGTAAAAAAAAAATAAAGGAGGCATGTTGTGGATGGGGTCAACCGCCCGTCATTAAGCCAAAAGTTACCTGTGGAACGGGCAACTTCTGGGAAGAGAAATCGCCCGTGGCATGTGCGAACTTCTGCTTTGGAATTTTTTCTTTTTAAAACTATTTTACAATTATTCAGATAAAAGATATTCACATCTACTTTTTGTTCACTGGATGTTAACTTTAAATTTACTATTAAAATGAATATGTATTTCATCTCATTTTTCATGTGTAAGTTTTGTATACCATGATTTTTTTGTTAGCTGAAAATCTTTAAATGCTACGTCTTATGTAAAAGATTTAAATGTCTTTTGATTTTGTCCCTGTTTTGTCTGTTGATTCTCTTAAATTTAAACTAGCTTATTTATTCTTCTTTCTGTTTGATTTTAATTTTACACTTTTTTGAACTTGAGGGTAAATTTTATAAAACTGTAATAAAACTAGCGATGATATATGGTGCTGAATGCTGGCTTACAAAGAAGAAATATACAAATAAAATAAGTATTGTAGAAATAAGGATGTTAAGGTGGATGTGTGGATATACACGAAAGGATAAAATGAGAAATGAGTATATTAGGGAGAAAGTTGGAGTTGCACTAATTGAAGATAAACTAAGAGAAAGTCGACTAAGATGATTTGAACATATAACTTGTAGGTTGATTGAAGCTCCAATTAGAAAAATCGAGTTATTGAATTTTGCCCATATACAAAGTGGAAAAGGGAGACCAAAGATGACATTACAAGAAACTATAAGGAGTGGTCTTATTCACTTAGACCTATATAAAGATTTGTTAATTGATAGAGCGCAATGAAAATAAAGAATTTATGTAGACGACCCCACCTAGTGGATTAAGGCTTAGTTGTTGTTGAGCTTGAACATCTATGTTTCCAAACATGATTACAATAAAGTAATATTTAATATCAAATAAATATTTCAGATCATTTAATATCAAACATATAACATGTTGATTCACTAGTTAATAATCTCGAATGTCTATTATACAATGCAATAATATAAGTGTCATTAATCATCTCTGATGCCTCTTCCTATGTAGTATAGCACTATTGCCATGTGTGTATGCATTTGGTGTCAATGTCGTCATCAAAGTTATTTAGGTGCACACATGCGATCAGTAGCATTATCATTATCCTGACTATCAACTGCAAGATCACCAGAACATCATCCTCTTCCACTACTAGTGCAAAAGAACCAATATCAAGTTGTGTCACATGATACCCCATATGATATTGAGTATTTGAACTCCCGAGGTCATACTATGATGTGGATGGATCAACATTATAATCAAACTGTTCAATGAGCTCATTAAGTGTAAAATACACTTGGGGTTGTGGACTATAAAGGCCCTTAGTCGGGTAAGGTGCTTGAGCAACCACTAGAGGGAAATGAACTTGTGCACACATTTGGTCACATAATGCAAGAAGTTGGTCTTAGGAATCAAACGAGAGACTTGGGCTACTGCCCTCCGTGCATCGTCCAATACCTATAATATCATGTGCAGTACATGTGACCTTGTCTTGCAAGTTTGAAATACAAAATATCATAAGTAATCTCGTTTAAGTAATACAAAGTAAAGCAATGGAAAAGTAAAAACTCACAAATCCCCCCACAATAAGTGAAGTAGAGAAGTATGATCTTGGCTTCTCCGGTTCAACAAAAATGAGTGATAGACATGCCCAAGATTTGTACCAATCCATATATAATTTCAGCACTTTGGCATTGTCTTCACTGGTCACTATTGGCCGCTTAATAAAATTAAGATGCTTTTTCCATATATTTCTGTACAATCATGCTTACGATACCGGTCAACTGAAGCTCGCCCGCGAGCATCTCTCCTTTAGGATCCTGGCTCCATCAACTCTACTAGAAAATGTTGCTAATGTTCGAATTGGCGCATCACTCAAAATGGATGATATCACTCCATAACCACCTAAGCTATGAGGGGTACTTGTGCCAAGTAGATCGTATGTCCAGCAGTGCAGAGTGACATCAAAATACCTAAAAGATTAGCGGTGTAAGGTGTCCATATCCCCTGGCTTTGACGTAGCAAACTTCAAGCGACTTCGAACCAAAGTCTCACCCTTAGTTGTAGGTTGCTATTTTAGTTTTTTCATTTCTCTTAACCAATAGAAATGTGGTGTTGCGCTAAATTGCTTCATGATTTTTGCTGCTGAGTACAAATCAGTACTAAATAATTTTATGGGTTTATTATCTTGCTTGTGATAAATAAGTTGCAGCTAACATGATCCAAGCATTATCAATGTTTACAGAGAAATTATTTCTACAAATTATATTCATAAAATTTTTCAATTAATTACTTGTTATATTGTACCATTTACTTGCAGAACAAATTAGCCAAACGTGTCTTGAATGAAGAACTGGAGCCTTCTGTTGTTTTGACAATGACACCAGATGAGTTGCGGGTATTCATTTCATGCTTTTGCATTGAAAAATGTTCTTGATATTTTTTGTCTTTATCTACCTAGTTCTGCATTTTTTATTACCCAAGACGTACAACAATCTTCCTAACGCTTGTGTCTATAATTATTGGGAAATAGATGGGCGATTTTCGTAATCCCTTCTTTTAATCACACTGTGAGGATTTGAGGAGCAATAGACAGGGAAGCAGTCTTGAAAACGGAAACATTTAGATAAACTTTATTGTGAAAACATCTAGATAGCATTATTGCGTTGTCTACAAATCATGCTCCAGGATGAATGATGTTGCTTTCACTGAAACCATAAAGCATGTTTTTTTTTTTAAATATTATAAAGCATGTATTGTTCACTGTTTTTATACCGGGAATTTCCAATGATTGATTTTAGAGTTTTAGAAACCTTTTTTCAAGATTTTGTGTAGAATCTGGTGTGTGCATCCAACATTCATTAATCCAGAATTGGAGCTTCTGTAGCTGAAGTTTTTGGTTAAAGCTATCCATTCTTGTTGCCGTGTCTTAAATTCGCTTTTCTTTGCCTGTTTGGAGCATCTTTGGTTAAAATGCTGTAGGATCTAATAATTCATTTTGTCCAGTGATTACTTTTGGGAAGTATTGGATTTTTCTGGATCTATTCTTTCATTGTTACTTTCACTACAAAATAAGCATTTGGTAGTGTTATTTTTGATGCAGTCTGTTCTTGGTTTTCCCTAGACACAGGCTTGGTTGCTATATTTTGGTTAAAGGTTGGTCGTTGAAGATTAGTGGTCTCTATCTCTAATTTCTCTTTCTAGTGTCAGTAATAGCCTTCCACTCCTACAATATTAGATCTACCAAAGAATCAGCTAGCCATTGGTATTACCATCAAGTTTAATGGTTCAAATTATCTCTTGTGGTCTATGCCTTTAGATTCTTGGTGGAATCTCATGGGAGACTATCCCAATTAGATTCTTCTCCTTTGAATATTTCTGACACCGCAAAATTATACTTGTGGCAACTTGTTGACTACACTGCCCTTTCATGCTTCTAAACAGTTTAGAACCCTCCATTATCTTTCAGGGATCTAATGTTTTGCAGGTGTATTCACTTTATTCTGAGTTCTCACTTTAGCAAGGAGAATTGTGTTTGTAGGAATACTATGCCACCCTAAATGACAAGTAGGATGAATGGCAACACTATAGACCCTTTACTATAGATCCAACAGAATCACAAATTTAAAATATTGACTTGTGACCAAGTTTATATTTGGATTGCATCCATCTCTTTAGTCAGTCTAATTACAACTCATGGCAAAATTTGTAGTCCCTAATATTGCCATGATCTTGTCTCATATTCTTCGAGTGATTGTAGTTCATCATCCACTATCATAGAGCACCCTGCTCATGTTGTCATCCCTCATACTTGGCTGGGAGTAGTGGGTGGTGTGGTGGTCATAGTCAGGGCAAGACATTCATTTCCCTATTGTTTACACTACGAAAGAACCAATTATCTATTTAATCGTTGTTGGAAGAAGTCTAAATACCTAAATATTACATACAACATGTCTCTTCTCATTTGGTTTAGCCTTCTGCTAGTTCTTGACCTTTCTTGAATTCAGTTACTGTATCTCAAGAGGATTATGATCTAGTACAGCTATCTCAGTCGTCTGCATCTTATGTTGTGTCTTCCTCCGATTTTGTAGCTGCTGTTAATGGTTACAATATGGCTTGAATATTAGACTTTATTGCATTTTCTCATTATTCGGTAAGAGACACTTGTTCTCCTCTCTTAATACTTTACCTTCTGTTTGTGTGGCTAATGGGTCATTGTCTCTTGTTGTGGGTTTTGAATTTGTTGAACCGTATGCTTTTCTCACTATTAATAATGTTCATGTGCCACTGTTCTCTGTAAATTTGTTAACAATTTATTATCCAACTACTTCACAAAATTGTTCTGGTATATTTACTTCTCATACTATCTCTCAGGATGTTAGAACAAAAAAAGATGTTTGGTAGTGGTGTTGAGGCTTGTCGAGTTTATTTCTTATTAGAATATAGTCTTCATGCTCTTTCTTCTTTACAATTATCCTTGATGTCCTTTGCTTTTCCAGTGGAACTGTCATCTGGGTTATCAAACACCACATCGTCTAAAGGTGTTTGTGCAATTTTTGGATTTAAAAATATGTTTGAATGTGATACTTGTGAGCATCATCGTGACTCTTTCTCCCCTATGTCTACTATTTGTAGTAAGCCTTGATTTGATCTAATTCGCTTAGTCATTTGGGGTTCAGGTCAGGTTAGTACTCAGTTGGGATTTCACTATTTTTTCATATTTGTTTGATGATCACGTGAGAGTCACTTGGTTGTATTCGTTATAGCGTTGCTCTGATGTTTTATTTATTTTCATAGTATTTTATGAAGAAAAAACTCATTTTTTGATTCTGTTAAAGTTATTCACACAAATAATGTTGCTGAATACACTTTATCTGAATTTGACTCTTTCTACACCTCCAATGTAATCATTCATCAAACTTCTTCCTCTTATTCATTTCAATAGAATGATGTGGTAGAACACAAGTATTGCCATTTACTTGATGTTTCCCACACTTTAATAATTCAAATGAATGCCCTTCCTGTTTGGGGGATGGTATTCTTAGCGCTTGCCTCTTAATAAACCAAGTATCCTTTATCACTATTGATAACAAATTTCTCTATTCTTAAATGCCCATATTTTTTATAATTCCTTGTGAATTTGGGTATATGACTATTTTATCTTTGATCTTCGTACAATAATTGATAAGCTTTCTCTCAGATCTATTTGTGCATCTTTCTTGGTTACTTGCACCTAGAAAGGATATTGATGCCATGATTTGGTTCATCGTAAGCTTTATATTTTTGCAAATGTCACATTCTTTGAATCAACCCCCTATTACTTTCAAGAATTCTCTATTACATCCACTCCATGTGTTCCTTTACTTCCTGCTGCACTTTTAGCTACTGATCATCCTTTACAAATTTGTAATCATCCTTCTCAAGTGATTGTTGCTCCTTCTCAACCACCATCTACAAGTTTTGATGATTCCCTAGATCTTGATTCCACTTTAGATCTACTTTCAACTCTACGCAAAAGTAAATGATGATAAACCATTCGCTCATTATCTTCCTTCTTATCCTTTGAATATCCTTCCACTTCATTACGTGTTTTTGCTCTATTGTATCAATACCTAGGTTATATCATGAAGCACTACAGATTACTGAATGGAAATACGTCATCGATGTAGAGAAAAATCGAAAATTAAACCAAATATCCACTGAATGACGTCATTTTTATTTTAACCTCGGTTATGATATGATAATGTGTGTAGAATGTTTATATTACTACTGAAATTACTTCAGGAGGGTTTGACAGCAGCGGAACGGGCAACAAAGGAGCCTGAAGAGACAAAGCAGATGCAGGTTTGTTTCCATTGACTTTGCGAATTTAGGTGCTTTCAGGCATTGTGCCTAAACATTTTCATTCTACTGCAGATTTACATGTCATTCAGATTTCTTAAGCCGTTTTTTGTGTTCCTTGGCCTAAGCTGTTGGAAATAAGGGCTGATTCTATCGTTTTGCTAAATATTTCTACCTTTTTATAGTAAATGTTAATTACAGCTACTAATACACCAAGGCCAGACTTTATAAAGATTACTTCTTCTGCATCTTAGTGAAATTGAGTTTTATTTGGATAACTGACAAAAACTAAAGGTAACATTACATAGTAAACACTAAAATTTTGCATTAATATATATATATATATATAAATAGTATTACTTGAATAATTTTTCTATCAGAGAAACATCACTTTGGATAACTCCCATTAAAGATGCTAAATATAATTCCGTTTTGGGCTAAACTATTGTCTTGTTTTGGTTTATTCTTTGGCAGTTCTCATACTAATGTGTTGTTTATAAGCACTAGTCTTAATTCTGTATGTACTTTAATTTTGGATAGCTTAATTTGCTAAATTTAATGTATAAAACAATAATTTTTTAACAGAGATTAAGGTGTTGTTTTTGTAGTATTTAAAATCTTATATTTGTAAATAGAAAAATTGAAAATTTGAGACATAACATTCTATTTTGTTTAGGTAGAGCTTATAGTTATTCCTTTTTCTTTTTCCATGTGCCTGATGGTTTCAAGTCTAGTTATGATGTGAAAGTAAAGTCTAATTTTAACTGCAGGATTATATATGTGCTTAGTCAAGTTCCATTCACCACTCGCACTTCATCTAATCATATTCACTTGTATAAATAGATGACTGATGCCCGCTGTACGATATGCTCCGAGAAGAAAGTTGGTGTGGCAGACATTATCCATGCTGGAGGACAGGGCGATAGATATCAGGTCTGTACAGTTTTAACTTCATTTTGTTTTATGTGAATTTGAATTCAGCATTACCTAGATTTTTCACCTTGCACTTTGCGGCCTGTTCCGTGCTTGTAAAATATCCAAGCAGCTGTTTAAACTAATTGATGCTTTTCAAGAAAGATGTTTGAATACTAGCCATCTTTTCAGTTGTTGTCTTCATCTTTTAGAAGTTTTTGTAAATATCTTTTGGTCGTATGCCTGCATTCTCTATAAAGTTAAAATTCAATTTGTGGGCTTTTTTTGTTTTCACATTGTTGTAAGAACTTTTGGCCTTGGGATGGCCAACAGGGATACAGTTATTGGGATGAGTTGCCAAACTGGTATAATGTCCCAATAGATGTTTACCTGGAAGCGACATATTGGACGTGTTGCTGAGGAAAGATTATTTATTGGAGGTGATTTAAATGGACATGTTGGACGTGTTGCTGAGGAATTTAATAGTATCCATGGTGGACATAGTTTTGGAGAGATAAATGAGGAGGGTAAAACTATTTTAGAGTTTTCTTCAGCATATGATCTTGTAATTACTAATACTTTATTCAAGAGAGAAGAGCATGTTATCACGTACAAGAATAGAACTTCAAGAACTCAGATTGATTATTTTCTTATAAGAAAACGAGATCGCTTGGATTGTAAAGATTGTAAAGCCATTCCAAGTGAATGTTTGACTACCCAACATCGATTAATGGTTTTAGATTCCGAGATAAAGTATTGGAGAAGAAATAATAAGTCAAAATTCTATCCTCGGACTCGATGGTGGAATCTAAAGAATGAGAACAAATGTATATTTAAGAAGAAGGTTCTAGAACTTGGGCAATGGAACATTAACGGGGAAACTGATCTTATGTGGTTGACAGTTGCTAACTGTATCCGTAAGGTGGCGAATGATGTGCTGGGAGAATCCAAAGGAATAATTCCAAATAATAAAGATACTTGGTGGTGGAAAGATGATGTACAAGAAAAAATTAAGGAGAAGAAGATTTGTTATAGAGATTGGTTTAAAAATAAAAATAATGATAAGTGGGAGAAATATAAAGTGGCTCGACGAGAATCTAAGAAAGCGATAGGCAATGCAAAAAATATGGCTCTTGAGGATTTATATAAGAAGCTAGACACTAAAGGAGAATGACAATTATATAGGATTGCCAAGGCAAGAGATAGAAAAACTAAAGATTTAATTGAAGTAAAATGTATTAAAGATGAAGATCAAAGAGTACTTTTTATGGAAGAAGATATCAAAGATATATGGATGAATTACTTTCAACAGTTTTTCAATGAAGATTGTGAAAATTCAATTGATCTTACAGAATTCAGCACCCTAAAAGAAAGTAAAAATTACTCTTACATTCGACGTATTAGTAAAGCTGAAGTCTGGAAAGCTTTAAAGAAGATGAAGTATAAAAAAGCAGTAGGATCAGATAACATCCCAATTGATGTTTAGCAGTGCTTAGGAGATGAAGGAATTTCTTGGCTCACTAGATTATTTAATATGATTTTGAAGACTAAAAGGATGTCAAATGAATGGAGAAAAAGTATATTAGTACCTATTTATAAGAATAAAGACGATGTACAAAATTGTGCCAATTATAGAGGAATTAAATTAATGAGTCATACTTGAAAACTTTAGGAGAGGGTGATCGAACAAAGGTTACACCATAATACTAAGGTATCAGAGAATCAGTTTGGATTTATGCCAGGTAGATCTACTATAGAAGTTATTTATTTATTAAGAAGTTTAATGGAGAAATTTAAGGAGAGAAAGGAAACCTACATTTGGTTTTTATTGATTTGAAAAAAGCTTATTATAAAGTCTCAAGAGAAGTACTTTGAAGAGTTTTAGAAAAGAAAGAGATTTGCACTTCTTATATTCAAGTTATTAAAGACATGTATGAAGGAGCTGTTACCTGTGTTCGGACACAAGGAAGTTTGACTAAGGATTTTTCTATTACAGTTGGATTACACCAAGGCTCGGCTTTAAGTCCGTATCTTTTTGCTTTGATTATAGAAGTCATGACTGGACATATCCAAGATGAAGTGCCTTGGTGTATGCTCTTCGCAGATGATATTGTCCTTATTGAGAAAACTAAAGAGGGAGCTAAAGCGAAACTAAAGCCTTGGAGGAATGCTCTAGAATCTAAAGGTTTTCATCTCAGTAGATCAAAAACTGAATATATGGAGTGCACATTTAGTCAAGAAAGAAATACTTATATTGGAGATGTGACAATTGGTGATCAAATTGTCAAGAAGAGTGAGCGCTTTAGATACCTTGGATCAATTATACAAAATGATGGCGAAATAGATAATGACGTTATTAGCAGAATTCAAGCAGGATGGGTAAAATGGAGAAATGCTTCTGGTGTGTTGTGCGATAGAAAAATCTCATCCAAAATTAAGGGTAAATTTTATAAAATTGTAGTAAGATCAGCGATGATATATGGTGCTGAATGCTGGCCTGCAAAGAGGAAACATACAAATAAAATAAATATTGTAGAAATGAGGATGTTAAGTTGGATGTGTGGATATACACGAAAGGATAGAATGAGAAATGAGTATATCCGAAAGAATGTTGGTGTTGCACCAATTGAGGATAAACTTAGAGAAAGTCGGCTTAGATGGTTTGGACATCTAAATCGTAGGCCGATTGAAGCTCCAGTTAGAAAAATTGAGTTATTGGATTTTGCCCATGTACAAAGAAAAAAGAGGAAGACCAAAGAAGACATGGCAAGAAACTATAAAGAGTGATCTTAGTTACTTAAACTTAGATAAGAATTTGGTAACTGATAGAGCGCAATGGAAACAAAGGATTCATGTAGCCGACCCCACCTAGTGGGATTAAGGCTTGATTGTTGTTGTTGTTGTAGATGTTTACCTGTTTTGTACATTCTGATTGTTCTTTGGAGCATTCGTTTTCTTGACTATAGCTGTGAACTATATCTAGTAGGATCATTAGAAAATGTTCCTAATATAAGCGTAGTTTGATATATAGTAGAATCATCATCAAGAAAGTTATGCACAAGAAGAGCAGATTGATGGATGGACATTATGATTATCCTCATGACCTCATTTGGCTAAGAGCATTTTGATGTAGAACCATGGAGAAAGGGGAGAGGATTAGAAGAAAGGGGAGAAAGAGAAAGGCTATATGAGACGGGAAAAAACTCGAGAGAATTTTATTCATTCATCAAAGTCCATTGAATATGAAGATATGAGACTTATTTATAGTCAATTTAATCTAAGTAATCTAAAGAAAATTTTAGGATAATAGAAAGGATAATTATTAAAAGTTATTAATTATCTAAACTATTTGAATTTCAATTTTTTAGAAATTTTAACTAATAAAAATTTAATATTTTTTCATCATCATTATCTTTTATATACTAATTAAAAGATAATTTCAATCTAAAATGAATCCATCCTCGTTTGTTTATACCTAGAATAAGTATGCTGGAAAATGAAAATCCTTTGTTCTAGTTAGTGGATCGCCATCACTTTTGTGGTGTAGCTAGTGATATGTGTTGGTCCTATAAATATTTTTCAGTGGATCAATCGGATCATAATGGATGGATGGATTAATCTATTTGGCGTTGGTTCTATAAATATTTTTGTGCCAATCATTTCTATCCATAATAATGCGCAATACTTTTTAATAGTCTAACCAAGTTAACTTAAGCCTAACTTTTCCTTTTTTCTCATTTTTTAGCATCTCAGTATCTAAATCTTTGTTATTGAAGCATCTTCTACTTTCTATGCTACATACTCATACTAGGTCACAAATATTTTAAATGCTCAAATGATCCAAATATTGTTTATTTCCTTTTCATTTCTTCGCTTCTCCCGTGCACCTCTTTGTTGCTTTTCTTCCTTTTGCACATCATTCTTGTTTCTCCCGGTGGTCATCTTCACCTTTCTAGCCTTTTTCTTGCAATATGTCGTAAAAGAAAATTTCTTCAAATCCTCAATTTCCAGTAATGATGTCAACCAAGTTTATTTTATTTTGTGCACGTAATAGATGTACTAGGACGGGTTTTTATGCAACAAAGTTTGTCAAACAAGAAAAAATTTTAAGCCAGCTTATAACTATTTGAACTACCAAATTTGTAGCGGTTTAAGCAGTTTATGTCGACCAACTCGAACTTTAAGCTGCTTAAAAAGTCAAGCCATATTGCCCTTAACATTCAGATTACTGCAACTCATCTAATTGCTATTTCAGAGGTTCCTTTAAATTGGGCAGTTCATTGTTTTGCATAAATTCGTATTGACTCAAACCTCAACTATGTAGTCTTTAGATCATCTATATTCGCAATTCCCTGAAATACTACTAATGAACCTTATTGAGATGCTTATGACCTCTAATAGTTAGTCCATAACTTACTAGTTTGTTACTAATTTGTTTACAGATGATTAAGCATCTGTAGTTAACCACCCTGTTCTTATTAAAATATTGCACCTGTTAAACTTCTCTCTCTCTCCCCCCTCTCACCGCAGTCGTAAAATTTGCTGATTTTTTTTTCCGTTTGTTTTTGAACTGCTTTTGCAGCTAGAATGCATTGCTTGCGGCCACTCTTGGTATGCATCACGGGACGCCATCTCTTCGTTAACAATTGATACTCCAAGCTTAACTGTAAACGTGGGCACCGCACCGTTGGCAACCTCCAAGTTCGAAGAGGTCGAGAAGAAGCTTATCAGCCCGCGTGATACCGAGAAGCCAGCTGCTGACCTTTTTCTGAAGTCAACTACGCTTGAAACCCAAAAGTCTTTCAAGTCAAAGCCTGAGGATCCTCCTGGAGCTCCAACCACCATGGAACAGTAAGTAGATAGATAGATAGATGCCTTCTAGTCTTTTATTTCCTGTATAGCCTTGAATCGTTTTTTATTATTCCAATCCTGTTAGTTGCTGTTCTCAGCTGTTGCTTCTTGTTTTGCCAGTTTTACGTGCATGTATACTTAGAAAATGAAATGTAACTTAGAAAATGATTTGTTTTCTTGTAGTTATTTTAAGGGTTTTTTTTTTTTTTTAGTTTATTTTCGTTATCATGATCTTGGATTGTTGTAAGGATTAATTACTGAAAGACTCTTATAGTTAACTCATAATTAGTATTTAGTTTGTAATTTTTAAAAATTTATTAAGAGATTCTTACAGTTTACTTAATATTACGTGTAAGGTTCTCTGTTATTAAATTGTTATTAAATTTTTAATTTTACTCTTAATATTTTTTTAAATATATATATATAATTTTAAAAATTTAGAATAAAATATTTTTTGCTGATAGAAATTATCAATAAAAATTTATTATGTAATAATTATAAGTTTTATATTTTTTAAAAAAAATTATATTTTATTATCACAAATTTTGTATTATTTGCCACGAGTGAGATAATTTTAAATGTTTAGAATTATAATTTACGAGTAATTTTAATATTATAATAATTTTAAAATATGAATTTTTTAATAATTTTTTAAACCAACCGTAATTTTAAAGTGATTATAGAAATTTTTCAATAATTTTAAAATATGAAATAATTGTTTTTCGAATCTGAAGCTGTTGTCACTGCATGCAAACAAGTTTAACTTTTGTCTTTGGATCAATATATTTTGCGTAGATTTGAAGTTATTTAACTTAAAATTAGTGTTTATCTTTTTGTGGATTGATCTTTGTGTTGTTTATTTGCTATTTAAATTCTGTTAAAATTAATTTTATAGATAATATGATATACGAATTTTAATATTAATTTAATAATATTTTTTTAAGTTTTTATCTAAATTACAATATTAAAAATAATTATATTTTACATTTTACATTTTATACAAATAAAATTAATTTATTTTTATTTTTTTATAAATTTTAAAATAAAAATATCACTTTAAATTTATTTTTTATCTTAATTAAAATAATTTTAAAACAAATTCTTATATTTTATTTTTGATTTTAAGATTTATAAAAAAATTAAAATAAAAAGTTAATTTTTATATTTAAAAATTTTGTATCATTTGAAATAAAGTTGAATTTAATTTTAGAAATTGTGTAAAATGTAAAATATTATATATTAATAAAAAATTAAATATTATTA
>JAEMOT010001212.1:350270-396404 GCA_019297695.1 Apostasia ramifera
ATAAAATCAATAAATTAAAATAATTTTATAACATACTAATAAAAACTAATTATTACATTTTAATTGAGATAAAAAAATATAAAATTTTTATAATATCAATAATTTAAATTAAAATTTTTAAAAAATTAAGATTAATTTTTAATGTCTTTGGACGTCAAGGCCCGAATGCAATATACCCAACATATAGTTTTATGAAATTTTCATAACCATAAATAATCACCTTGAAACTTATGAAAATAAGGGGAAAATAATGGCCTTAAATATAATTTACCTATAGGTGCATTGGCTTGCCAAATTTGAGGTCTTGAAGCCATGGCTCCCTTCCCTTCCCCAATCAACGGTGAAGAGCCGGAGCCCCCAGTCATCCTTCTCGGAGACGTTGCACTTCATCAGATCGTTCCGGGTCTCGGCGACGTAGGGGTTCCCCTTCCAGTACGCGTAGGGCTCCCTCTCCCCCCACGGCAGCCGCACGTTCGCCCGCCGGAGCTCCGCCGACATCGTCTCCCATGGCCGTACGTTCACTTCCGGCCTTCACATCATCGTCGTCATCGTTAGGGAAAACTGTCAAAATCTCCTGATTCGAATGTGTTGAATGTTTTACTTACCAGCCCCAGAAGGACCAATCGGGGAAGACGATGTCGACGGTGGTGTCATCCTTGCAATACCGGAACAGCGGCCGCGGCGGCTGCGTCTGGGAGTCGCCGGCCGGAGGGCGGACGACGGGCATGTCCTCGCAGTTGAACATGAGGTCGAGGTCCGGAACCCGGCCAGGGTATCGGCGGAAGAGCTGGAGGAATCCCCAGATCGTGAAGACGTCGCGGGTCTGGAAGACGGGGTGGTAGTGGTGGACGTAGGCGCGGCCGCCGACCACCACCAGCCGGAAGGCGGCGTCGACCGCCGCTCTCTCGAGGGTTTCTCGGGAGATGCCGCCGGCGGCCCACGGCCGGAGGTCCTCGCGGATCCAGCGGAAGTAGTCGGGGCAGAATGGGGGCGGCGAGGGGGAAATGGGGCGTGACGGAGTGGGCGAGGATTTTGAGGGGCACGTGAGATTGATACCAGGGCTAACGGAAGGGCACGTGATGATGATAGTTGGGCCGTGTTTGGCAATTGGGCCGGTTTTATTGGAGGCCCGTATCTGATTTGGGCCGTTGGAGACAATTTTATTTAAAAAGGACTGAATAGAAAGAAAAAAATGATTCAAAACATATTTTGAGAGAAGCACAAACTTTGAGAAATTAAATACAGATAATCTTCTATCAGTTATTATATATTCTTTATAGAATTACAAAAACATTATGAAATATTTTATTTGTATTATGTATTAATATATATATATTTAATCACTGGGCTAGTTTTACATTTTCATTCCTCCAACTTCAATGTCAAATACGTAAAAATACATAACGTAAGTAAAATATTTATGAGGTGCCTGCGGAAGTATTATTTAAGATGATAAAATAATGAGTAGATGTAAATATGTAATAAGAGAAGATGAAGGTTTGACTCAGAAAAGAAAAATATTAAACGCCATGTACATAATTGTGATATTATAAGGGTAAATTACATTTAGGTCTCTGATTTCAGGATCTATAGCACATAGGCCCAATAATTTTATGAACCACTTGAAACTGGGTCCTTCAATTATGTTAAAGCAACCTTAATTCTAGGAAATACCCCTGTTAACTCTTATCAATTATCCCTATCAACTAATATAAAAAAAAAAATTATCCTTATCAACTTGCTATCAATATAAATATATATATATATATATCCCTATCATCTTCCCCTTTTAAAAAACAAATGGGAGGTTAGTTTTATTTGTGAAAAAAGGACAGCTGAGATATTTGACACAAAAATTACTACCTCATTTTTCAAATGAGTTAAAAGATATCACAAATAAATTTAAGACTTGATTATAATTATTTTAAGGGTTAATTATTAAAAGGTTTCTATATAATTTTCTGTTTATAATTTTTAAAAAAAATTAAAAAGTTTCTAGAGTTTACATAATATTACGATCGAGATATTTTCATGGTTATTATTAATAGATTTTTAATTTTACCCTTTATATTTCTTTAAATTATTAGAAATATGTCCTTTTATATTCTCTCTCCTCACTCTCTTTGCTATCCCCATTGCCACTGCCTCTCCTTCGCCACCCCAGTTGTTGGCCGCCTCCTTCTCTGCCTCCGTCCTCCTCCACGTGCTTCTCTATTAGAGCAAGAGAGAGAGAGAGATGGGGGAGGGCCACTCTTTGCCTGCTTCCCTATCGGAGCAGGTGAGAAAGAGAGAGAGAGAGGCCCACCCCCTCCGATTGGTCTCCTATTTTAGATGTTGATGGAATTCATAAAATTAAATCTTTTATATAATTATCATAATTTTTGAGAATTTTTATTTTAACAAAAAATTCAAAAAGACCTATTAGTTAAAATTTACAAACTAAAGTGCAATTGAGGGTTAAATATAGAAATATTTTAGTAATTATCCCTTATTTAAAATATCCAACACATGTTTTTGATAAGTCCTTAATTCTAGGAACTCAGACATGACTTACCATTTTTCTGATATTACACGAAAAACCTTTAACCTCCTAACCTCCCCCTGCGCAAATTATAGCAAGTCGAACCCAAATCCCACTGAATACATGAACTAAAATTTGATAATAGTATGATTAATTAAAAATCAAAATTAAAAAATTTTCCACTTATTTTGTACATTAATTTTTGATCAACTCTAATCAAATATAAAATTGCATAATGAATGAGTCAAAAAATTGTAAGCCAACAAATTCAACTTAAACCTCTAAATAATGTGGTTCAAATCCATATTTTCTAGTCATATTGGCATCAAATTAGTGGGACTAGACTCATTCAAACACTTATTAGCTCTAGAAGCTATGCCTCCCTCTCTTTTATAACCAAAGATTCAAACTAGTCCTTATCAAAAAAAAAAAAAAAAATTAAAATAAAAAAATTCAAACTAGTTATATATAGTCTTTAATTTGTTGTATTTCTGACCTAACTTTTCATCAAAGTCTATCAACATAAGGATGAGTCCTAGGCTTCCATCAAACTTTGTCACTGTCAATGATTTCATCATAATATTTTTAAGTGTTAATTACTAATAGGTCTTTATAATTAATTTATTATTATATTTTAGTCCATAATTTATTGAGAGGTTCTTAGTTTGAAATCTCACAATAATAAAGGTTCTTAAAAATCAAATTAGTACATAAAAGGTTCAAACTAATGATTTATGTCAGTATTTAAGGAATACTTTATTATAAAAAATTTAAAATTTTGAATTTTCACCCCTCTCTCTCCTTCTGTTCCTCTTCTTGGGGCATGTATGGTCGACAGTGTGATAGTGATGCTACAGCAGCAGCAAAGCGGCGTCGATGTGGCAATAGCAAGATGGCAACGACAGTGAGGCGACAAAAAGTGAGAGTAACGTGGGAATATTAATAGCATAAATTTGAAAATTTATAAAAATATTGAAGGTAAAATTGGAATATCATGCGAAGGAATCTTATTTGTAATATTAGGTAAACTATAGGGATCTGTCAGTAAATTTTTGAATACAATAAATTAAAATATTATTATAGATTAACTATAGAGATCTATCAGTAATTAATCCTAATTTTAATTCCAAATTCTTGACATAGCTAAAAAAAAGCTTTGACTTATCAATTACTAATTAAATTAATCTAATAATATTATTGTTCTTATTATAATCATTCAATAGTGGAAGGAAATACATTTCTAAAGTGATGATGAGCATATATATATATATGATAAAAATTTTAGTAAGAGTTTTTGAGTAGAGAAAGCATAGATATTATTATTTATATTGCTAGGGACTCTATAATTCAGATGGATTAAGCTTATGACTCATTGAGAGAGTTATTTATCAAAAATCAATAGTAGATATATAACTCATATTGAGATAATAAATTATTTTTAAAAAACAATATGCAGCTCCCAAAACAATTTCATAAAATCAAAAAATTATAAAATCTTACTAGCATTGTTGTTTATTTTTATGTCTAAAAGATCAAATATAAAGTTAATTATTTTTTCTATTGAAAATATTATTACTAGAAATTAAGATCAAGATATGTAAATATCGACTTTCATATTGTGATTTTATTAATCTCGAAGGATCATATGAAAAAATTCTGGAAGATAAGCTTCACATTGATAGACATTGAATAGGAAAATGAGCATACGATGAAGTTTCAGTGGCAGTGTGATGATTATTGGCGACAAATAAAATGAGTTTTCTATTATAATTGGACACCATATTTATATTTTTTTTTATAGTGTTTTCATTTTATTAAGCATGTTGAAAGTAATATGATGCATACATATTATTTTTGTGCATGATATTATTTTAAATACGGTCGTGAGTGATTAGAAATTGGAACGTCAGATAAGTACTTTAGAAGTATAGGGATCCAATAGAAATAAAAGTGAGAAAAAGTTTCTATGATAGCTTTTGTAATATCTCGTGATTTAAATATAGTGATATTGTCCACATTGGCTTTAAAAAACTACATGATTTGAGTACTTCCTAAAAAATCACTCATCCTAGTACTATTCTATTTTATGTATGTTTAACTATGAAGTTTTCATCATTAGTTTTATAATTTTTTTTCAAAATATGCTTCTTCTATTTAAGATCATCTTATCTACTTATACCGTTCAGGAATTCCCAGCCATTTTAAATGTGGGACAATTTATTTATGTACTTCTATTACTATTATTTATTAGCCTAAAAGTCTATCAAGAGTTGTACTTTACTTCAATAATTTTCTTTTTTGGGAACATCATCTAGCTAGTGATCACTCCCTGTTCTCTTCTGCCATGAGCATCATAGGCCTATCAATTTCTGTCATATTGTGAAGGTAGGTTCTAATATCATATTGTAATATCCTATGAATCAAAAATATTATTCACTTTAATTTTAAAAAATTGCATAACTTGAGTACTTTCTAAGAGGCCACTTATCTCAGTATTACTCTATCTCAAATATGCTTAACTATGAAACTTTTTATTATTAGCCTCGTAGTTTTACTCCAAAAAAACATCTCTTCCATTTGAAATCACGTTAACTACTTATACACCTTAAGAACTTATATCCCCTTTTGATGCAGAATGATTCATTTCTATGCTCCTATTACTACTATTTATTGACCTAAAAGTTTGCCTATGAGCTTTACTTTACTTTAGTGCTTTTCTTCTTTTGAGACATCAGATGACCATACGACAAGAAATTGACCATTAACGTTAACATATTATCACTAATTAAAGAGATCCTATGTAAAAATATAAGGAGTATCAAACTACAACAATAAAGAGATATAATCATTGCATGTGACATTGACTTACACTAATTTATATAGAGTTGAATTTACATGTTGGGGACCATGTACCCACATACTTTGGGATTAAAGCTTCATTATAAATGTTTTATGTGCGACAAAAATTTTGATTCAATATTAATTTGAATCAAACTTAACTCGAAGATACGTAAAAACCAAATTTAAGGAACATGGAATAAACACATCTTATGTATATATGCAAATTAGACCCTCAACATTTAAATTTGTCAGTTCATCTAGAGATTCCAGAGAATAGAAATAGTCAACCATTTATGTAAATATACCAATTATGGGTTCAAGAATGGAATGCTTTGTTTTAATTACATATTTGACTTTTTAGGGGTTAGGTTTGTGGATGGATCATTTACAAATATATCTATTAAAATTACTTTATTTACATACCAAACATCTAATTATCAAAATTAACATATTAGAGGTACATATATCACTTAAAAACATAGTATTAATAGCAATGTATTAAATAATTTCTCTAGTTTAGGTCCATGTGCAAATAAATTCTTTGAAATTAATAAAAAAATTTAATGGAGAATAATTTTTTAATTAATGGACTAATTTAAAGTTTAAATTAATATTTTAGATGAAGAAAAAATTCAAATTGATCTATTAATTAATTAGAGTTAATATTATTTATTAAATACTTTAATTAATATTAAAGGACCTATTTGCACTTTTCTTCAAACTAGAGGATCCATAATTAATTTAAAAATTAAGACCTAATTGGATATAGGACTAAACTAGAGGGAGCTAATTGCTATTAATCTTAACAATTATGTCAAATTATCACACCAATCAAATCTTTATTAATATTACCTTAATGTACACCACATTATAAACATTTGATACTAATAAAGTAAATATGTATATGAAATTATAAAATTGGATGTATATAATAACACAAATTTCAATCAGATTCCATAATTTATTTATTAATTCTCATCAAGTTGATGACAAATTTTTTCTCACAAATTTGTTAAATATTTATGATATACATAAAAAAAAAACGTATAAATTAATTAAGCAATTAATAAAAAGATTACCCACTAAACCAAGATTTACGGCGGATACATAGGTAAGAAGTTAAAAATCCAAAACCCTAAAATTTAATTTATTTGCAATTAGGGTTTGGCAGAATTAACGATATTGATGATCAGTGAGAAGAGAGGAAGAATTAAGGACTTACAGAAGGTTCACTAATCCACTGCAGAGAAGAGAGCACGAGAGCTCCGACGAAGAGGAAGGCGAAGAGCGAGACGACGGCCTTCGGCAATGAAGTTATCGCCGGGAAAGCTCTCTTCGCCGGAGAAGAGATACTCCCATGGAGGTTTCCCTCCATGGCGTGGGCATATAAATGACAGAGAGAGAGAGAGAGAGAAGATGTGGAGAGAATTGAAAGATGAGAAGATTAACGAGATGCTTAATATATTTATATTGGAAAAGATGGTTTTTTTTCAGGAGAGAAATACGTACTTGTATACGTGGCATTACATGATTAGAGTAAATTTTTGGGAAATTTATGCCGGTAACCCCAAAGAATCCTTTTTTTAAAATTAGCACGCTCTAAGTTAAATATTTATAAGAGTAACTCCTTAAGTTCTACATTTACAGATGACACCCTTATTTTAAATGTGAATTTACAGGCAGTAAATATTAGACTTAGGAGTGTTAATTATAAATATTTGACTGAGTGAGTATCACATATGAAAGAGGCTACTTTAGGGGTGATAAATGAAAATTTTACTAAGTTTTAATTTAAAAGGAAAAATTTTAAAGAAGAATTAATTGTTGAAAAATTGCTATAGTTAATTCCTAGATATATTTTGATTTATAATTTTTTAAAACATTCTTATTGGTGCAATTTTGAAAATTTTATAATAATAAATTAATTAGATTCTTTTAAATTATGATTATTACATAAAAGATTGACCAAACTAACAGTTTTTGTTACCACTCAAGGAATGATCCATTTTAAAATTTCTTAAATTTCAATTTTAGCCCTAATACACACACTCTCTCTTCCTCTTTCTCGCCCCCCCTTCTCTCTTTCTAACTACAAAGAAACGAGTTATCAGTGTCGCCTGAAATAGGTTTTCTTTTGTTGTTGTGCGGGCTAGAGCAGGCAAAGGGGTCGGGCCGCCTACCCCCTCGTATCTCTCTCTCGCCCCCCTTAGAGGAGGGTGGCAGTAGTGACGGCCGCAAGTGATGGGGAGGGGAGAGAGATCTAAAATACATAAGAATGATATATTTTTAAAAATTTTAAAAAGTGTAAAATGTAAAATTAAAAATTTATTAGTGATAACTGTAAAGAGACCTTACCAGTAATATTAGATAAACAATAAAAATATATTAGAAAGTTCTCAAAAATTTTAAACTAAAGTACATAAAATTAGGATTAGTTATAAGATCTTTCAGTAATTAATTTTTTAAAATATTAAGGTGAGACAGAAATTGTGTAAATCAAATTAATTATGTGCAATTAATGAGTAAGTTTTGCTTTGATATTAGGAAACATAATTTTTTTAAACTTGGGATTTTATTCACACCTTATAATTTCTAATTAGAGCGAAGAAATTATGGTATATATTTGGAACAAAAAAAAGTAAAACTATAAGAAATTGTCATAATTATTGATTTTATGCTTAATTTTGTGCAATGAAAATTAGCAATTAATGAGAGCCCAACATGTTCACACCTTCTTGAATCATTTTTATGAAGGTAAGAAACCATCATTCCTCGTATCTACGAAAGGAAGAAAAGAAGCTTGGAAGAAAGGAGAATCTATTGCGCGACTTCTTGTGATAGGCAATAGAGAATTATTAAGTGCATCGATCTATGCAACTTAACATATGTTGTATAGAGTACATGCGAGTGACACTTATCAGTCCGAAATTTTATCGTGATGAAAAGGAGTTGCTCGCCCTCCTATCTACAAGAGGGAGAGATCAAAAGTTTAGAAGGAGAGTGCGCAAGAGTCTAACGTTGAAATTAAGCCTGTTATCTGAAATTTGACATCCATGACCGAGTGCTCAAAGATTCTCAAGTAAAAGTTAAATGATGGGTTCTAATGCATCTTCTTCTTCTCAATCATTTTCGTTATCACAAGGAATATGTGGATGTTAGTGATTGGAAAAAAAGAGAAAACTGTGCACAAACCTAAAGAGGATAATGCAATGGTGAACTTATAATAGAGGTCCTACAATCAATGTAGGACCATTCTATCACCACTAGTGATGGTTTATGCCTAGCAACTTGACCAATTGAGCTCGTCAACTTAGAGCATTAGTTATCTTTTTATTTATCTTTTGTTTTATCTTATTCGATTGAGAACATGACTTGTATTTGTGCGATTGATTTATCTAAATGCAACTCTCTTTCGTATGTATACATATGTAATATGACCGCAATTGATCTCATGAAATTGACCTTACACCATTTCATTCCCTTGTGTCATTTGCATTGTTGGTCGTTGATTTTATGATATCATGAGCATTATAATTAAAATGCTCAGAGTTTCTCGATCGAAGTGTCACTGTGATATCATATGATCGATTGATTTGGGACATTATTAATTGAACAAATTTGAAAATTTGCTCACCCTAGATTAACCAAATACCAAATTGACCAAATTTTTTAATCTCCAAGCATCAGGTTCACGAGATGCGAGCACGACATTAGGTTCAGATATCGATCTCAAATAATGAAACTTTCAAAGCATGATCGAGGGTTTCGATCTTAGGGTTTGAGACAGCCCTTAGTTACATTGAGCATGAGATCAATAATTTGAAGTCAATTGATGCATGCATGCATGCTTAGGTCCACTAAATTAAAACTATGATTTAATTGCATGCAGCTAGCTACCATCCTTATTATTTCCTAATATAATATATATATTCACTTTAATTGAAAATTATTAATGTCAAGAGCAAATTAAGGGCCATAATGTAAATGGAAATTAAATAAAATTATATAAAATAAAATCATGAAGATGTATATATGTATGCAAATTACACCCTCAGCAATATTTTAATGGGGGATTTACATATAGAACATTGAATTCATCACAAATTACGCATTTCACCATCGTTTAGTAAATATTACGCACATTACACTCTGCTTATAATAGAAATGTTATAATAGAAATATAAAACTCATAGGCAGAGTGTGATATGCGTAATATTTACTAAACGATGGTGAAATGCGTAATTTATGATGAATTCAATGTTCTGTATGTAAATCCCCCTATTTTAATTTGTCATATTTTCAGAGATTTCACAAAAATAAAAAGTCAAAATATTAATTTTTGTAAATAACAATTGTGGGCTAGCTCAAGAATCACTATCATCCTTTGCCACTATTCTAAAATACTTTTAATTGTGGATGATAACTGTGAAAGTGATTTGTTTGATTATATCTTAGACTAACTTAATTTTCAGGGGGTAAATTTGTCAATCCTTTTACAAATATCTCTCTTAAAATTATCTTATTTACATCTCTAACACTCAATTACTAATACTTGACACAATAATATTCTTATTAATAATTTCAACCTCTTTTAATAAATATTTAAAATTGAAGTATTTAATAGACATTTTTAATTTACAAAATATCTTCAATATATGTTATTTTTTGTTTAATTTGTTATCTATAATTTAATAATTTCTTATTATCTCTAACATATTTTCTATTATTGAATGAATGAATTATTAGATGATATATATCAAAAGTAGGTATGCGATGGGTACAGATGATGAACAACACAGAGAAAACTGAGTATAGATTTTGATCAACACGATATCGAAACTAATTATCATATTTATTGATTAACTGATTGAATATTTGCTTTCAGACAACAAAGGGAAGGAAATCCGAAACCGTATATTGGTACTCATATGCATGATCATTCAAACTAAGTTGAAATAATAAGGAAATTAGGGTTTTGGGCAAAGTCATGAGCAGAGAAGAGAGAGGAAGAAGACTTACAGGAGGATAAATCCACCAAGAAGAGAGCACGAAGACTCCGAGGAGGAGGAGGCCGGAGACTGCGATGACGGCCTTCGACGATGAAGTTATCGCCGCGAAAGCTTTCTTCGCCGGAGAAGAGAGAGCCCCAGCTTGGGTGGCTCCCTCCATGGCATCTACCTCTCTATAGAGCTTCTTCTACCCCTGGGATCACAGTTGGGAGAGAGAGAGAGAGAGAGAGAGAGAGAGAGAGAGAGAGAGAGAGAGAGAGAGAGAGAGAGACGCTATATATGAGGCCGTGAGGGAAGATGACTTACGAAATTTTATCGTCAACGACTAAGAATATCTGCCAAGCAAATCTAATGTAAGAACTTTTGTGAGGTGAATATTAATATTTTAATGAAATTTTTTTTTATAAGTTATAATAAAATTTAGGGGCATTTACATACATACCCCTTAAATCATCTTAAATTACATATTAAACCCCTCATTTTTTAATTTTACAACTTAACCCCCTAAATTATCCAAAAATAAAAATTAGTAGAATACATGTATTTGCAAATATGTTTATAATATTTGTATATACATATTATTAGTAATAAGCATCCAAATAATTATAATCAGCAAAAAATATCCTTTAAAAATCTTGAGAAAGATCTAAATATGTTATTTTTGGATGATTTAGGGGGTTAAGTTGTAAAATTAAAAATGAGGAGTTTAATATGTAATTTAAGATGATTTAAGGGGTATGTATGTAAATGATTCTAAAATTTATTATCAAATTAAATTCTAAAAATATAAAATGACAAAATGCTCTCGACAATCTCTCGTTAAGATGATGATGCTAACGGGGCTGCTGCGGCAGCCACCCGAGCAGGTCGGCGCGAGCGCACACAGATCCCTCACAGCCCTTTACAGCTTTGCAAATGCCTGCGTGATAGCCGCGCACGGGAGCTACCTGCTGCAGCTCTGCGCTAGTGCTCATATACCCGGGGTGTGCGTGCATACGACGAGGCCTACGGTGAGAACCGATGGAGGCTAATCGTAAGGGTATTTTTGTCATTTTATAACTAAAAGTTTAATTTTAAAATAAAATTTTAGTAAAAAAGTTTTTTATTGTTTGATCCAAATAGAGAAAAAAGTTAAAATTTTGGTTAAATTACACTCGAGTCACAATCATGTTTTCAAAAATTTAGCATTTAGACTTTTGATTTTTAAACTTTTAATATTTGACTCATTTTCTGAATTTTTTTATTACAATTATACTTTTCTCTCTTTGTCGTTAGCACAAAGAAAGAGAAGATAGTATAATTAGAATTTTAAAAAAATTTAATAATAAAATATTTAAAAAAGACTTAGATATTAAAATTTTAAAAATTAGTGAAACTAAATATTAAAATTTTTAAAAAGTAAATTTGAATATTATTATATCTTAAATTTAAATACTTAAGTGTAATTTATCCTAAAATTTATATAAAAAAAAATTCATTAAAATGTTAATGTCAATCCTAAAACCTAGAAATATGTTTTAAATTATAAATTTAGATATTAACCTCAAATATTAGAAAACTGGATGATATTTATCTTATAATTAATTTGCGTTTAAACTAAAAACAAAATTATTTATAGGTGTTTGAGTTATTAGAGCCATCATTATGTAAAAAACTACTTGATTAAAATAAGTTATTTTTGGCATTCAGTGCATCGCCAATTCATAAATTTAATTTAATTAGATTTTCTATTTTTGACAAAATAATTGGGAATCTAAGGCTCCATTTAGCTGAAAGATTTTTTTTTTAATATATATATATGAGAAATTTACATACAGAACACTGAATTCATCACAAATTACATATTTCATCATCTTTTAGTAAATATTACACATATCACACTCTTTTTATATTTTTATTATAATAATAGAAATGTAAAACACATAAGCAGAGTGTGATATGTGTAATATTTACTAAAAGATAGTGAAATGCGTAATTTGTCATAAATTCAGTGTTCTGTATGTAAATCTCCCTATATATATATATATAATGTAAAATAAAGTGAGTTAATTATATTAAAAATTATGTTAGATGTGAGATAAAGTGATTGTTCAATATTAAAATCTGTGTAGGATGTGATATAGAATAATTTTTAATTTTTTTTTAAAATAAATTTAAAATTTTAGCCATAACTAAAATAAGCCATGTTTTTTAATCTATTGCCAAACAGTGGCTAAAGTTCGCAATCCAAACGGAAGTCATGGTAGAGGACGTTCTTGATGACACCATATTGAGTAAGATAGAGTATTGTAAATTATGTTTAATTTTTTAAAATCTGCAATATTTTTAAAAATTATGAAGTTAATAAATAAAAAATAATTTTACGGTATATTAATAAAAAATTAGTAATTATATTTTAATTGAGATCAAAATTATAAAATTTTTGTAATCTCAGATATTCAATTTAATGTTTTTAAAAAGTTGAAACTAATTTATAATATCTTTCTAATCTTAGGAGCCCAGACGTAATTTACCCTTTTTTATTATCAATATATACTTTTGCAAGGTTGGACCAAAAAGCAATAAAACTAATTAGAACCCAAGACCTATATATAAATGTTCAAATTTTGTTATATAAATTTATAATATAAAAATATTGAAATGCCAGAGACTTTTGTGGTACAATTAGAATTTTTCCTCTTTTGAGAGGAAAATTCAACTTTTGCACTTTGAATATTCTAAACTAACTTTTGAATAGAATCTTTGCTTAGGACCTTGAAATATTCTTTTCAGCCTGAAAAAAATAAAAAAATCTTCCGAAACAAAATATCTTTTTTTTTTGAAAGATGGCAAGCCATAACATTATACTAAATCGATATTACAAATAGTATAGAAGTCAACCAGCATCCTCCTTGAGGATGTTGCAAAAAGCAATGGGAAGAGGCATATCTCTCTCCCAGCAAAAATTACCTAATGTAGCATAATGAGCCAAAAAGTCGGCTGTATTATTTACGTTACGTGATATATGTGTAACTTTACAAAAAGAGAATGAAACAAAATATCTTTGAGGGATGCCTAAGGTGAACTTTTGGACCAAAATAAAACTTCAATAGATAAGTGAAGGGGAAGAATACTGTGTAGGAGCATCCGTCTCTTACCAGAGCGGTATCTGATATTAAGACTATAAGTGCATGAAAAACAGTCAAGAGAACTAGCAGAGAGCTAATATTACGATAGGCATATGAATCGCAAGAGATTAATTTTCTTCAGTCAATACTAGTATTCTAAAGTAATTAGAGGACGCACTTTCAATCATAACTTTCTAATAATTTTGATTTTTTAAGTACCTCCATATTTATAAGATCACAGATATATACTAATTTGTCAACAAAACAGTAAATTTTGTTATTTCTTACACGACAAAAGAATAGGATGTAGTATGAGAGAGAAAATTTTCTCTTCTATGATTTTTGCTTGATTATTATTAAGGATTTGAAAATAAATTATATTTAATTTTACTTTTTCTTTTTAAATTATATAGGCTGCAGCCAATTTTAATAAAAAATAAAACAACACAGGCTACTAAGAAGAGAAGGGAAAGTGGGAGGCTGCCATTTTATTTTATTTTATTTTTTATTGATGTTAAGCTGATAATATTTTAGATTTGACTTCTGGGAAATTTCAATAATAATTATTTAAATTTATCAATCTGCCCAAATTTCTATTTTATATTAACTAAAAGAATCTCGAGCCGATCCGACCTCAACTCAACATTGAATTGAAATTTTTTGATTTGATTTCGATTCGATCCAAAGAATGAACGAGGAGAGTTCGATCCGATCTCGATTCGAGCTGAGTTTAGCTCATTTGTTATCGATTCAAGTTCGATTCGAGCCAAAATCGATTCAACTTTTGATTATCCAAGTATTATATATAAATATATTTGTTCATTCAATCAATTTAAATTGTGGTCATTCGCTTTGATCTAATATTTAAAAATAAAAATAAAAAAAATTATAATAAATATAATTTAAATGATTATAGAGAAAATTTTAATGAAAGTCTAATGAAGCTTTCCAGTAGACTACTGAAAAAAACTACATACTAAATCTAGTTGTATATATAAATATATATATAATTTTTTATTTTTTTAATCGAGATTCGATTTCAGGCCATCTCGATCCGATCCTATGACGGCTCAAGATTGGATTGATAAAATTTTCGAGCAAAAAAAAGGCTCGTCAGTCGACTAATTTAGATTTAATCGAGCTCGATTCGATTTAATTTTCGAACGATCTTCAATTTTCGAGCAAACTTAACAGCCTTACATCACACTCACCAACTGAATTATAATTTTAATTTTCAGCTGAAATCATCTGTTCATCATTTTTATTTTAATTTCAGTGAAAATTGATTCAAAATTAAATCATTTTTTTATTTTAACTTAAACTAACAGAAACTCACATTTTTTAAAACAATCTTAAAATCTAAATATTTAATTAAAACTTAAAGTTAATAATAAATATACTGTAACAGTTGAAATTGAAACTATCAGAATTATTAAAACTAATACTTCAAATTTGTGATCGAAATCAAAATTAAAATTAAATATTTTAAAATTTTTATTAGAATCATCAAATCCCACCCATTTTCCCTCACTCTTTTTTTAGAAATCGGAAAAGCTCTTTATCCTTTTCAAGTGTACTTATTTTACGCCCGTCCCATTCTTTTTTTTCCCCTCTTCTCTCTTTCTTCTTCTCGCATTTTAATTGTAACTAAAAGAGCTCACGAGTGTCTTAGATGATGGGTTCATCTCAGTCTTTTTTTAATTTTTTTTCGTAGTTTTTCGATTTATCTTTTTAAGTTATGATTTTATTTTCAATTAAATAATAAAAATCTTGACAATATGTTAATTTCTAAAAAATCTTAAATGTTGCGTTCAATTTATTTATAACTGCAATAAAAATTGCTGTAGTAACAATAATAACAACAACAATAGTAAAGCTTTAACCTCAAACTACTTGATATTCGGTGCACTATGACATTTATACTATTTTAAATTTGAGCTTTGAACTACTTAATTTTTAAATCGAGTTAAATTTAAGTCGAGCAATATACGAGTTAGTTTCGGGTTTTGAACATGTCGGGCTTAACGGGCCGGGTTATCGGTTCTCCAGGGCACCACTCTGCCGACCGGAACGATGATCTCCTTCCGCTCTTCTTCCTTCCCTCGCACTCCGATGCGCCTGGGCGGAGTCGAAGCCGCGGATCGCTGATACTTCACAGGTTGCTGTTCCGGCGTATTTCTCCATGCCTCCTCTTTTCGTCCCTCTATTATCCCACTTTGGGCTTGTTTCTTTTATCATCAAGAATTCCAGCAGCGTCCTTCCCCGTGTTAGAAGAAAAATCCTCGGTTCATATATTGATTCCGGCCTCACTCGACGAGATTCTGAAGAAATTTGGGGGTAAAGAGACTGAGGAATCTAATGGTTTTCCTTTTTTTTTTTTTTTTCTCCTTTATCTGCTTATTAATGATTTGAGCTTGCCAAACAGATCTGCCAGTGAACTGGTTGTCGAAATAACAGGTTACAGAATTTGACTTGATTCACTGTGATGATTTTATACTTCTATTCTATTTTGTGATACTTTTTTAATTGGATCGAAGTTTCCGTTATATGTCAATGGCAGCTTCACTCGTGAAACAGGTGTGAATTTTATTTTGGTTGATGATGAGCATTGCTAATGGTGTTGAAACAACAACTGGTTGCATTCTAAGTCAATCAGTGTAAGTAGTATTACCTGAGAATTTGGACACTTATACGATGGCCTGTTACATATAATATCAACATATTAATAGGCAGAAGCAATCACCATTTTGTTTTACCAGTCTATTTGCTATTTCCTTGTTGTGGATCAGTATGTTATGGAATTCAAATGTACTATAAAATTATGCACAAATTTTGTAACCCTTTCACTATAAAATTATGCACAAAATTGTGCACAAAGGTTTCTAGGTAGAGGGATACAGGAATGAAGTCTCACATCAGAAGGTGAAAGGAATTCCTAAGCTATAGAAGTTATAACGTGACTTTAATATGTTGAGGTGCCTTCTGGGAGCAAAATCGTAAAGCTTAGTATGGGAACTTTGCAATCAAGTTTGCTTGAGCGAAGAAAGTATCGAGATGGGTTATTTCCTGAAAAGTTCTTGTACTGCACTAGTTTCTAAGCCAAAGTGGATAATATCTCAACATCTAGGTCATGAACAAATTTCTCTTAGATTTTCCCAAAAGAATCATCGACTCCAGGATAGTCATTTGAATTGCGTACATTTTTCACATTGAAGATTTTGCTTTTACATGGGTGAAGTTTGTTGTAGAAAGCTATGCAATCTGGAAGATTTTCCCTTTTCTATTGTGGTAGTACTGCATGAAACTGTTGCAAGTCATGCTTGAGTGCAAAAATTAAGTACACTCTGTGTCATGTTCTCATTGCATTTTTGAGGTTCCGTACTGTCATCACAAGTTTTTGCCTTTCTCCTTCAACTTCTGCAAATCTGAGGCTTATCTCAGTGTACCTTTCTTGCATTTCTTTCAGTTCAGCTTCCATTGCCTTGCTACTCTCTTTCAGCACTAACATCTCATGTAAAACTTCAGCAAAGTTATCTTTGTCGCAGTTGTTTGAGATTGAATAATCAACCTTTTCTGACATAATTACTTCAGAGCTGCACGAAAAGTATGCTTTGATGATTAATAGGTTTCAATTGTTCACACAAATAATATGTAGCTTTTGGCCAAAGGGCGAACATAAATCAGTTTATTCTATATTTCATCCACACGTAGTCTTACCTCACTCTTAACTCCTTTTCCATGGTGTTAGGACAACATTCTTTGAGGTCATACTTCCCATTCTCTTCTTCCTGCATGTGTGAGTGATGCTATAGTCAGAAATAGCAGCATAGAATGCAATTTTCAAGTGGTCCTTGGTAAGTTTATTCTACCAAGCAATGTTCATTTCATGGTATGAAGTTTCTCATTGCAACTTAAATTGACACGCTAGCAATGGAATTTACAAAATCCGTGTGTGCATAAAGAAAAATCCATCATAAGTTGTGACAAGTTCTACACCAGCTATCCAACCTACCACAACCCTACTCCTTTATCTGGGTTTTGGGACTTGCTGCTGCAGCATGGAGATCACAAATATGATCTTCAAGCTACCAATTAAGATTTTTGCTCCAACTTTATGTGGTTTAGGCAATTCAAAACTCAAGGGGCTCTAATTGGCTGATCAAAATGGTCAAAGCAACATAAATAACAAATCAGGATTCAGGCTACTGTTGAGCTATTTCGCTATTGCCCAATTTGGGTGATGGATGATTTCAAAAGGAACTTAACTACAATCTGAAACCTGGGAAGTTTTGGTGATTTTGATTTCTACTCAATTTCTAACCTGAAGTTGTTATTCTTAAATGCAAACAAGATGAACCCAGCATGCAAACATGCACTATGTAACTTTATAATATTATTTCTAAGCTTTAAGCTATTAGCTTGCGTTTTTAAGTTAGTTGGTAACAAGAGATTTTACATGGTATCAAAGCTAAAGGTCTCACGTTCAAAATCTGTTTATTCTTAATTATCTCTAGCATAACGTTTACAGATAAAAGAAAGACCTATTCTGAAATAAATCCACACTGAAAAGTAAATAAGCTTGCTGGTGAAGATTCGTGTAAAACTATAGAATTATTCTAGGCCATAACCTACTATCTTTTAGGTGAGTTGATAACTAGAGATTTAACACATTCGTCAAACATAAACTAGTTCATAATATGCTAACATTCAAAAACGTGCAACTAAGGACATTTGATCATCTAGTCTTAATTGTGCTTGATGGTTTGTAAGTTCACTGGGATTGAGACAGAATTTCTAAGTTTGATGTTGTTGGTACTTGCAAATCCTAAACTACAAGGAAACGGAAATTTATCAAGCTTTCGGAAACTTATTGCTGTGCATGTAAGTCTAAATTTAACCAAGATCGAAGATATAAGAGAAGGAAACTTAGCATGAATCATGAAAAACATGAATTGAAAACACTTTAATGTGAAGAATGGATATTCAAGGATGTAATAGAGAAAACAAAATGGATATGAATTACTATTAAACACAGTACTTTCATACAAGAGAAAAAAAAAGCACCAATGAACTACTAAGAACCCCAGAAATATTCTGAAACTGAGAACAAAACAGGAGAAAATTCAAGAAAATGGTATGAAAATACTCTAAAACCTAAAAACCAGGTGAAGACTCTAAAGGCTGAAGATAGATGACTTGCAACTCTTCTAAAGTGATTTTAACACCACTTATATTGGAGACAAAAATCTTAAGCTTTTCGTAGCTCTTTCTTTTCTTAAGTAGTGGGATTATCAATCATCAACAATTCATAGGAATATTGAGAATTTCTACATTTTATAAGCTTTGGGCACTCTTCTCACATTTGCATGTATTCTTTGAACTAGGACACATTGACATCGGAAGCTTGAAGACTGGCGGGCCGGCGGCACAATCCTTAATCAACGACCATGTTTGGCACTGTTCAACACCAATTCATTGAAACTGGCTGAAGGTAGTGTAACTGTCTTTTGAACAAGCTATCAGTTGATTCTTGTGCTTGGTATATGTGGGAAATCAATTAACGCTAGATTCGAGAAAAAGATAACCGTTGGATTTTCTTAGGTTGTCGGTCAATTTGAGATCGGTCGCTGATCACAAATGGATCATTAGGCCAAATTTTGTTTTGACCTACATTGAACTTGTTTGCCCATTTGGTTTGCATCTCTACGCCGTAGCTCTAACACATAAATGATTAAATACAAGACCATGCATGAGCATTCTTATATGATATGATATAAACAATATCTAAAAGTCCAAAATAAAAGCATATTTTAATCAAAATTATTTGATAACTATGTACAAATAAAGCATGATGATTTACACATGAGGGAGATCATATTGAAGCCTTCTTTGATGATGATTATGAATCCTTGCAGCATTTGTTGTTGAAAAATGAAATGTAAAACTTAGCATATGATGACCTTAACTCACTGGCATAATATTGAATATTGGTTTAAACAGACAAAAAATTAATGACAATTTGACAAATCTATGTAGCCGATGCCCCGCTTTTATGTACAACTAATATATACATTTGTAACTTGTCATGGCATAGCCATATATATCTAAAATAATGCCAATCACATTAAATTTTGTATCACCTACTTCAAGCTCTTTATTGTCTCCAAAGACAGTACCTACTGAAATTTATCTTTGTGGAAGTGCACAAATATCACAGAGCTTGCAAGAGCCCTTCATGGTGTTGGTGTCAATTTTAAGTTATCATAAATCCAAATTGACTATAGAACAATTTTAACTTCATATTATTAGAGCCAAAACTGTAATGAACCTTGTGAGAAAGAGCTTTGGCGGTAGAATGAAGAGGTCCCAAAATAATTAAGAAAAAAGGGTTACAAAGAAGCTATTAAAGTGTCAAGATAGTGAGGCTTATGAAAACTATAAAAGTGCTAAGAAGGCTAGTAAGAAAGCAAGTTCTTAATCTCTAGATGATCTATACAAGCTGTGAACTAAAGAGAATGGTATATATACGTGCAGGAAAATTACATGAATGTCTCTAAAATATAGCTATTTTACATATTGAATGCCCAAATGTTTAAAATTACATATTGGCAAAAAACATTTATATGAAAATTATAATCTTTGTTACATGAAGCTACCATGGTCAAAATGGCCATACAATTTAAAAATATATATACATAATAATAAATAAATTTTTATCTCATTCTGCACGAACTCTCATATTAAAAATTCACTTTATATCATATCTTACACAATTTTCAAAACATCAATTATTTTTATTTCACATCTTATAGAATTTTTAACATAAATTACTTTATTTTTTATCATACTTGTATTTTGAAAAAAGCCAAAAAAATTTTCCAAAAAGACTTTCTTTTTGAGTGCCAAACTAGCCCGTAGGTCATAAAATATCTGTGAGATTAGTGTGTGTAATTAAGATACGAATGATGTCATGGATGAGTTGTCATGTTAGAATGGACTCAATTTAAAATGATTGTATCAAAGATAGGGTGGCACACTTATTGAGGACGATGAGCGAACATTTAGGATGTTTAGTGCATGTCAACGTATGGAGTCTCTTTTACATAATGTTTGGAGATCTAAGCCACATTATTAACAGTGGAAGAAATAGATGAAAAATAACGTGAGATAGGGTCATAAAAGAGTAACTTGAATCACTTGTGCTACTAGAAAATGTTATTTTATTGAACTAAATGGAAAAGAGAAATTCATTTAGCTGACCCAAATAGTTTGGGATTAAGGCTTTGTTATTATTGTTTTGCTGATGTTGTATTTTGGAGATGTAAGATATTGATTGCACATTTAAGTTTTCTTCTTGATTTCTATTTCTTTTATGCTACTTAATTAGCTTTATCGAAAAAGAAGCTGGTTGATGGCTTCAGCAAAGAATATCTAATTTGTTTTTGCCTTCATTGCTTAATTTAACAATTAAAATTGTTATTAAATTGTGGTCTTTAACTAACAATTCAATTATATGGAAGCTCGTACTGTGTACTAGGCATTACCTGTAGTTGGTGCTTAGAAATTTCCATTTCCAGTTCATCGATCCTATTATTTAGATCCTTTTCCTTTTTGAAAAATGAATTCTTTGTTTCCTCTAGCTCTGAGTCCTTCTGGACAATCTTTTCCTGCAACACAGCATAATTAAATGGTTTCAAGGTCCATGGTACACATTTGTTGGATGCATGTTTATTACATAATCGGCAGCATTACCTCAAGAAGTTTAATTTTCTCTCGTAATCCTGCGACTTCCTTGGATCCTTGAGGTGCTGGGGCTAGTTTGTTAGATTTGTTCCTTGTATTTGTCTGAATATATGCTCCTGAATTTGCGGACCTTGTGTTATCATCTTTGAGCTTTTTCTCAAGACCAGTTATTCTATCCTCCTTTTTTTGAAGGTTAGTTTGCGAGTGAATAACATGTTTCCTTGCTTTTTCGTTTTGTGACTCTTCCTCTTCCGTCAGGTGTTTCAGTTTTTTCAAATCTTCTTTAGTACTTTCAACCTCAGAATTTAGATTTTTTATTATTGTCTCTTTTTCTTCCACTAAGTGTTTCAGTTCCAGTAGATCTCTCTCTAACTGTTTTGCTTCCTTCCTTTCTAAATCAAGTTCTCTCTCAAGCATCTCTTTCTCTGAGCTTCCCTCATGTAACTTAATCTCCATATCTTTAGTAAATGCCCTCAACTGTTCCATTTCTTCTGCTGATATTGTCTTCTGTTCTATCTGCTTAGAAAGTTGGGCTTTCTCTGCTGATAGCCTTTCAATCTTGGATTTCAGTGTCGTAATTTCTTCTGACAAGGCCCTTTTTTTACTTTCTTCAGATTTCTTTTGATGGTCGAGCTCCTTGGTCTTTGTATTGAATTTTTCAAGCAGGCTTTCGGTTTCTTTACTTTTGATGTTTACCAAGTCTGATAGCTCCTTAAGTCTCACATCATACTGATGTTGCAACTCTACAAATTCTTCTTTAGTTTTATCCAGCTGCTCTTCTAGATTGCACTTCTGCAAGTGCAATTGCTTAGCTTCAGTTAGTGCTTGAATAGCTATCTTCTCATTTAGGTGAAATGTGGATGATATTTCTGCAGCAAGCATTTCTACTTCGTCCTGAAGTCTATCTGCAATTTTGGCATAATTTAATCTCATCAATCTCGTTGCCTTCTCGGCTTGTAAGGCTCTCTGTTCTTGGTCATCCTTAGCTTTTGCAAAATCCTTCATACTAGCTTCATAGTTTCTACACTGTTCCTGGAGCTCCTTTTTTAAGATTTTAACTTGATCTTCAAGCTCATGCTTTTGAATCTCATAGTCAAAGGAAATTTTCCTCAGTCTTTTTTCAAAGTCTTCTTGTTGCATTTTATATGAGTCTGTTTCGTTGTTCAGATCCTCAATTTTCTGCTCCAGCAAGTTCACTTCTTTAATATCATCATCCTCCCTTTTGGCCAGCACATCAAGTTGATATTGTTCATCGTCACCATCAGAAGTAATTTCAAATTGGTATTCACATTCGGAAACCTGCAAATGTGAGCTCCCATCTTTGAAATTCATTTTTGGTGTTTCGTATGTTTGCTGTCTGAGGAAAGCTCTATCTCGATGTGTGCATGCAATTTCTGTATTTTTCTGCTCCAGTAGTTTCTCCAGTTCTTGCACCGCATAAATCAACTCTGAGTTGGATTCCTGTATCTTCTGTAGTTGCAAACGTAGATTTGCATTTAAGCTTCTCTCATGCTGCAGCTCTTCTTTGATTTCTTCGATAATTGAATGTGGGATTTCACCATCAAACTGTAACTTGTTTGGAAAACTTCCATCGTCAGTATTCTTGTGGGTTGTCTTAAGTTCCTCGCATTCTCTTTTGAGAGCATCTCTCTCTGCTTTAATGCTATTCAGTTTTCTTATAAGGATCTCTCCTCGGCCACTCTCCTTCTTGATAAGATTTTGCAATTCTAAATCTGAAAATTCTAGTTGTTCTTCCTGAGGTACTTTATTGGCATCCCAGTCGTTTGTTGATTTTTGATGATCATAATGTTCGCTGGTCAAATAATCTAAAATTGTTTTGTCCTTTTGAAGACTACCGGTGCTGCTTGAAAGTGAAATTGAGATATTTGAGTCATCAGATGTATTCTGGTTTCTGCATCCATTTTCTCTTGGTGTATGTTGCCTTGAGCTATCAGAGCCTGCAGTTGAAATGTTACTGGGGCTGCTCGGCCTTTCATGATATCTGTTGGAGTTGTCTTGAAGATAAACAGTCCTTTTTGATGAAAATCTCCTTTTATCAATGTTAGTTGTGTATGCTCCATGCTGTCAAATGATTGGACCAGCCATAGGGATGTTTTAGGAAAGTAGGATGTCAATTGTTGCCGAACCATATTTTCAAAATGCAGTTTTTTCTAATAATAAATAGAGGTGTTCATTGATTTAATCATAATTACAAAATTGCACTGTTTGGTGTTAACTAGACATCCATATTAGCAGTTTGATGACTTGGCATAAACGGATGTTAAGTCATGTGAGCACACACTACTTATGTTGTGGAGTCGAAGTCTTATGATCCACATAACTTACATACTGAAGCATCAAGGAATAAGTCGTGTTATGTACACAACTTACAGAAGCCATGTACCTAGCACAACTCACGGTCTATTTATGCACAGTCATCTTAAACTATTGACATGAATGCCTAGTCAACACCAAACCATTTTGCACTTACGGCTGAATCAATTGCATGCCCATATTTCTTGTTAGAAACAATCGCTTCTAAACGGTTGACCATTATTTTTTAGACACCTCTCCTTTTTTATCTATATTACTGCAAAAAAATTGTTGGGAGTGAAAGTTCAAAAACTTTATTGATATTTATTAAGCATCAATAAAAGATATTGATATTGATTATAGTGGTTATATTGGTGATAGTGTCATAGTGATGAAGACATTGATTTGACATGGTGCTGCTAGCTATGATGAATGTGCTATAGGTGTATGTTAACTAAAAATAAACCGATTTCAAAACCATCTCATTGAATAACCTTCATTTTGAACATTGATGATCTATGTGTACAGAGTTGAAATACTTTGGCTTCATCTGTTGCAGAACAATCTTTACAGGGATTGTGGATGATGTTCCACTGAAAAGGTTATGCTTAAGCTCTTAATTGTAAGAATTTTATTGACAATTGCATGTTTGTATCTGAACAGTTAAGACTCAATAAAAAAACATAAATTGGGCATTGTGATTTTAGTCCACTTTAAATTTCAAAACTATCTTCTTGAGTAGGAGTACCCAATTGCTGTAAACAAATGGTGCACTCCTGTCCTTCATGTTTATGTTCGTTTTTCTCATGGTAGATTTTTTCCTAATTTCAGATTTTCTTAACTTGCTCTTCCCTAAATTCTTTCAACATCTTAGCTACAAAAAATGGGGAAAACCTCTATTTTATTCGGCTTTTTTCTTTGCTATTGGAACGATTAAACAATAAGATGAAAAAGAGTGACATGGTTTTCTAAATGTATAGGAAGTACATCAAGATTTGTAAGAATTGGATTCTTCACTTACATCTGCAGAGTTGAAATTTCTTGGAATTACTGCTCCTTTAAGCTCGTTCCATTTATTTAGTTCATGCTTATTGTTTGTCCGTTGTTCCTCCACAGCTGTATCTTCAGGTTCTACAGATCCGCTGCTCGGATAAAATGGTAAACCTATGTTACTTTTACCCGTGAAGCAATATTCGCGAATACTTGATTTAAAATGCAATGACCACTCACCTTACCTCTACATCTGCATGCATTCTCTGAATTGAAATCTAAATGTTTCAGAAAAAAAAAAATTATTATTAGCTTTTTATATAAGAACGAAACGTATATATTCAGACTTACATGCAGGATAACTCCAGATTTTGATGGGTTGAGTGGAAGAGAAACAGAGGCCGGCATGACCCCCTCGAAATAATCCGACATATTAACCGTGATTTCTCCTAAGACTGCCGCTTTCGTCGATCCCTGATCAGAGAAAACGGAATCAGACATCTTACAGGTAACAGAAACTCATTCCTGTTCAAATTTTTCCCTCATACATTGGCTGACACAACGAAATTGTATAGCTTTTCGTCAACCTTTCCCGTTATCGGTTCCTGGAATAGCTTTACCGTTTCATAGATTGGGTTTCTCCAGTTACAGGCCCCATTAATCACCAGAACCTTATCTGTTTTCATTGTTGCTTTTCCAACATCTAGAGGGACTAATGAAACCATCATAATCTCCCATCCTGAATGGTGAACCTATTAAGAGGCCATTGCAGTAGGATTAAAGATGACTGAAAAGAGAAACCTTTTTTTGTTTATTAATGCAAGAGGGATCAAATTAGAGAGTTCTAATACCTGCAAGGTTGCATGAAACTGCAATCTGAAAACTGCTCTAATCTTGTTCTTCTCACCTCTCAGCCTCATTGCTTTGAGCATTGTTTATGAGGTGGAAGGAGAAGTAGAGAGGGAAAGAGAGGGAGAGAGCGAGAGTGCTTGAGAATGGAAAAGAGAAGAAAACTGAACGGAGAATTCACTCATTTGATTCCTTCGACATTAGCAGTAGGTAAAGAGGCAGAAAAGAAGCTCCTCTTCAATTAACATATAATATAACAAAAAGGGAGGAGAGCAGCTGTTAAAAAGTTTCATGGTGGAAGGTGTTTGCTGGCGGGTCACGTGACGTTTACAGATCTAACCTTGTTTTAGATTCAAAAGGGTATATTTGACATATTCTTGTTTAGGATGGGCTCATTTGTAAAATTTCGAAAGAAATGACTTGTGCGTTACTCACCGTTTAAAATCTCCTAGTTCGCCCTTGCCAGCCTTCCACCGCATGCTTTATGACACCATATTTCGTGAACGGCTATATTGCATTTGAGTCCCTAAAATATTGGAATCATTGCATGTAAATCTCATGAAATCTAGTACTCATACAGATCCCTATAAAAAATAGGAAAAAAAAAAGACAAAAGGAAAATAAAAACCCAACATAACATCATTCGAATTGAAGGGTACAAATGGTACATGAGTTCTCTAAATATAAAATAGTAGGCTTGTAAATGGGTCAGATTTTGACCTGACTCGATCTGAAATTTGACCCAAAAATATAGTTAATCGCATACATTTTACTTATCACTTATCCGATCCAAATCTGACTTATTTCGTTATTTTTTTTCCGGATCGGATCACAAATCAATCATGATCGTGACCAGTTTGTATCTGAACTGGTTTGGTCATCATAGATGATTTAGTTTTTGCTGAAAAGTTTATCTACATCTGTGACTGTGCGTGCTTGCTTAACTATTTTTCGTAAAATGAAATAAGATATTATGTTTTCATAGTATTCGAATTATTTCTCTTTTGTATCAAAATCAGTGAATTATTGCAAATACTATACCATATCACCATTGCCAACTAGTAGAAAGTTGAGCTACATTTTGAAAAATAGATAAATAAAATTTTAATTATTAAATTAATATTATCTTATAACTAATATATCAACTAATTTCTTTGAAATAAATTGAGATTTTATATATGAAAACTCTTTTTTGCATTTTTGCAAAGCATTAATCCGACTCGTTCCGGATTTAATCTGAGTTGGATTCAGGTCATGGCTGATCCGATCCATATTTAAATGGATCTAGATTTGAGTTTGTGCTAGTTCGATTTGAATCCGACTCTGATTTAATTGATGATCCATCTGCAAGTAGTAGTTTTTGGGACCTAAGGATGGTTTACCTCCTATCTCAAGGACCCCGATGCAATTTTTCATATTTATTTTTTACGAGTATAATTTAAAAAAAAAAATTGTGGGACCCTTTAAAGATGTAAATTATTGCAACCATACTCCAGCCAGCAGCTTGCGTTTTACTCCACGGTATTAAATTCTGAAATTCCTGTGGAATATCATTATCTTCATATTTAAGTATAATTTAATTATATTTAGGAACCAGAGCAATAAGCATCCTTTAACCGACATCTTAATTATCATTATCTTCATAATCAGCATGAATGTTTTAATTTATTTTTTTTACAATTTAATTAAAATGTATTAATTAATTATTGAAACATTAGATTTTTATGTACTTTTTGTTCTTTGTTTTATTTTTTAGGTTAGTTTTAATCTTTAAAAAATTTATTTATAATATTTATAGGATTCAAAATATTTCATTAAAATTTAATTATTATATATTTGAGATTTAAATTTTTAAAATTTATGTATTGATCATTAAAATTATAATTTTTATTATATATATATATATGTATATGCTATAATTTTATTGTATGTATTATATATTAGATATAATTTTTATATAATTTAATAGTTAAAATAATTAAATGATTTGGTTATTTGAGATCTAACATTTTTGGGGTGTGGTGGTTGCTGCGTTCCTTTAGCTTCCCTTTTAAAGAAGCTCACGGGGGGTTGGAGGGAATGAGGGATGATCTGAAATTTCCCACAGCTGATTGGAGAATTACTTTTCGGTTCAGCAAATTTGATGGATTGATTGATTGGTCCGACTGAACTGCTTCACTTCGTTCAACAAATTAATCACTGCTTTTGTCTATGATCTATTAGGTTTTAAGCTGGCACAATTTCAGATTAATCCCATAATTTTTTTTCTTCTCAGTATTATGTTCTTTAAACAGTGTCCTCTAGTCCATTATGAATAACATATATAATCTGTTTGGAGTTGTTAGGTTTAATTTAATCAGGATTAAATTGATTTAACCAAATAATGTAAAGACAATTATATAATTTGTAGCCAATATAGTGTTGAAACCAAAAGAGATGAGCTTAACATACGACAGATCTTTGTTGTTTAACAACTTGGGTTCGGTATTCTTTTGTTCCAAAGAAATAAAAATAAGGGTAAATTATACTCAGGTCTTTGAGTTTAAAGCTTAATAACGCACAGATCCACATTATAATATCGGGATCTCTGAGTTTTAATAAATTATTAAATGAGTTTTTTTTTTTAAAAAAATTATCATTATACCCTTCCCTCTTTCTCTCAAAATTCAAAAGAGAGAGTGGGACGGGTATAGTGGTAATTTTAAAAAAATTTAATAATAGAAAAATAAAAAAAGGTCTATTTGATAATTTATTAAAACTCAGGGATCTCGATATTATAATTTTAAAAATATAGACTTGTGTGTTATTAACCGTTAAACTTAGAGACTTGAGTGTAATTTATTCTAAAAATAACCTTATTTAAAATATTACACATCATTTCTTAATAAAATAAGTTTATTCGTTCCAAATAAATATGAAAAACTATGTTCTTTGTGGCATTTTAGAATGTGCAAGATGTATTTAGCTGTTGGGTATATAATAATTCCTGAAAGCCAAAATCTTACCTTAACTATAAATTTGATTTTGGGAGGATGGTGACTTAAATGTAAGTTCCCTTTTATTTTTATTGCTTTTTGTAAAATTGATGTCAAATATTGTAAAAATAAAAGTAAAAATGAAAATGATCTATATTTTAAATTTAAAAAATAGATTTTTAAAATTGAAATTAAAAATAGGATGGCAGACAACACGTGGTTGTGCCCCAGTGCATGAGGCTGGTGACTATGTAGCTTTATGTGAGGGCCACGCTAAAAGGAGGTCAGCGTGTGGTTGTGCCCCTCAGTGCAAGACTGCCTTGCACGAGGGTAGCACAAGAGTAGTGTGGCTGCGGGCAGCTTTGTGGCTGCCCTCATGTGGCTCTCAACGGAGCTTTGTGGTCACGAAAGAGAGAGAGACAAACGGGTAGGAAGAGTGGAGTAGGGAGTGGAGAGAGAAAAAAATATTTTAAATATTTTAAAAATAAATCTAATTGATATATATATATATATATATACATATATGTATATATGTATATATCTAAGTTAAGGACTCATATGTTAAATATTTAAATTATAATTTCGAGTGATATTATATTTTAAATTTAAAAATCTAAATATAATTTACTCTAAACGATGTGTGCGACATAACTTTTTGTTATCTACGTATTTACCACTTAAATTTTGTAAGGAGATTGACTCAAATCTCAACTACAGTTTGCTCAAAATCAAGTAGTTTTATGCCGACTTGATTCACATAAATTTGGTCCCATTTCGAGCTGAGCTGAGGTTATCTCTTTTTTTTTTTTTAAAATATTACTGAAAGAGCTGAAGTGAACTCATGCTGAAAATGTAAATGGAACTATGGAAATGTAATTTCTAGTTCATGTTGAAAATCTGACAACTCCTAGATGTATCCATTACAACATCTAGAGAAATAAATATTTAATTTGAATAATTTAATAATTTTAATTTAAAATTTACTGTCAAAATTTGGTTAGTTTTTTTTGTTTGAAGTTTGAACTACCTCAAACTCAAAAATTTTGAGCTGAACTAATTTACTCGAATCAAAATTAATTTCCACTTCACTTAAAAATGGTTAATTTATATATTTTTTAAACATATATTATATAAATATATATACTTCTATATTTATTAAATAATTTATTTTAAGTGAATTTGAATTTATATTGAGCAAATTAATTTTAGTTTCGAATTTGTTTTTTTTGATAAAAATTTTAGTTCGAATTTGACTCAACTCAGAATTCAAAATTATTTGAAACGAGTCGGCCTTTCAGCGAGTCGGCGAGTCGGCGAGTCAGCGAGTCAGCGAGTCGGCTCAAATTCAAGCTGAGTTTGGAGCGAGCTTGGATCTTCGAGTTTGCCCTGACGAAAACCCTAAACCATTCATTCCTTCAGGTCGTCATCCTTCTCCGCTCCCGCGGTGCCGCCGCTCCTTTGCTTGGCTTCTCGTCAGTGCTGTGGCTTTCAGAGATTAAGGAGTATCGGTTTTCATCGGATCTCGCAAGCTGTCCTCTATTTTCTATTGAGAAGTCCCTGTCGTTGAACCCCTCGCCGCCGAAGCTCTGGTAATGTCTGCTCTGTTTCCGCATGGTAGTTTCTCCCAGAGTGGAAGACGTCTGTCTACGCCCACAACCGCATGCAACCTTCTTCTTTTCTCTTCTATCTAGATCCTGGGTTTCTTCTTGTCTGGAATTCTACTTAGATATGCACCAGTAGTTAGTCATCGTCTGACTTGGCCTCTATGGCACCTGAAATAATGCATTCTTGATTGTTTCGTGTTCACTGTGAACATAGGAGGAGCGGAGCTTCGTAAAAATTCATTTTTTTCTTCAGGAGATAAAGTTATATGTTGGCGATATATCCAGCGTCCCTTGAAAGGACTTTTTAATCCAATTGGATCCATGACTTGATGTTTGCTGACCTTGTTCTTATCGCATTAGTGCATAAAATACCCATTCCATTGCTTTGTTATAGCATTTCTTTCATATTGTTTGATGTACTTCTGATAATTTGGCATCTTTCTGTTCTTATTTTGTTGTTTTTTGTTGAGTAACCTTCATATTGGTATATTTACTTAGGTTTTGTGCTGGTACCTTGTTAGATAAATCTCATGAGGAAGTTAAAATATCATGAGCAGAAGCTCTTAAAGAAAGTAAATTTCCTTGAGTATAAGAGAGAGGGGGGGCACCGAGAAGCTTTAATTACACGTCGATACCTTCTTGTGCAGAGAGATGATTACAAGAGGTTAGTTTACCTTTTCTTCTCTTAATCTCTTTACTAAGATAGAAAAGGAATATTGAAGATGCTTATATATGCTTTGCTGCTAGATGCAAGTTTCAGTGTTTTGAAACAGTAAAGCATGTATCAAACTTTCCCTTTGAGAGATTTTTTTTTGGTTGGTGGATTCTATTAGGTACTCGACTATATGTAAGATGGTCCAGAAGCTTGTGCACATTTTGAAGCAAATTGACCCGAGGGATCCTTATCGTATTCAGATGACAGATGCACTATTGGAAAAGCTGTAAGCTTGTCCTTTCTAAGCTACATTTGTTGGCGTGGCTGCACTTAGCTAATCATAAGTTAGAAGTTGCAAATTGCATCTGATCTACGTTGTTATCCTTTGCATCTTATTGTTTTGCTAGCTGAGTTGCTACAGTTTTCTTCCTTGTATTTGTGCAAGTTATTTTCATAATTCTTAAAACAGAGTTGATAATCAACATTTACGTTATTCTTTGGGATATTTCCTTGTGTTGTACTGTGTTTACCTGTTGCGCTAATGTTCTCAGATCTTGTTTAGTAATTTAACAGTTCCATGAAAATCACTGTGTGTTCCTTTGGATGGAATGAAGACATATTTTGTTTTATGTGCAGCTTTTTTCTCTTTTTTTGTGTGGGGGTTGGGGGGGAGGGGTGGAGGGGTAGGTGATTGTATATGTTACCCTTAAAGAAAGTGTTTTTTATTTGTTTAAATCTTAAAGTTGGATATTTACATGTCACTTTCTACTTTGAATGGATAATTATGAATAGGCCTCTTACATTAAGTTTGTCAACTTATTATTCCTTTAACTTAATGAAACTTGCATATGCCACTCTCTACCTTGAATGCATAATTACAATCCTTTCATTGGGTTAAAGATGTAATGTGTTGACGGAGTTGATGCTGGGGCCGATTTGTAATTATGCATTTAATGTAGGGGGTAACATGTAAATATCTAAATTTGGGATTTACACAAGTATAAGAGCTTTTAAGAGTGACATATGTAACCCCCTCCCCCATCTTCAGGGATTCGGAGGCTTCTTGATGGTATCATTGCTTGTGGAAAATTGAAATTTCACTTTAGCTTTACTTCTTCGTTCAACACAATGAGAGCTGTTCTTTTAAGTTATTAGCAATATCTGTTATTCATATTCTAAATGCATCCAATTTTTAAATGAATTTGAGATTTACTTTACATCTTTTACCGACATTTATGAATATTTCATTTTAGTTTTTTGGTGTCTTTTTGTTCAAAGCCATATCTGTTTATTTGATTAAATTCCCTTGATGCTAATGTTAAATATTTTCGTGTTGTGAAGTTACAATATGGGTGTGGTTTCAACAAAGAAGAGCTTGGTGAAGTGCGAGAAACTGACTGTGAGTTCATTTTGTAGGTAATCACCAATTTCTCATTATTAGTTCAGCACTTCAGCCTTTACTTTGAAATACTGTTCAAAACCTCCTCACATCTTGCATCACAATTAATTACCTGTTGTGACTGAACTTTATTAACATTGTCATGCAATATTCAAATAATTAATGTTCCAGAAAAGAATTTTGTTAGTATATCTATGTGGATTATCAACTGGATAAATGCTCTATGAATGAGTCCATATCTCTCTAGTGCCTATTTGTTGAAACCAATTTTGATTTATGAGCCCTGTTTGGCGCAAGAATCAAAATTATGACCAAAATGGTACTAGTTTAAAAAACAATAATAATAATGATAATAAATAATTTTTTATTACATTCTACACGAATTTCACTAAAAAAAATATTATTTTATTTCACACACTCAATTATAATTAATAAAACTATTAATTTTATTTCACATCGAGTATTTTGGTATAGGATGTGAAATAAAGTTGCTAGTTTTATTAAAAATAATTGGGTATGTGAAATAAAATAATATTTTTTTATATTAAAATTTATGTAAAATATAATAAAAATTTATTTATTTATTTATTATCATTATTATTATTATTTTTTAAACTAGTACCATTTTGGTCTTGATTATGATTCCCGCGCCAAACAGGGCAAAGAGTCAAAAAAATCCTGACCTTGTGAGGCACATCAATCTTCAGTGTTTACCAAGGAAGGTTAAGAATTATAAGAACTGTTAAGAATTATAAGAACATGGATTATATCTAAGGAATTGTTGAACTGTAATACCCCTGAAATAAAATCAATTGTAGTTCATGGCTCATGAAGTTGGAGTTTTTCAACGCCTACATTCAAATGTCCTCACACTTGCTTGTATTAGTAGGTCCCTGAGATTTAAGGGCTTTCTTATTAGTTCATGTATTTTGAAATAGTTTTACTTGCTATCCTTTCCTACTAATTTTCATTTCACAAAGATCCCTGAATTTCCTTATCCGTTGTGTTTTTCATGGAGTCCTTAAACATTAGGCAATGATTAGTAATACAAGTTCGTGCTTATCTAATAGCAGGAAAGGCGGAAGTACCAATCTGAGAAAAACAATAACCACAAGGATCAAATTGAAATGGTTCAAACATTATGGACCAACATGGAACCCTTTGATCTTAGGGATTTATAAGTAATTTTTATACCCAAATCGCCTTTTCATTTGTGGTCATGTGTTTGTTCGTGATTAGTCTGGTTAAACTCATGAAACTAAAATAAAGAGTATTTAATGTCACCTATTGATTGTATAAGAGCGCATCTTCAACTAAATTACTTCCATGTCTTGAATAGTTATCGAAAAGCAAGTTATCAATTGACTTTAATACATTATATAATAATTGTATAAGAGCATTTCTTCAGTTGAATTACATCAAATGTCTTGAATAGTTGTCCAAGAGCAAGTCATCGATTGAATCACTTTGATAAGTTGTCTAATAATTGTATAAGAGCATATCTTTAATTGAATTATTTTGATATGTTGAATAGTTATCTAAGAGTAAATCATCAGTGGGATTATTTTGATATGTCTCAAATAGTTTAAGATTAAGTCATCGATGTAATTACTTCGATATATGTCAAATAGTTGACTTTATTGGCTTGAAGTTTTTGAGATGGCAATTGGAATTAAAAGCCAAACAAGGAATTTTCTTATATCTTTTCTCCTTGAACAAATTGATTTAGACGCAGGCTAGCAACTGTTCTGGTGCATCTCAAGTTTGCAGAGCATTTGAGAGAAGCAGTGACCTACATTGAGCAGGGGCACATAAGAGTAGGCCCAGATGCAGTCACAGATCCAGCATATCTGGTCACAAGGAATATGGAGGACTTCATTACATGGGTTGATTCCTCTAAAATTAGGAGGAAGGTGATGCAGTACAATGAGAGACTTGATGACTTTGATGTTCTAAATGCATAATATCTTACTTTCTTTAGCTATGTTTCTTATTGGCTTTCGTTTTAATATACAGAATGGGAGGCTTGTTTGGTTTTATTATTATTATTATTATTACTATTATTTTGTATTATGCTTATCTCCATCTAGGGTGGGAATGATCCTGAGTTTGAGCTAAGCTAGGCACGGCTCAAGCTTGGTTTGTCCCAATTTAGTTTGAGTTTGAGTTCGCTTGTTTCAAGTTCGACTTAGCTCCTGTCTTAATCGAGTCAATTCAAACTCTTCAAGAATTGATTTTTTTTTTTAATAAAATTACCATTGTTTGGATCTTTTTGTTTTGGTTATGGAAGCTTTAACTAGATATATCTAAGATGAGATGTTTTGGTGTATGCTTTTAACAGATGATGTTATCCTTGTTAATAGGACTAAAGAGGGACAAAATGAAACTTGAGCTTTGGAGGAATACTTTAGAATTTAATGATTTTCATCTCAGTAGATCAAAATTAAATATATGAAGTGCACATTTAGTCAATAAAGAAGTACTTATATTATTAATATGATAATTGGTGATCAAATTATTAAGAAGAATGAACGTTTTAAATATTTTTGATTAATAATATAAAATGATGGTAAAATAAATAATGACGTTATTAGTAGGATCTAAGTAGAATGAGTAAAATGAAGAAATATTTATGGTGTATTATATGATAGAAAAATTTTATTCAAACTTATAGGTAAATTTTATAAAATTATAGTAAGATCAGCGATAATATATGATATTGAATATTGGTCTACAAAGAGGGAATATACAAATAAAATAAATATTGTAGAAATAAGAATGTCAAAGTGGATGTGTGGGTATATGCGAAAGAATAAAAAATATGATAAGAAAATATAATGAGTGATTTTACTAATTTAGATTTAGATAAGTATTTGTTAATTGATAGAGCGCAATAAAAATAAATGATTTATGTAATCGATATTAACTAGTGAGATTAAGACTTAGTTGTTATTGGATTTAAAATTAAGTTAATTATACTCACAAGATTATTTATCAGATATTTTAAGTACAATTAATATAAATTTATATATAAGAAATAAATAATTATAATAAATGACTGAAAATATTATATATATATTAAAAAATAGAGATTTAGTTAAATTAATCCAATCTAATCTTGAGCTATAAGTATAATAAACTTTAGTTGAGTTTAATTCAATATTTTTGTACATTTCATTGCAGCCAATCTATGTTCATGCTTGATTTATACTCAAATTAGGCATAACTATTTTTTTTTTTTAAAAAATAGTTTAGTTCTCAATACATTAACTAATTTTATTTAAGATTTTCACAATTAATTAATTTTATTTCTCATCATATATATATATATCAAAAAATATTATATTTTCTTATAAAAATTTAAAAAATTGTTATGTTCAATTTGGACCAAACTGGGGTTATATAAGCTTCTCTGGTATGAAAAAGAAAGGGTGGCATAGGTGATAATATGGGGAATATATTACCTTCAATAAACTGGCCCTAAAATTATTATCCAAAAAAAAAAAAAAAACTGGCCCTAAAATTTCATGTTTGGATCAATCCAATTGTTTTTCAAATCAAATTTAGGTTATGATTTCTAAATGTTTACTACTCTAAATGTTTACTACATGGTCTTTGGGGTTATATGCTAGTTACAAAATAAGTTTGAAAAATAAAAACATTTTATTTAGATTTCTTTTAATTTCACAGTTTGGTCCAATAGCTTTTACCATTTAGCAGTGTAGGTTTTTTATTTTGACAAATTTTGTTATTAATATTTAACATAAAAAGTGTCGAGATATTGAAAATATCTACATAAAAGTATGAAGCTAATCCATATTAAAATTACTTTCTATTTTTCTGTCATCTCTCTATTTCTCTCTTTTTTGTGACCAATATTAGTGGCCTTGTTCTCTTTCTCCTCTCTTAAACGATGACTCTAGTGGCCTCTGCAATGACCTTGTAGTGAAGAGAAGAGCAAGAGAGAGAGAGAGAGAGCAGTGGGAAGAAAGGAGAACAATTTTGTTTCAAAACTATCAAATTTTGAGCCGAATTAATTCAAAAAATTACGAGTTTAATGTAATCTTAGTTTTTAGTCCAACTCAAGTGCCATCTAGTGAGATTTGCCATAACGTGCCACGTAATTGATACTAATAAATATTTGATTATCTTTCAGTCCATTTCTTTATTTGAATTAAGGTTAACTCATAACCAACTTCATTTTAAATAGCATATCATATAGTGAGATTTGAATGACACCTTCACCTCTTGTACGGTAGATATTTGCATAGATTTCTTCTCTACACAAAAGTAATGAAGGAAAAAAAAATCCTTAACCATAAAAATTATATAAAAAATTATTCTATAAAGATGCAATATATAAGTAATAAAAATTATAATTTTCATATTATTTTTATGATTAATATGTAATATTAAAAATTTAAATATTAAATATATAAAATAATTAAATTTAAATGAAATCTATATAATTACCCTTATTTACTGATATGCATATCTAGTCATCAAATTTTCTTGCGTTAGGTACAATTGATAATAATCTAAAGGAAAAATTTCACCCAGTTCCCTGAGTTTAAAGGTTATTATCACACAGGTCTACGTTTTTAAAATTATATTATTGGGGTCTCTAGGTTTTCAAAAATTTGATAATCTGGATCTTTTTTTTTATTATTAAAAAATATAAAAATTACCATTATACTCTTACCCTCCCTCTCTCCACCAGNTTTTAATAATAAAAAAATATAAAAAGGACCCAGATGATAATTTTTGAAAACATAGGGACCCCGATGATATAATTTAAAAAACATAGACCTGTGTGATAATAACCCTTAAACTCAGGGACCTGGGTGAAATTTGCCCTAATCTAAATTCTAGCCAAACCCCAAATTAAAGCTGAACCAACCAAATAGGTAAAGTTAGACTTGAGCTAATAAAAAAAGGACAATCTATTCAATCACCAAATTTTGTGCATAAAACTGCTGACAAAAGAGACACACAAGGTGAGAGACTCCTAAAAATTTCACCAGATGATCAAAGACTTGATGTTCAGTCCAAATTGCAAGTATATGTACGCCAAGCAAGTGTAGTTAGCAAATGAGACTAAAACTTAACAATAACATCGCTTCATAAACTCGATTTTTGTTTTTGCTACTTAAACGCAACTCCCCAAAAATGAAGTCGATTCAACCAGAAGTCAATTCGATACACAGTATATTTAAGAGATCAAGAAATATAACTAATAAATCAACCAACACAGTTACACAAGGTTAACGGCCATAATAACGATAGCTGATGTGATTCGGTTAAAGTTGCAACTTACAAATGATATAATGATGATCAATTTGGCCATCTACTAGTGAGTTTCATACGAACTACTGATTATGAAGTTCAAAAGTTAGTTTAATTGCTAAAACACAACCAATATATAGTAAAAGTAACGGACAATTCACCAGAAGCAGGTTCTAATGCAGTCATACGTGGGATCTGGCTCTCTGCGATCATGAACGCACCATATTGAAATGGAACCTCGACAACTGCTGTGGAATCGTGGAGATCACTGGTCCATATCTCTGCACCCACATTTATATAATCTATAAGAATATAAAATTATTCCAGGGCCATACCCTACAAACTTAAGTTTAGGCCAATTAGTACTAGAGAGTTAACATGGTATCAAAGTCAAACTCTTAAATTTAAATCTCAGTAGCCCCCATTTTTTTATCTTATCCAAAATTCAATCCTCGAACCAGGCCTTAGAATTTCAAAAGCATAGTTCTCAATTGAAGTGGTATGGAGCTGCTTTGGATGTAGGCTTTTGAAGAGTTGTTGATTCATATGAAAAATGATCTAGAAAAAAATGATATGAAATATAAAATGGGAAATTTTGCGTGGGACAACCATGTGACTCAAGGCCACATGACAATAATGCTATCATAGCAAGAATAATAGATATATTGGGGATTATAATTAGGGTATCAGGTTGCAAAATAATATGGTTTATAATATCTTGGAGTACCACATCGAACGGGTGATTTGGAACCACATAACAAGCTTGACTGATCATTTTTAATAATCAAATGTTGCAATTTGAATAGTTGTGAATTCGATCAAAACATCTTTGAATTTTTAGGACTTTATTTGAAGGAGGACATCTCATTATGCCTCTACCTCATCATTTAGTTTTGAATAATTTAGACTAAAACAAATTATCAAATTAACTAATCAAATCAATAAAATGCAAAGGTTTAATGTGAGAAAATTACCCTCAAAGCATGCCTATCAAATACCTAATGTTACTACTTTTACAATTTGCAAAAAGCTTCTACCTAAAAAAAAAATTTAGAACGAAAAAAAGTAAGTTTATCAATTGGTTAAACTCAAATTGAGTTGCTCCAACCCTGATCAATGTCATCAGGGTCGAAACTAAAATCGGATCGGGTCAACAAGATCAACCCACATTCGATTCATGATCCAGGACAACAGGTTGTTAGGTCCAATTACAGGTCGACCTAGAACTTTTAACAAGCTCCCATTTAATCATTTCAGCTGATCATTATTCAAAAGAAATGTGAGAATTTTTGTTACTTTTTTATTTCTATATGTAATAATAGACATTAATTAATTCATTTTCTATCATTACAAACTAATCAACTTTAAGTAAAAATAAACATGGTAAAACTAAAAATATCAAAAATAAAATAAAATGAGTACACAAAAACCAATTTAAATAAATAAAAATACCAAAAAACATCATTTGTTTATATCAAGGAAAACTATTTTAATATCTTAATTTTATACCTAATATAAAACATTGATAAATAGTTTTAAATCAATATCATAAAAATTATGTATTTTAGATTCAATTCACAATCATGAAAAGACAGCATATGCAAACTAGTATTATAAAAAATAAATAAAATATGCTATCTCAAAGATGATTGTTCTTAGTCGGTAAACCTTAAACATCGACCAAAAAAACTTTATCTAAAATAATAAATCGCAAAAGCAAAAATCTTCTTTTTTCCAAATAACATTTTATTTCACACCTTAAAAACCATCAAACACACATGACAAGAAACAACTTGAAAATAATAAAAAAGATTAAAACAACAAAGTGAATTAAGATATGACACATTATAATCCTCACAACACTGGGGATTACAAATTGATTTTTAAGTTCAAACAAAATGTTAACGTAGAAATCTCGCAATAATGGTATGACAGGTATAGTCGTGTTAGAGCATCAAGCAAGTTAAAAAATAAAGAGAAGAAAAGAGGAAAATGCTATGATTTACACTGTTAAGAGCGAAGTTCCAACACCAACAGGCCAAGCCACAAGCACAAAAATAGATCCACTATGAACTATGGCCCTATGAGAGGTTTAAGTTTGAAATACATGCACAAGTCTATAAAAAAGGATGAAACAAAAATAGACTCAAATTGGATAAAAATAAAAGAATAAGCTACAGGAAGTAATTTCTTGGGACTTACTCAAGAGGAGAGGGGAGACCTGTAATTTCTCCCATTTTATGTTGTCACTCTGTTGGAAGCACCAAAAGGGAGGTGTCACTGGTGTTGAGAGGATGTTGGTCATAACAGTGTCACCTTGAAGGATGCACATGTCTAGCCTACTCAGGGTGGTTGGCCCGAGCATCCACTGACCATGGAGATATCACCGGCTAAAGATGTAGTAAGCCCGAAAGAAATACTAATAAAAAGCGGCAAAAGAGACACTCAGAGACAGGGGGCTGGAAAGCATTTTTCACTAACACGGTCACTACGGGTGGAGCTTTGGATTGCGAAGGCGAGGTCATCAATGCTATAAACGGCGGAGGGGATGTTGTTGCTACATCAAAAAGAGATAATAAGAAAGATAGAGATAAGGCTTCCTCCCTTCATAGAGAAGAGAGAGAGAGAGAGAGAGAGAGAGAGCCATCCCTTAATAATGTCTGTCAGAAACCTCCTTTGTTAAAGCTATCTAAGCAGTTTCACAAGAAGATGGGAAAGGATCTCAAAGATAGGATCTCTTTTCTAGGCATGGTCGTGGCAGAGACAAAGTGGGAGGAGTGGGCGGCAAAGTTAATGGGAGAAATTATGATTTAGTCCCTAAATTTCTGTAAGAGAAAATTATGTTAAAATACATCAAAGTAAAACACAATTTATCTGATCACATATATAAAATAGTGAAATATCACTAAAGTACATTTTGACCGAAAATCAATTAAACTATATATTTACAGAGCCACTTTAGGTATAATAACTTTTCAAAGTAATTCATGAAATCACCGGACATGAATTGAAAATTTTAATAATCTAACTACAGGTCTAATTGGCATTTGACTAAGGCGGCAAAATATCAAGACCAAAATGGCCATACATTTAAAAACGAATATATAATAAAAAATAATGTTTTATTTCATCCTACATAAATCCTAGTATACATCTTTTATATCACATCTTATACAATTCTCAAAATATCAATCAATATTATTTCATATTTTACACAATTTTTAACATAACTTATTTTATTTTCTTATTATAACTGTATTTCAAAAAAAAATCTCAAATAAAGGCATTTTCATGAAAGATGATGTGCAGTTACAAAGAAGAAAAGATATGGGATGCGGAAATATGAAGATAAAATATCAAAATTGACAGGAATAGAGGCATTGATACCTGAACATTGTCATAAAGCTCAAATAATGGAACCGCAAGTAATTTCAAATTCTTTGGAACAGCAAAATATTCTCTCTCAGACAGGTGAACAAGGAAAAGTTTCTTGCACTCCTGAAAAAAATATAATATATGTATAAATTCATTAAATAACTAAAGAAGCCGTGAATGTTCAAATCACCTTAGGCTTTGTTATGTGTGGAGGACAATAAGGATACATTACTGTCTCAAAGTTTGGTCTCCACCAGATGGCAACACAATCACCAACCTGCCAGAAGTGGAAATTAGAAATTTAGAACTAGAAAACATTCATGTAAAATACAACAATAATAACAACCAAGCCTTAATTCTACTACATAGGTGGGCTACATGAATCATTTATTTTCATTGTGCTCTATAAAATAAAAATAGCTAAAAAACATGTTAACCAAGAGAAAGGAACAAGAAATCCATGACTCTTATAAAACAATCAAGAAGACCACTGGCCACATAAACTTCGGCAACTTATCGTGAAAAACAAAAAAAGGAGAGATCTATCATGTAGAAAACTAGTTTAAGCTTTCGTACCTTCAGACCCCAAAAACAGAATAAAAAAAAGAAAAGAGCTTCTGGATGAAAGGAAGCCATCACACTAATTACTCTGAAGTAGAATAAGTGCTAAAAAATCACTCGCAAATCAACTACAAATGCAGTTCTCAGAGGTTTTCCCCTCTCACAGCAACAAACGCAAAGGCAGACCAGTAAGTCTGACCAATCAATTGCTTTTACTTTAAGTAACCTTAATTGTCCTTCCTATCATATATTATGAACAAATCACAATTCAACATTTGCACTTCTCTGTACATATTGCCACTGGATCCCTTGCAGTTTCCTCCTCCAGGATTGATTGATCTTTCCACCAACTTTACCAAGGCTATCCAATTTAACTTCACTTTCTAATACGCCTTTGATGAATAGCATAACATGTCAGATCCATTAGTTGAAATTATTTACCTCTCTATCATACAATGCAACATTCTTGTCCAAATTGTGAATAGCTATGAGAGAATAACTCCGGGATGATAGAACAACATCAGGAGTGAGGCTTTTCGATCTCCATATATAATAGATTTTCGCATTCAAAACATCTTTAAAAATGTAAAATATGAGAAAAATTACCTGCCAATTTGGCTGAAAAGAGGGTGAGTTCACAGCAAGTTTGCTACACAGCTTTCTTTTTAAGCCCTCAATTTCTACAGTACAAAAATACTGAAAGTGAAATATTACTAACATCAAAAAGTCACAGTTAAGGACTTCAGAATGGAAATTTACCATTCTCGCCTGGTTTCAAACGTCCACCTGGAAGCTTACAGAATGTATTACCAATTTGCAGCAGTAATATGTGGGGATGATTGTGCTCCTGCACCTGCAAAGAATGAGCATAGATCCTTCCGTGAAGCCTAAATTATATGGACAAGCAAACTCATGAGAAATGATGTTTGTAATTTACACACAGCTAGGTTCAACTAATTATGCTGTTGAAAGAGCACTAAGCAATGCAAAGTTATAAATGGCTAAGGATGCTTGGAAATTGAATGAGACTTCATAATGATAATGCATAAAAGACTAGGTTGCATGGAGAACACACCATTCCCTTCAATCACGTCACCAATAGCATCACTGTTCAATCATTCCATTAGTGCAACATCTTTTGCTAATTCAATTTTGATGTAGAACATATATAAAAAAAGGGGGAGAATAATCAAAAAACCGGGAAGAAAATGAGAAAAAATAAGAAAAAACTAGAAAGAATTTTATTCAATTATCCAAAGTCTCTAATTACAATGATGGGAGACAAATTGGCTATAAATAAGCCTCAATTAAACTAGAGAAATTTTAGGCTAATAATAATAAACAATAAATTCTTATTAATTATCCACACTAGTGAAATTAGTTTAAAATTTATTTAAATTTTAATTATTTAAAATTTAAATAAACTATCATTATCAACTAAAAGATAAAAATAAAATAAAAATTAGTCCTTCCACCTTTTTTTACACCTAAAATAAATACACCAATAGCCCTTTCCGCCATCATTTATTCTCTACACGATGGCTTTAGACATAAGTAAAGCATCTTTAAAATTGTTTCGATGAATTCTTTAAACATGGCCAACACTCACTTACTAACACACAACTACAACGAACTTACAGGAGCCAAAGGTCAGCAAAGAATATGGATAGCTAATAAAAGCTTCAAGGTTGAAGGGAAAATCCCATGCTTACTGCTATCACTGGTCTTTACTGCTATCCTGAATGTTTCACTTCATCCCATCCTAGGGAACTGAGTAACCACAAGCCACACTGGCTTGGGTAGCTTATCTGCTTCTTATTGGGTTCTCTCACATCTTGGTTAGCTTAAAGTGAACTATGATAGCGCGACAAAGAAGGATGGACGAGCTGGAGCTGGTGTGATTTTAAGGGATCATCATGGAATAATGCTCAAAACTGCAGGCCGAAAAATGATCACCTTTGTAGCTAAAGATACGAAGAGAACAGGAGCATGTGAGGCATTAAAGATAAAAAGTAAATGGAAAGACACGGCAGACGGACTGTGGATAGAGGTGGACTCCTCCTCTATTATTGCGGACCTCCTCCAAGCAGCCAATATACGGGTTATAGAAGGCATCCTTTTGTTTTCTTTTAGAAGCTATAGGACTTTACATGTATACCGTGCTGTGAATAAGATAACCGATTATCTAGCTTCCATTTCCTATGACAGTGATATTCTGTGGGGAAGGGAGTGCCCTCACCACACAATCTTAATGCGATTATAAGTCAGAATCGTAACTTTTGTACTTGATGTATTACTTTACTTTTGATAATTTATAGGCCAACGCTGAATTTCAAAAAAAAAAATAGTAAATACATTTCAAAAAAAATAAATTAGAAAATATCTATAACATGAGAAAGATAAACTGCATAAATTATTGAAACTTACTAGTAAAATAGCCTCAACACTCAGCCGCATACCTTCCTTCATATAACTAAAGCAAAGAAAGATACAAAAATCAAGTCAATAAGCAAAAATATACATTCATATTATATCTAAAACCATCATTTAACAAGACAAGTCAATCAGAAGCACCAAAAGCATATCACACTTAAATATTAGCACAATCTTTAAAAAAATAATCTTAACAAAATGATCTTAAAAAAAGATGATCTTCAAAATAAAAATAAGACCTTCAAAAACAAAATAACAATTTGCAAGGGTCATACATATACCACTGGAAGCAATTAACAGTAAACCTAACGCACATGTCAAAGGTGTGATGTTCCCCACAAATAGGAAGAAGTTTGCCATAATGATCATAACTAATGGAAAACATGATAAATTACGCTCCATTTTCTGTTGGGAACGGTGCAGTGCTTTTTTATTCCTGTATTATTGGCCTAAGAACATAGGATTTAATAGTTGAGAGAAAATGCCTCTCAACTCCATTGCTACCAAATCCCCCAGCTCGCAGAGTGTGGCGAAACAGATACTAGAACTTCACTATCTAGTGAATATTTCAGCCCTCTAAATTTTCAAATTTTAATCCAGATTTCAGACCAAAAGATGCCAAGTGATTCAGCATCTAAAGGAAACTGTATCAAAAGAAACATGAAACACTGAAAAGACACCGCTAAAAAAATAATTTGCAGAATTAGAATTACAAGCTTACTAAGGTGATGTGCTCATAAAAACATTGATAGCAAAGCATTTTGTTTAACAGTGCTTATAAGCATAAAAAGGGTCAGGAAAAAAAATACTGGCCAGGCCATGAACTCTATTGATTGGCACACAAGCAGATCCCAGTGTTTCAATTAGAATTAAAAATACATAGATGAAATTACTTTTAAGTATGTAAAGGAAAAAGCAAAGGATTGCGAGTGAACCAAAGTACCAAAACACTAGATCAACGAACAACTCTCGACCATTAGGGCAGAGTAGATGGAGAGAAAATTGGGCAAAGAATCGATATGAACAGCCAATTAGCTCAGCAATATTACCTTTGACTTCCTAAAGTTAAAAATAAAGATCATGAAATTAATTTGATGACAAGATTTAGCAAGTGGTAATCAACAAGTTATGAGGGACTTTATATCCAACTAGAAAAATAAAATAAACTTTTCTGCACCCACCATTGCCCCGTAAAAGACCATAACCAAAGAGGTACAATTTTTTAAAACTGTGTAGCTGCTAAAGTGGATACAAGCGAAACAGTGAAATAAAAAAAAATGAAGGATGAAAATTTTCTCCCTCATCCCATCAATCTCTTTCTTTCCCTCTCCTATTCTCCAAATGGACCACACCAACACCCTTCCTTACTCTTTCTTCATTTCCCTCTCTCAAATCTTATATGATTTAGCATTTCAATTTTGTGTGCATCATTACCGCTTGTGCATAATGGAGGCTTTCACAGCATAAGGGAGGTTTTCACAGCACATGGGCCACTTCTTATATCCAACTAGAAAAATAAAATAAACTTTTCTGCACCCACCATTGCCCCGTAAAAGACTATAACCAAAGAGGTACAATTTGTTAAAACTGTGTGTAGCTGCTAAAGTGGATACAAGCGAAACAGTGAAATAAAAAATTGGAGGATGAAAAATTTCTCCCTCATCCCATCAATCTCTTTCTTTCCCTCTCCTATTCTCCAAATGGACCACACCAACACCCTTCCTTACTCTTTCTTCATTTCCCTCTCTCAAATCTTATATGATTTAGCATTTCAATTTTGTGTGCATCATTACCGCTTGTGCATAAGGGAGGCTTTCACAGCATAGGGGAGGTTTTCACAGTACATGGGCCACTTCTTAGATGTCTGTCATCACCCTTTCTCTAAGTTCTCACCATCAACAATCTCGACCACCACAAGAAGACCAACAAGCTATAAACAAAATTCTATGGACTCAAATTTACATACATGTCAATATGTCATGATTAAATTATCAATCATTTAAGCTTAACTTGAACCAAACCCATTTATTAAACGAGTCAGGCATTAAGACTCGTTCTCAAATATGCCTGACTCGTTCTCAAACTATTTAATAAACAAGTTGGATAAACAGGTTGCTCGACACAACCCACCAATTTATTAATTTTTTAGATATCCAAATTTAATAAATTCAATGTTTTTTAATCTAAATCAATATAATAACAACAACAACAACAACAACCAAGCCTTAATCCCACTAGGTGGGGTCGGCTACATGAATCCTTTGTTTCCATTGCGCTCTATCAGTTACCAAATTCTTATCTAAGTTTAAGTAACTAAGATCACTCCTTATAGTTTCTTGCCATGTCTTCTTTGGTCTCCCTCTTCCTCTTTGTACATGGGCAAAATCCAATAACTCAATTTTTCTAACTGGAGCTTCAATTGGCCTACGATTTAGATGTCCAAACCATCGAAGCCGACTTTCTCTAAGTTTAT
>JAEMOT010001212.1:399052-425092 GCA_019297695.1 Apostasia ramifera
AGCGCGTCGCTTCCAGGGAACGCCCTAGCTTTAACGCAATTTTCTAAAGGATTCATGTCATGATTGATTCGACAAGTTTTACGCTGGCTGTCGACTGCCTAACGCAACCCTCCGCGTTTCTCATCCGGGACTTGGGACCCGCAACGGCGCGTTAAAGTAGATTAAGATCATTGAAAATACAACTAAATTATATAATACAAATATAAAAATTAATATTAAAATTAATACTAAAAGTAAATAATATGTACTAATTTTGATAAACAGATCATAAGTAGATTATAATGGGGTCGACCCACTAACCCATACCCGAGTTCTCTTAGAAATTCGGGTTAACCAATTTATGGCTCAAACCCATATAAACTTAGCCCATACCTAGTGAAGGTAGGTTGGTTTCGGGCCAGGTTTGTAGGTCTAGGGGGCTAAATGAAGAGTTTTAATGGTTATAAAACTATACTAATAAAATTCAGCATCAAGCCTACATTTGACATAACTTTTTGAGGAGAAAAGCACTTTTTAAATAGCAAGAAGCTAAAAACTACATTTGGTAGAACATCTATAAAAGAAATTTCAATTTTTAAAAAACTAAAAAACAACTGTGATAGAAAGATGAACAAAAAATCTTTTTGGGACAACTTTGTAGAAAGTTGCTTCAAATAATTTAAGACATTTACTATCACATATTTAATATAATACACTGTAATATCTCAAATAGTTATAATAGCAATTAATAATTATATAATTAAAAACAGTTATAATTGCTTGTATATAATTAAAATATTAGAATTATAATTATTATATATAACTACAAATAAAAAGATGAACAAAAAAAATCTTTTCGGGACAACTGCTTTTCAAAAGATTACTTTAAATAATTTAAGACAAATTTACCATTACATATTGGATATAATCAAATTTACAAAAGAATATATATAATAAAATACACCAACGAAATTCATATTATTTATCAATAGTATATACAATTAAAATAATCATATATATTTAATTTGGTCAAAATCATCAATTGACAATAAATCACAGCAGTCTCTGCCAAACAACTTTGCTTTTGATAGAAGATTTTAACAGTGGATTACTAAACAAAAAAAGTAACTTTATATGATAACACCTTCTTATACAATTATATAGCACATTGTTTTTTATTTAGAACAACAATGTCAAACAGAGCCTAAATAGTGAAAAGAAGCAGCAATTTGAGCACTTATAAAATTAGTTCAGCAATAAACACTATAAGCAATGGAAATATGAAGAATTATCACATTTTAGATGTGATAAAACAATGCATAGCAGGTTTACAGCATTTTGAAAGTAAATTCAGCAACGTACATAGGAGGGAAGCAAGGTATCTCGTTCTGAAAAGGATAACAAGAAATAGCAAAATCTAATAAAGATATCCTTCAAAAGATCTGAAGGAGATCAAGATATTACTAAGACCAAGACCACTGCTTAAGTAGAAATTCATTACATCACAACTTCATGAAATAGCTTAGAAGCATTAGTACAACTCAAGGTCAAAGCAAGAACAAGAAATTCCAAGAGTTACAACCCCAAAATAGTGAGAATAAAAGTAAGAAACTAAGTAAAAAGGTAATGGGGCTCAAACAGCGATCATTCCATTAATCGGCTTCAAACCCATAGGTGACATCGAGTAGATCCCATCCGTCGAGCACCCTCCTAATTCAAATCCCCTCCAATATGCTATGGCAAGCTTCTCCAAGCTAGAGTTTCTTCAAAATCTACATCAGCCATCCCCACTGTTGCAAGTCCCCCGCCCCCTAAAATGAGTTCCAAGCTGCATCAACCTTACATTTGATCCAACGACAAATAGGAACTCAAGCTACTTTAATAATATTTCAAATGTTTCTTGGCCCGATCAAGGAATAAGTGCTGGTCCATTAAGCTTTATAATGAAATAGGAAAGTTGCAGCCCACTTATTGGTTTTGCATCAAAAGAATTCATTCTAAAGCATTTGATAACAGTCTGAGTGGACCATTGAAATGAAGGCCTCCTAAATAAATATTTCCTTTCTTTATTTTTTATTTTTTTGAATGAATAAATGCTGCTATCCCCGGTTGGAATCGTTTAACTGGCTGAACACACTGAAGATTGTTGGCTGAAACCAATTGGCATGGCTCACTCGGAGCTAAATACAAGCTGGTTCGATCTGTTTAGAGCGAGTTCAAAATGTATCACTTGCTAATACATATGTACTACTCCAATCCTCTCCCCTTAATACATGTAATTGAATACAAGTTAATCACTCAAATACATGTACCCTTGCCAACATCCACTTGAAGAAAATAAAACTATAATAAAAGGTTAAAATAAGTGACCAAACAGCTAAAATAAAATTTCCACTGGATTACTGGATTATCCAGGTGGCATGTTAGATATGCTCAACTATGTTGCATCAGGTCAATGATGGTCTCAATGCTCCTGCATCAAACAGCTCCTTTGCAAATTCTTCATAAAAATGCTTGCATCCTCGGCTATGTTTTAACTTTCTAGCACCATCCACTTGCCCTGGATCAGCTCCACCCTCAAAGGAATTTTTGTAGAGCATAATCATAGGTATTTTAGTCGATTCCATATCCGCACAGAACCTGTCATGATCATCACATACACATAAAGCCTCAATTCGCTTAGCCAAATCATTATCAAAAAAGTTAAGAATTTTCACTCAATCCAAGTCATTGCCTATAAGGATATCCTCCACTTTCAAAACATAATCCATGACATTCATATTAAGGATGGTAGGCCATTTATTCAACGGTATGTTTGAGAACCACAGATCTTCTAATAGAGATATAAACTATCATCATAAACCTGACATATAAATTGTTAGACACTACATTTCTACTAAGACATATCAATTTCCATATCCAAGTGATAGCTACCATCATGAACTCACTATACCATACTGTTAGACACTATATTTCTACTAAGGCATATCAATATCCATATCCAAAAATTACATTTACAAACTTCAAAAGCATGAGATCCAGCACCATACTTAACTTTAAAGCTTTCCTTCCAAATACACTATGTGCTGTCAAGATACTAGGCTGCGTGCTTGGCCATTAGAAATTGTCTCCACATTCTGAAGTTGTGAATTGCCCACTCCATCCTTCTCTTTTGGCTTGCACACTTCTTCCCACTTGACATGGTAAATCGACCTCGTTGTAGTGTCCCAACTCCAAAAACAAAATACCAAATCATCCATTCCAAGGCATCCAAGACGTTAAACGACACATAAGTGTGAGATAAAGCATGGAGTAATATGGATGTTAGTTGTAATAATGGATAAGAAATTTGAATTCTTTAATTTATATTTAGTCAAGGTATACCTAAGTAGCACCATTCCTTCCCTTCTTGCAATCTAAAAACTCATTTAATAAACATTTTCCTATTCATCAAGGCGATTTTCCCAAATATGACAAGAGGACTTGTCATAGTTGACCTTCTGCCCAAAAAAGAAATCATTTAATAACCATTTTCCTATTCATCAAAGGATTATGCTTTTGGTGTGAAAACGTTAACACATGGACATAAGTATTTAAAGAAGTAGCTGAAAACGCATGCGGAGGAAGAATTGGAGGAAGAAGAGGTTGAACACATAGTGGAATAAAATTATAAAGGGAAGAGAGGAATGGAGTAAGGAGTTTGATGAAACTTATAGCACACTTGTCATTAAATGCAATTACAGAGATCTCTCCCTTTAATACTATGGCAACTGGTGGTCATTTGAGAAGAAAGAATATTTATGTTGATTAAGGTAGGACCCATAATTTCATAAGATAATGAAGTGCTTAAGGGATCAATTATGCAATGTGAACTAGTAATCATTCAGCATGTGAAAATAACAAATAATGCGACCATAAGCACAAATCATATAGTGAAGGGTCTTAGTTGAAACTAAAAAGATATTGGGAGTGGAAATCATAGCTGATGCAATGAAGTTGTGGAACCGCAGATTTTTTGGTTCATCACATTCATGAATTGTACAGTGGTTCTCCACCCTACAACATATCCAAAGGGACTTCTAACAACACGCAATGGAATTCTAGTATAATGACAGCAAGTCTTAGAGAGAGTAGAAGGAAGTTTATCAGCTTGCTGGAAGGAAGGAGAATCAAGCCACCAATGCAGAATTCATCTTTGCTAGTGACACCAAAACTTCATGCCTTTAGATGAATCTGAGAAATACACGAAGATGTCACCAATAAGTGATTCTGTAGCTTTTGGTTAGATGGACTCATTCACAGGAAGATGCCACCTATAAAGATAAAGACAAAATACAAGCTTAGAGGAAGGTCGTTGGATAGAATCCTTAGAAGCAAGGATCATCATAAGGGGGAAGAAGTTAATACATGTAAAATGGCATGGCGGGCTTTTTTTTAAACCAAATAGTAGTCGGGCAATCGATTGATATCCATCATTGTGCCTCAACCGAATATTCAATCGATATCAGATGTCTACAGTGATTTTACTATTACCTCTCTAAAATGGAAATACCTACATTATCATTTTCCCTGAATTCCCAATCTCTTCCCATGCCCATTTCTTTTCTTAATTGTTAACTTGTGATTTCGATAACCTAGGGGTATAGTAAACCCATTACTATGTTACTCCAGTTAGGGTAGGAGATTGAACCCAAAATTGCATTTGGTTGCTAACTGGTCATAGTTCGGGATCTTGTTTGGTTGTTTGATAACTTAACCCGGGGTAAGAGTAAGCAATCAGTTCTTCACAAGATTTAGCCCAGGGGAAGTTGGGGTAATGTTAAGCGAGGTTAGCAGGGTTAGGATGGGCGAAGCAGAGTGAGTACCCCTGGTTAACTACATATGCTTTTAAAGCATTTGGTGGGTTAGCTCAAGTTTCCCCATGTTTACCCCTAAACCAAACAGCCCCAGGATCTCTGAGGTCTATTCACCCAGACGTCAATATTCTAGGCAAGTTCTGTTCTTGGACGACTCCTTCCCACGACGGAATCCCCTTGCTGAGCAATTCAACCCGAGCAGTGTATCACAGGGTTTGTCTTCTGGTGTTTTCTTTTACTTGTTCATTATACGAAAAAGCAGGCGAAGAAGGGGCGATAAGAAAACAATTTACATGGAATTGCGCAAGGTAGGGTTTCGTGATAGGACTACTTACTTGACCTTCATGCGAGCAAGGCGATCGGCAACAGAGGTGTCCTTCTCCATCTTCGGCTCCTTCGTCCCGAAAGTGTAATTTGAGAGGGGATACGTGTTAACTACCGGCGTCATCATCTTTACCGTCGCTTGCACAGTTCGCCTCCGGCACGGCTCAGCGGCTATCGACGGCCGGAATGAGGAGACTGGCAGCTAGGGCTCAGCTTTCTGAAGAGTAGGGAAGTATATTTGGGAAATGTCTCATTTTATTTCTTTATATTTATTAAAATGTTTTTTAATGAGTGAAATTAACTGGCCGAATTATTTTTTACATTAATAATACTGGAGTATATTTCGATTATATTTTTAATTTTTTTAGATAAAAAATTATTTTAATATTATAATATAAACTAAAATTATTTAATTTAATTTTCTTATGACTTTAAATTAATTTGCTCAAAATAAAATATAATTAACTCATAATAAATTTAAGCGTAAATTGCAAGTAAGTCCTTATTGTTTGATCATATATGCAAGTAGGTTCAACTTTTTAAAAATTACTCAAATAGGTCCATTAGCTTTAGATAATGTATAACTAGATCTAAAATTTGGATTTGACAATAAAAAAAGTATGAAATAATATTTTTACTCTTGATTTTCTCTCTCTTCCCCCCCAAGCTCGAACGTGGGAGCTCCTCCACCTCCTCCTCATCGGCATCGCGGTCTCCTACGGCCTCTTCAGCCGCGGAACACTGACGCCGATCTCGACAAGGACGCACCTGGAAGTTTGATTCGTCACAAACCTACGTCTCCAGAATCCTCCAGGTGTCGTCGATGTTTGAGGATGATACAGACGGTGGATCTGGCGAGGAGAGTAAAGTGGAGACATGGAGTTCTCAGTATCAGCGCGTAAATCCGGTGGTTGTCATCACCAATGGCGGGAGTAGCGCTGTCGATTACAGCGACACCGAAGCCCTTCTTTTGCCCCTGCGAAACTTGAAGAAGTCTCGATCTCAGAATTTGAAGACTAACGAGGGCGTTGTACTCTCGTCCACCATTCCATAAAGATCAAGGTCTGGGAGGATGAAACTCAAGCATGAAGGATCCGCCACTAACGCGGACAAGGTAGCTTTTAGAACTTCATCTTTCTGTTATGCAAAAGCTCCGTCTCCTCCTCCACCTAAAATCTGCGAAGGCAAGCGCGGAATATTCCCTCAAGGAGAAGAGCTTCCACGGTGGATCTCCACCGTCAGTGCCGCCTTCTCCACAGAGAGAGAAGAGAGAGAAAATTAAAGGTAAAAATATTATTTCATATATTGTTTTACTGTCAAATCTAAATTTTGGACCTAGTTGCACATTACCTAAAATTAATGAACCAATTTGAGCAATTTTTAAAAAGTTAGACTTATTTGCACATATGATCAAATAACAAGGAACTACTTGTAATTTACTTTAAATTTAATATTCATATAATAATATATATGTAGATTTTTTAGATGTATATTAATATATTTTATTTATAAAAATATCATATATATATATATATGATATTGATAAAAATATTTAAATTATATATAAAATTTTTACGTATAAGTATATTTAAATTTAAATAAAAATCATATAAAGTATGTAGTACGTATAAAATAAATATTTAAATAAACTCAATTTAACTCAAAAAATTAACTTAAATTGAAAACTCCGAAGTTCGCGGCGGCAAACTCGGTAAAAACTCGACTCGTTCTCAGCGCTACCCCCACCGCCGTCGCTAGCTCATATCTCTACTGCGCACTTCGACTTGCTATGTTCCCTCTGATTCTGTGAAATCGGCTCTGGCAGAAGTCATTTAGGGAGGCAACCCATCGACATGGAAGGGCTCACAGCCTGCGGCCTCAATCCTGGCTTTTCCCAACGCATGCTCTCCAGTTCGAGGAAGAGGTGGCCTTTTTCTCGCCGCAGGCATGGCCCTTTCCTGGTGGTTTCTGCCCGTGGCGACCAGGAGCTAGATAAATGGGAACAGATGGAGCTCAAGTTCGGGAGGCTTATAGGCGAAGATCCCAAACTAACGCTCGCCAAGGTGTGGATAAGCTATTCGTGTTGCTTCGTTTTGTTTTCTTGTTTGGGATGAATTTGTGAGCAACGATTATTTGCAATTTTGATGACAAAAGTGTTCCCTTGGAACCGATGAATTAGATCTCCCACTATGGGGGATCGCTGCCCCCAATGTGCCGCAACCCTATTTAAGCTGCGAAGGTGAAAAATAATGGAAAATATAAAAGATAGAGAAGAAGTGGAAAAGTGAAAGAAAGGAAAGAAAATGAACGTAAGATGTTTTTACATGCAAACTCTCCCCAGTTTGGAAAACCATGCCACCCTTAACGTGGGCAACTTGAAAGATTCTCTACTATTATCCAACATTGAGCTGGACATAAAGAAGGCGAGACACCACCCTTTTCGCAATGCATCGCACCACTGTTTTATACCGCAAAGACGAAATGATGGAAAGTAGAGAATATAGAGAAGAAGAGGAAGAGCGAAGGAAATAAAATAAAAACATAAGACGGTTTTACATGGAAACCATCCCCAGTTAGGGAAAGCCATGCCACTCCTGATGTAGGCGACTTGAAAGTTTCCATTATTATCAACTCTAAGCTGGGCATACAGAAGGTGCGTAGAAAGACACAATATTTTGGCCGCTTGTTACATTTTAAGGAAAGACATAGGATGGAGAAGATTACATGAAGGTTCTTTATGGATTGCTTTATTCTTCTGAAGGAGATTGTTTCAAAACTTGGGGTAGAAGCTATGATGAAGCTTTGGTTTTGGGACATGAAATCCTCTTCTCTGGTGAGAATGTGAGATCATGATAATCAGGAATTTTCTCCTTGGCTCCCTTGAGAAGTCCCGAGAGTCTATGGATTGCTCTCCTAGTTCTCGTGAGAGTATCAACTAAGAAATAAGGTCATTGCCTAAAGTTTTGAAGCACATCCCTCCTTTTTAGTGAGAAATATTTGTAAGAGTTTCTGCCTCGACATGATAAATGGATTTGTCTTTTTAATATTTGAGATATTCTGATGACGATGTGTCACGAATCTAGTGTTTGCTTGGGTGACAATACTAAATGTTGAATGTACATAAAGCTGGCAATTGTACCTTAAAAAGCTAACGATGAGTTGCAGAACCACTGGTTGCTATAATTAAATCTTTTAATTGTACCTGGGCCTTGCGAATAAAGGTGGGTAAGCTAGGTTTGCAGTATGAGAGTCTAGGAACTACGGTTGGAGCGATGAGGAATTTCACAGTGGACCTATGAGACTTCTTCGTCTTGGTTCTTAAGGTGATTTTACGAGACACCTTTAATTGGGTTCTTATAAGAAGTCACAATATAACACGTTAGCCTACCTTAGGTCATTTTTCTACCTTGTGCTATGGTTGCGTGGTAGGTTATCCTAGAGTCTCCTAGTGGGCTTATATGGTAATCACAACTAAAGCTTCTAGGGTGGCTGTGAGATGTTATATATTTTTCATGTTGTTCTCATTTATATATTCTGGTGTGACATACCTTCCTAACTTGTGGGGTCATGAGGTAGATATAATTTCTCATGAGATAGATTATTGTCTTGTATGGTTATGAGATATATGTGAGAGATGACAAGTGATGTATTATTATTTGAGGTCTCTTCTTACCTTATGAGGAGGACATTGGGTAAGTCTTCTTCTTTACGAGGTTGGCCATCACTCTTGCTAGATAAGTATGATATGTATGGTGGTCTTCCTTTGTATCTTGAGGGATGATTGTTGTTTTGCCATGAAGGCGGCCCAGATAGAGGCAACAATTTTAGTTTTAACATGCATTGACTTGAGGAAAAGAAGAGCTGAGTTACATCATATTATCTAATTTAAACATTGTGCATACATACATATTACAAATACTAAAATTTGTTGAATGTATTACTTGTTTATCTAAAACTTAAATGTCATTCATATATGATATTAATGACCAACATACAAAAATGTATATTGTGGAAGGCTAATTTGTATGCATACATGGAGTCTATTCAATTTGAATTGGCAAGGTGACTCCAAGTCACAAGAAATTCGAGTTCATCGTGATTCAATTGGAACTTGAGTGAGTTTTAGCTTTGATCATAGCTGCCAACTATATAGAAGTGGTTTGTTCTGTGAAAGACATATATGAAATGGGATATATTATGGCCTTTCACAAGGTATTTTAGATTTGTTTATTCTAAACGCTATACGGTTCTTTAGAGGTGCGTTTGGGATAGACTTCAAAGGTATTGCCTATGTAAAGATGGGCGTCAAACTAGTTTAGGTTCTCAGGAGATAGACAAAATGTGATATTCGCATAGAGATGGGCATCAAATGAGTTCACTTTATTTTCGGTCTTGCTTTATCTTTATGTATCCCTATATATATCTTGTATATTTTCTTTTATATGCTCGTGTCTCTTCTTTTGTCTTTTGTATCTGCTCCTAAATCAGATTTGGTATTAGAGCTCCCTTTAAGCTCTATATCTCTCTCTCTCTCTATATATATAGTATATTTCCTTTCATATGCTTGTGTCTCTTCTTTGTGTCATTTAGATTCGTGCCTACATTAGTTTGTTCGAAAGAACCTTTTCTTTGATCAAGGCCATGTTGAATAATCTTCAATGTAATCAATTATGAAGAAAGGTGATGAGTTTATTTTAGAGAAATGAAGCATGGTAGAGCAAATCAAAGGATTAAGAAGTTCTTCTGGAAAAATAATCAATCTATTAAAAAGAATGAAATCCACAGGATGTCACATTCAAGCTGTAAGATAGATTAGTAGAAATTATTAATGTCCAATTCGCTTCATTAGTGTGGTTGGCCTTCAATTAGAAAGGAAATTCTACATCTTGTTCAATTTGAATGGTTGACGATATATTTGGAAAATAAAGCTCATTCGACTCTCTTTCATTGCCTTAAAAGAATATATATTCTATCATCAGTCCCTTTATTGAAATGGATTTTTTAAGAGCTGTTATTATACTCCATATTTTTTCTTTGCATGACTAACAATAAATTTTGCCAAGTATTAAGAAATGAAATAGTGGCCTTGTCTCCACAATATCAAAAATCACTTTCTATGCCATATTTTGGGTTAGCTATGAATGCCTAATGTCTTTCCAATGTAAAATTCATCAATGATTTACTTTGCTATATTTATCTTGTCACATGCTATGTCCTTTTACATGCTTTTCACATGACAAAGTTTGTAATTTCTTAATGTTAAGATGAAGGAATTAGAACGTTAAAGAGTATGTCTTACTTTAATTTAATTGTAAATTGTTAAATGTATTATATAATATACTTTTTGATACCCTATCACTGTAATAACTTATTTGATACTTCGCCTGAAGCACTGTTAAGGAGCCATAGAACTTATTTTGTTGCTTTCGCCCCTATCTTTCTTGATGTTCATGTGTTTTCCTTTTAGTGTTGTAATTTAGTCTCTTAGTCGACAAGTTAATATATTTTTTCTCGATGGCATGCTTTGAACATTTTAAATTTCTATCATATACCAAATCCAATTGTTTATTTTCTTGTATAAGTCATATTACTCATATACATCTACTTTGAAGACCTTAGATGTGATTTCAATACTTTTGAACTTCTATTAATTACTTTAGTTGAATCGAATGTGGCAACTAATGCCTTGCAGTTGTAATGATACTTATACATGATTCAAAATCCTACTCGTATGTTTGTGACTGTAAGGTCATTCTCTTAATATCTACAGCATCTAGATTCTCTAGACTTCTAACTTAAATTTTCTGATGTTATTGCTGGTAATAGACTTTAATTAAATGATTTATTTACTATTGACTAATTGTGTTGTAAGAGGCTGTTAATGTTGTTTTGGTGGTTTGCAGATAATGGCAAGAAGGGATGACCCTGATGTCTCTTATCTCGATGTTGAAAAATCTTTTAGGAAGACCAAAGGCAAATCTGGTGATACTATACTAAACATCACAGCTGATTTGACTATTAAACGAGAATTTTATGCTTCACAAAGTCAGAAGGCCCAAAATTTACCACGTCAGAGGAAGCCAAGTATATTGCATCCTTTCACGAACAGTGTCACAAAATCAAAGGAAGATGAAAACATTGTTTCTCTAGAGGCACCACAAGACCAACCAAGAGGATATGTTGACAAGAAAAATGTGAATTTTAACATACCTTTGCGAAAGCCTTTCAATTTGTATAATGATGACTTTGAAAAGAATGACTCAAAACTGAAAATCAAGCCTAATATGTACTTGAAAATGAGAAAAGATTCTACTGAAAGTTCAAGTAAAATTACTCTTCTAAAGAAACCTGAAGTGACAAAGATGCCTTCAGATTCTATTGAAGAGAAAATTGTTTGTGAAAACTCACCTGATCTGAGTTCCCCGAGTTTGTCAGTTTTGGATAATCCAGATACCTCTAACAGTGGATACTCTATAGATGCTAATCATCAGGATACCTTTGAGAGATTTGAAAGTTGTGCTATGATACCAATAAAGGATGACAATACCGGTACTTCAGATTATAATCTTGATTTGAATCGCGGGTCATTGGAGTTGGATCATAGCTTGTCCATAGGTAAGTAGTGATGTTTCCGTGGAAACTTTAGCTATGACACATTTTGGAAGTTTCACATTTCCACTCATTTGTCAAGGCTTACTGCCGCTTATGCAAAATGGTGTTCAAAGACCTGATGCTGACTATTCCAGCACATCAGCGCATGAGAATTCAGTCAGTTGTAAAAGTGATGTCTCCATAAATTCTGCATTACTTCAAAAGCCTTATAGGTACTACCATTCAACTTATTTTATTTTTCCTGTGAATTTCCAAAATTCAAATTTGCCAATCCATTTTATGAAAGAAAGCATCATGGTCATTTTTTTTGTATTTTCTTTAAAGAAGTATAATTTTGATTTGCTGATAGTCAGGGTTTTGAGATCTGAACTTTTTGAAGGACCAGGCTTGATTTGGTAATAGTTAGTGTTTTAAGACCTAAAATGCTTATATTGTGCAGGTCCTTTTTAAGATAACTAGCATTGTACCCTGTGCAATAATTGCATGGAATTTTTTATTCATAAATTTGTTAAAAATAAAAATAAAAGTAATAATATTATTAAATTTAAATTGATAAATGATAGATGTATGATGTATGATATTTTTCATAGTTTCAAATATTTAATATTTTTGTAGATTTTAAGAAATTGAAGATTATAATAATTAATGTTATAATCTTACATTAAAATACATATTAACATATGCAAAGAATATACATTAAATGTAGTTAAGAATGCTCAAAAGCAGTGATTATGGAAAGACAATAACTTAATCTTACTTCGAATCTATTTTATATCATGTTATTTAATTAACTTATTATAATTACAGATTCACAGTTTATTTACTCTGCCATGTACTTGTTTGTTATTTTTATATATATTAAATACTACATATATATGATTCGTTATATTCAGAGTATATAACTTGTTACGTTACTTATGTATACTTGAGATATAATACATCAAAATGCATAGCTAGACTATTACATATAATATATTAGAGCTAGGTTGGGTTCGTAAATCACTTTGATTTAGAAAAACATAAGTAATTCTTATTTAGTTAAATAAGTAATTAATATTCTTATATATACACCTTTAAATAAAAATTTTATATTGCAATAATTGACAATAAATAGTAATTATGTAATTATATATATTTAACGCAATCACTTATGAAATTATATACCTTATTCAAAAGATTTTTCCTTTCAATTATGATATATTTATAAAATTTATTAAAAATTTTCTTATCAAATTTACTTTTTAATATTAGTATTTTCTCATTGTAAAAATTTCAAGCATCTAAATTAATTTTTTGCTATATTTTTTAATTTTTAACAATAATTATTTAAAAATTTTATTTTAATTTTTAAAATTTTATAGTATTGTCAATTTTGTTCGAAACTCAAACTTCACTCTTATTTACTTGATTTAAGATTGATTTCATTATTTTTAGAGACTCGGGACAACTAGCTCGAAATTAAGTTGAATAATTGTGCATACTTAAATTTTTAAAAAATACATTTATAATATTTTATGTATACGAATAAGTCACTATAGATAATATAGAGTTTATTAAAAAGTAGATAATATAAAGAGAATAAAATACTAATACATACATAATTACATATATATTTATATATTTTTATATAAGTAAAATATAATTGTAATATTAAATAATTAATATTTTAATTAAAATGTATATAATTAGTTAGATTTAATCATTTAATTTAAAATCAAGTTGAAATAAAAATATTTTAATTTATTCAAATTAAGCTAAACTCAATCCAAAATTTTATTTATAATTAGTCGTAAATATCGACTAAACTTATGTTTTGTTTTTAAATAAGAATTTTATATATTTTGTGTCATATTTGAAAATTTTAGAAAAGAAATCAAAATATTATTATATTTGATGAAATTTTTTTTTAAAAAGTTAAAATGCTATTTTTATTAAATAACAAGAATCAAGATTTTAATCATTGAAATTGCTTTAGAGAAATTGTATGTTTATATATTTATATGAATATTTATACAAATTTTAAAAATTTTGCTTAGGTGTCATAAAGTTTAGCTTCAGTGATTGATGGGTAGATTGATTTGATTTGTTAAAACTTAAAAAAAGTATGAGCATTTTGGGAACTTCAAAGTTTCAGCACATGCACCAATTTTAATATAATAGTATTGATGGTCAAGCCTTGACATACTTCCATGTATAAGATCTTGTTAACTTGCATGGGAATTACAATAAAAAAAAACTTACAGGGAAATTAAGAGAATTTTATATTCTTTAGATTTTAATTTTAAGGGAAAGTGTTGTAAGCTAGCCATCTGTCTAGCTATGCCATATTTGAGTGATCTTTGTGCAGTGAACAAAATACTCAAAACTTGAAGCTCACTCAAAACTCGCTCTTATTTTACTCAGTTCGAACTGGACAAAAATTTCTTATGGCTCGAAGTCAACTCACTTGAAATAAAATTGATTCAACTCATAATTGACTTGATATCTGTATAATGATATGTATGCAGGATTTTTAGATATATATATATATATATATATATTTTAATATATTTTATGTATATTAATATATTATATATTGAAGAGATTTATATATAAGTACATACATAATATATTTAATTTAAATAAAAAACATATATAATATATTATGTACAAAATGAATGTATAAATCAAAAAACCTAAGCTCAGTTTAATTCAAAAATTGACTAAAAATCAAATAGATTTTAGCCAACTTGAATTAAACTCGTTTCGAACTCAAAATCTTCGAGTTTGAGTTAAGACTAACTTTCTTAAACTTAACTCGTTATCAATTTTATCAGTTGTGTGGCAAAGCTTCATATGATTACAGTGTTTGAGATGCAAAAACTTAGATGAATGAACGGTCATGCTAGAGGGGATTGCATTAAAAGTGGATGTATCATTGTGTGTGGGCATGATACTTATAGAAAATAAGACAAGAGTATTGATATTTAAGATGGATCGTCATCCTATAATGGTCTTGTATGTTATGGGTAGATCCAAATCATGACCGTAATAGAGGAAGGGAAAGATAAAAGTGACTTAGGTTATGGTCATTATGCTTGATGTTGACTCGTTTACACTCAAAGATAGTGCTTCTTTAAGCACAAGAGAATCCATGTACCCTATCCCAACTAGTTTGCAAATTAAGCTTTGTTATTATTTTTGTTTACAGTAAATTATCATAACTATTTGTTACGTAGCTTTTCAAGGTTGCTATGTGTTTTGAGAAAATATTATTGATATTCTTGAGAATATAATTCATGTTGAGCTCAATAAAGGTCATGGACTGGTTTAAAAAAATTAGGTATTGATTGTCATATGCTTCTTTTCATGCTTTATATATTGTTTGAGAACCAGCACGCATTGCATAACTTTGTTCATTAATTGAGATTTTAAGCTGAAATATGCATTCCTATAATTGTTTCTAGAGTTTGTAGTTTCCCTTGAAGTTGTGCTAATAAAAATAATAGCTTTTCACTAAATCTTATGATATTTTTTTTAATTAAAACAAAATTATCACAGGTTGGAACCTTCTAGAGTAGAAGTTCATACAGATAGATCAGAGGCTGCTAGTTCTGATAACGAATTCTATAATTACTCTGCTGACATTAGCAGGTTTCAATTTGCTGAAACTGAGGTAAAGTTGTATGCACTTAATTTTCTTGTTCTCAATTTGTTTTTGAAAAGATATAATCATTTATAAACAAGAGCTATCTTCTATATTATATATATTTATTGATAGTAATCTATATTATATTTTATCATGAGGGTGAAGATTTTGCCTACTTATATTGTTTCTTTATAAAAAGACATTTGTGACAACAATTCTAGAGACATTGGGTGACTCAACAATATATTGGGGTATCCAACCCTAGTGCAAAGGGCAAGGCATTTATATGTATTAAGTAATAAACATTCTTCCAAGGATTACAAACTGGGCCTCAGATTAATTTTAAAATCTTGTAATAGGTAGCCTGTTGTTGAATGAGCTAGCTGATCAACTAAAATCTTAGATCATGCAGGAGATTGTAGATAATGATTGGAAGAGGGCAGAAAATCTATTACAATCAGGAGAAAAGGCTGAAGTGGAGCTAATTAGTTGCAGCAGTCGAGGTTTTTTGGTGAGAATTATGCAAAACTTCTCATGTTGTCTGTGTCATACATAAAATTTTCATTATTGTTTACAATATGGTAATTGCATTTCTATTATTTGAAGGAAACTGACTAGTTGATCGAAATACTAGGGTCCTACTTTGTGCCAAATGCAGTTCCTCGTAATGCCAGAAGCATATTCTGTCCATTGACCCCAGTATGAAGGAACCATGTTGGATATGCCAATTTCACCTCCATAGTTTGCAGAACAATAATCGATTAACATGATGAAAGAATATTTATTTTGCCAATTAATTACTTCATTTATGAAGTTTCTAATCTGTTTGTATTGACAATTTGAGGTTTAATTTGTTTTCCAGGCATCATTTGGGTCACTAATTGGCTTCTTACCATACCGTAACCTTGGTACCAAGTGGAAATTTCTAGCTTTTGAATCATGGTTAAGAAAAAAGGGTTTGGATCCTTCCTTATACAGGCAGAATCTTAGCATTATAGGAAATCATGATGGCTTGAATAAAAATTTTGCATCAGAGTCCAATAGAAAACAAGAGAGAGATCAAGATTTATCACTATCAGACATGAAATTTGAAAAACTTCTTGAGGCATATGAAGAAGAGAAAGCCAAGTATCTATCCTCCTTTGTTGGTCAGGTCAGAGACATAAATCATGATCCATCATTGGCATTTATGCTCTTTATTAAAGCTTGACTTTGCATTTTAATGCTTTATTTGATTGTTTTGTGCATTTTGTCAGAGACTGAGAGTATCTGTTGCATTGACTGATAGAAGTTCAAGAAAACTAATGTTTTCTGCAAAACCAAAAGAAAAGGAGGAGTTGCTCGAAAAGAAAAGAAGCATAATGGTACAGATTAGATCCTTTTTTGATTATGTGATTCTGTTGATTTTATTGGTCTTCAATTTTTAGAAATATAATTGCAAATAAGGTCCCATATCTTGGGAATCCAATTTTTTAAATTCCTCTTGTTAGTTTTAAGTTATGTAGTTAAATAGATTCCACAATTATGCGAAACTAGTTGTAGCTCTTTAGAAATTAATCCAACTGACCACAATTGATTGGGAAGCTAGGATGACAAATGCACCAGGGGATTTATTTCTTTTTGGGCCTCTTCTACCTTGGTTTTCCTCCCTTCACATTATGTTCCCACATTTTATTGTTTCCCTTCCTTTTTCTCTTATAATCCTTTTCTAGTTTATAAGAAAACCCTCATCCTCTTTGCTGTAAAGTTTTTTGGTTTATGTGTAAACTATGAATGTGAGAGAGATGAGGCCAAAGAGTGGAGATACTCCCCTCTTGAAATGGTTGCTTGAAAAGGTGAGGGAGGGATATCTCGATAACACAATTTTTACCACAAGAATAGGAGTTTTGACCAAGACCTTGGATCTCAAAAATGGTATTTCTTTTCTTCAAATATATGCAAGTATTAGAGAGGTTTTTCAGACATCTTTATAATCAGTGGTTTGTATCGTATATTGCACGTTGTTGCCTTTGATTGATTGATGCAGATTGTTTTTGTTGTGTTATTTTATTACACAAGTAGTTTGTTAGGGTCGACTAAGTTTAGCGCTTTTAATTATATGTTTTTTATTTTAGTTATTTTAAGGGCATTGTTAGTCTTGTATTGTATTATTTTCTTTAAACTTAGGATTTGCCCCTTTTAAGTAGAGTTTGTGCTTGAACATTTATATTATCATAATTAATGATTTTGAGATTTGAGTTTGAATATAGTGATTCTAGAACGGATCAATATCCTAGGGAATGATAAGGAATCTTATGTAAGAATCCTAGAGATGCTAGTTATCCCAAGAGAAAAAGAAATATCAAAATCCTAGCAACCGCCAATATATTTTCTTCTCTCCTATCTCATCAGTTGATTGATACCTTCATTGTTGCACGTTTTCAATGACTTCCTCCACGAATTAGCAGCATCTTCAACCCATCAAAGATGAATTCACCTTCAGCATCACTAGAATCCTACTTGATTCTGGAATTTAAGCCATTCACCCTCTTCAAGCTTCGTCAGTATTTCTTAGCATGCTATGAATCATGGGGATGTTTTCGGATTGACACATGCTACCTCCAAGTAAAGGAAAGGTGGAGTCTGATGTGTACCTAAAGTGATCATCATGCTTGTTTAACGGGATTCCATCAGCCCATCTCAAGGCAATCAAATTTTAGCACCTTGAGGGGCCCTTATTTCACACTAATCTGCCGTAGAATTAATATCGGCATTGCTTACAATATTTTTTACAGCCCATGGCCATCTAGTCAATCTACGTCTCACCTATTCTGAAACTTTTTTGTTTGCGTGTAATTTAACACCAAATTTGATATTGGTTTGTGAATTGAATGACATAAAATTTGTCACTTAGATTGTTCGATTTTCTTTAATCTAGAGACTTGATATTCAATTTGAGTGGAATTTGCTATTGGATTTAAATTTGGGAAAAATTGATTTAGTCTTTGAATCTCTAGATTTGATTTGATTGAAAAACATTGATCTTTTTAAAAAAAAAGAGAAAAGCATTGATGACTATACTCTAGCTCGAACACAGTCAAACTTTAATTTTAAATTGGCTTAATTTTTAGTATTGCATTTTCTTGATCGACAAATATTTTAATATCTAAAAGTTTGCTATTTAAAGTAAATTTTGTTGACTTGGTGATCGTAAAATTCATATTTTACATTTGAATCTATCATGCATCAAGAGGCCTCCTATTTATAAGAGAGAATTGGACATGGAGCAACATATATCACTTCATTTTAATTAATTTATTCCAAATGAAATACTCTTTTAACATGTCTAGTCCCCTTTTTAGGGTTCCAAGAATTCAACACACGTACTAAACAAAATTTATAGTTGGCTCAAGTAAACTAATTAGTAATGGATCAAGAATGAGTCTCGAACATTCTTTGTTGTATAAATGGGTCAAGTTCGTGTAAGCCATATACAGTTGATTTTGGATCTTTCAATTCATTCGTGTAATCCATGTACGGTTGACATTGGTTCCGTTGACCCTAACTTAACTTGTCAACCCATTTGCCATCTCTATTCCAAACATAGCAACTAGTCCTCAGTTCTTTTAAAGCATCATCAAATGAATCATAAACATAATTGAAATGATTGAAAGATCATTCTTTTAATCATTTCAATTATGTTTATGATGCATTCAATTGAAAAGGAAATATGAGTAAATATTTGTTTTGACATTGCAAATATTAAATTTTTAGTGACCACATGGCTTTCTTTGTTAGATTTTCCTGGGTTGGTTTTAATATCATTTCAAGAATGACTTTACTGTGTTATTAACATAATATTTTTGGACCCTCCAAAAGTTTGATTTTGTTCATTAAACTATTTATTCTACTTTTCTATCCTGGGCATTTGTTCATGCAGAGAAAACTTAGAATTGGGGATATTGTGGAGTGCTGCATCCGAAAAGTTACATACTTTGGTATTTTTGTTGAGGTATGAAGAAGTCTTTCTTCAACTATTTATTACCGGCTTATATGAGGCAACATCACTTGAAACTCTTAAAAGGTTGAAGGGGTACCTGCATTAATTCACCAGTCCGAGGTGTTATGGGATACATCATTAGATCCATCAGCGTTTTTAAAAATTGGCCAGGTAAAAGTAATAGATTTTAATTAGTGTATGGTTGTCTTGATTTTTTATGCACAGGTCAGAACCTAATCAAGCTAGGCTTTTGCTATTCAATTACTGGAGTATACCAGAATATGAAAATGGACTTCTAATTATGTGGCTGGCCCCAACCGACTCTTTTTGTTGTTTCAAATGAAGCCTAAGTACTTTGATGCTTAATTTCATTGAGGCAGTTGGAAATAAAAGGTTGATCTGATAAAGCAGAAGTATAGAACCAAAATGTTGCATGGGAGCACAAATGGGACCAATATCATTAGTATTATGATGAGATTTTTCATTTCATTTGGTTTTTGAAGAGGTTTTTTCTTATCAAATTGACAAACTATTTCAAAAGTTCATCATATCTAAAGAAGAATTTGCTTTCACTTTTCAAAAAATTAAATCACTTTTCAAAAAAGAAGAATTTACGTTGCTAATGACATTACCAGAAATTTATCTTATGAGATTTACAATAGGAATGATGCTTAAATATTTCAAATATCACTAAAGAACATGTGTTCTGCTTTTGAAATTCGATGTTTTCATGAGAGCTTGCAATTACAATTTCCTATTTCTCGATGAGTGGGAAAAATCTGCATATAAAGTCCCTTTTATTTGTTATATCTGCCAGCCACCTAAAGCACGCACAAAAGCATAACAATTGTACCTTTAAAGGACCTTTTTCACCTAATCTGTAAATCTCTCTCATTCTTATATCAGGTTGTGAAAGCAAAAGTTCACCAATTAGATTTTGCACTTGAACGCATTAAGTTGTCATTAAAGGAAGTAATGGTATGTGGAATATGCTAATTCGGTTTTTTCTTTTTCCCCGTTAACTATACATGAATTGTTTCTACCTCTGGTTTTTTAACTTCATTGCTTTCCTAATAACTTTGTTGCTAAACTTTTATGCAGCCAGACCCACTATTGGAAACTCTGGAATCTTTTGTTGGTGATCAGATTTCTCTAGGTGGGAATGCTGAGGCTGGTCAAGCAGAGGTTGAGGTTGACGCTAGTTTGCTATATTAGACTTTAGGATGCATGGATGCACATATTATCCATGCAGTCTTGTGGTTTGAAAGTTAATGGTCAAAATTCTGTCTTGGAAATTTTTGCTACAGATAATGATATTTTATTAATTATTATAGTAGAATGATTGCTATTAACTCTTATGCTACACCTTTCAAAGATAATCTCCAAGTCCCACTTCAACCTACTGCATGAGATAGGAATACATAGGAGGCTTCTGGTCTCTGCCATCCACATTCTTTCATATTTTCTTGAGACATCAACTTGGCAGTTTTATTGGGAATACTTTTGGTTCTTTTAGCATTTTTTGTTAGTTATATTACCTGTTGGTGCACATGTATCTAGCATCCCTACGTTAATTTATGCTCATTGACCATGTCTAACAACCATTATCTGAAATGCATGTAGTGGGCCGATGTTGATTCCCTGATTAAACAATTAAAAACGATAGATGGAATTCAGAATGTCATGAGAGGTCGTTTCTTCTTAAGTCCTGGGTTAGCTCCAACCTTTCAGGTAAATTGTTAAAGAATGCCAGTTTGTTGCTGTCAACATTTTGGGTCATTATTGATGTGTTCTTTTTTTTTTCTGATGGAAATTATTGATGTGTTCTTACCTTCTTTGTAAAGCTCTTAACCTTCAGTCAATGGCTGAGTTATGTTATTGAAAATTTTCATGCTGCAGGTATATATGGCTTCGATGTTTGACAATCAGTATAAACTGCTTGCACGTTATGAAAACAAGGTCCAGGAGGTACATGGTTTTCTTGCACTCTTACTTGATGACTTGAATATTTATGGTTACAGTAGTTTGATCTTATGTTCAAAATCAAGGATCAAGGATAGTAAATAAGTAAACTTTGACTTGTAATGTTTAGAGTGACTGATTGGTCTTTATCTGGTAGTCTAAATTTGAGCTCAAAGATTTTGATCTGATGCTTAACTGAATTTTGACTGTTGAGGCTTAGTTTTGCATTATTACAAAAGTTATTTTAAATAAAATTGATTTGAAACCATTTTAGTCTTTAATTAAGCAAAGTTGAGCAAAAATCTAGGCCAACTCTTAGGCCTCATTTAGTTCGAGCTTTATTTTTGGACAATAAATCTAACATGAAAGAAATTTATTTTAATATTGGAAAGTGTATTAGATGTGAACAAATTTTAATTTTTATATTTATATTTGCATTGGATGTGAAATAAAGTTAATTTTTATAGTTGAAATTTGTGTTGGGCCAAAAAAATATCTTGAACCAAACGAGGCCTAAAAATGTTGGTTGTTGCTATGTATGACCCTTATTATAAGATGGTCTCATATTTAGGAGTTCCAACCATTGGTTGTTGACTTGTTAAATGTTGCCATGGATAATTTTAGAGCTAGCGTTACCCTTGATGGATAGCAAAGTCCGATTTTGTTATTTAGCAAGTTTGGTATTTTGATCTTACCCTACAGAAATAGCTGAGAAATTATGTGTATCATTGAAACTCTTGCCATGTCCTCTCATTGTCCTTTCAACATTAAGCATGCAACTTGGTCATCCCTCATTAGCATTTTCACCCGGGTCATAGTTGCTAGATTTTGGTTATTTTTCTTAGGTATTGTAGGTGAATTCCCTTTAGTCTGACGTAGAGATCATGGATTAGAGCAGCCTTTTCTGTCTTCCTTGTTGATGATGGAAGCCTTTTGGCATTTTGATCGTCTGTGCTGCAATCTGAAATTCAAAGCTTTTGGATTCATTACTACTGCAATTTTCTTTCACTGGAAGCCAACATGGAAAATTACCCTTGAAAATTTATTTTGACGAGTTATTTATGTATGATAAGCTGGAAATATTGTGTTCTTGCTGATAATTTCATCATTACCTACTCATGCTGAATAAAGAATACTTTTACTAGTTGGTAGGACATGTTTTAGCATATGGGAATTACACCCCATGTGACTTTTCACGTTACTTCATGCCTGTCGTATTGTTTCATATTTCCTCGAGTTTGGCCTTGATTTTCACCAAAGTCATGTTAACTGTTCCATCCAATAATAAATACTCTGTTAACCCTGGAATCAGCCATGTCTCAAGTCAAGATCTCTTCGATTAGGTTAGAATTGAAAAAGTACAGGCTTTGGATTGAACATTGGCCTCCGAGGTCTGATTTCCTTGAGGACCAACTCCCTCAATGATAGTTTCTCTTGAGATCCGGCCCTTGAGACTGGGAGCTGGCCTCAAACTCCTTGAGATCAGCTCTTGAGGAGAGGCTTTTGATATGAACTTCGTTGATGTCCATTTGTGAGGCCCAGAACAGGCAGCTTCAATATCCAGCCCTTGAGAGGAGAAGATTAGACGTCAACTTCCTCGAGATCAAATCCTGGAGGCTCGATATCCTGACCATAGTGACTCTCAAGGTTTAATCCTCGAGGTATGATCCTCAAGCTCTTACGTCATCACTTCATCAGCATTTTATCTGACATGAAGCCTTGACCATGAATATCGACATTAGTTCTCTCAAAGTTGTTGTCTCAAGGCCGAGAACTTCATCCTACCGGCTCAGCCCATTCACTTAGGTCTGTGGGGGATCCATTTAGCTCGGGAAGCTCTACAATCCTTGAGGTGGACCTTGTCCCCTGAGATTTTCATGTGTTGTGAAACTTATGAGCATAACGACATACAAGATTACTGGAGTGACGGTACAATACCCGTGCATTAGCATGTGCCTCACCAAACCGATTGCCATGATCTGAGAAAATGGTATATGGCATTTGGCAATATTATCTATTTCCAGCTGGTAAAATATATATCTAACGTCAATCCAGCTTTTACTCCTGAATAGCTATGGAGATGATCACACAGGCGTCCTCCATGAATACCCTTTGGAAACAAATCATGGACTTCTATCAGACACTTCCAGAGCCTTTCCTTGTGGTTCAGATAAATATTTGGAGGCTTTATCTTCTTACTTCTTATCCTATCATGGCAGTAAACTTGAGCTTTGTAATCCCCTGGGAATCTTGTTGCTATAATGTGATATTTTCCTCTGGATCCCTTGGTTTTTACCTTTCTGAATGGTTTTCCATATAAAATCGGGCATCTTTGCTCTTTCTTCTATTTTTCTTCTCTTCACATTGTGTTCACCGGTTGTAGATCAACGCTTCTGATGATCTTGAACAGAATTTTCTATCAGCATACTCATATTACTGTTTAAATGCCCAATTTTGATGAAATTCTTTAAAAGGCCACACATAATAAATCAGAAAGCTCAAATGACGTATTTTGGTGGCAAGATCTTAATTCAAAACTTACGGACTAATGTGAAAGGTCCTCTAACTCAGGATCCTGAGGTTATTACTCTTCCTTTAGTCTATCATGCATGCTTCATGTCTTCAGCCAAATTTTCCATGCTTAATTCTAAGTAAATTATTTTTGAATAGAGATAATGAAAGGTTCAGTGTTTCTGCAGGTTATAGTGCAAGCTTCTTTGGACAAAGAACAAATGAAGGATGCAATCTTGAAATGCACAAATGGAGTGCAGTAACCGCTACTTATTGGTACTCTACCGTTTATTCTTGTGTTAGAATGAACATAGTGGAGAATGAATCAAGCAAGACTCAACTTTATTCAGTTAGAATGTGTTTTTGAGATATTTTTAAGTTTCTTTAGATAAAAAGAGCGAGAATTTTTTTTTTAAAGATAAGAAAAATGTTTTAATGTTATGATGTGAAATTGTTGCAGAAATGAGGATGTCAAGGTGGATGTGTGGATATACACGAAAGGATAGAATGAAAAATAAGTATATCCGAAAGAAAGATGGTGTTGCACCAATTGAGAATAAACTTAGAGAAAGTCGGCTTAGATGGTTTGGACATTTAAATTGTAGGCCGATTGAAGCTCCAGTTAGAAAAATTGAGTTATTGGATTTTGCCCATGTATAAAGAGGAAGAGGGAGACCAAAGACGACATGACAAGAAACTATAAGGAGTGATCTTAATTACTTAAACTTAGATAAGAATTTGGTAACTGATAGAGCGCAATGAAAACAAAAAATTCATGTAGCCGACTCCACCTAGTGGGATTAAGGCTTGGTTGTTGTTGTTGTTATGATGTGAAATAATATTTATTGTTTTATTAAAAATATGTAAGATGTGAAATAAAATTAATTTTTAAGATTGAGATTTATGTAGGATGTGAAATAATGTTTATTTTTAATATTTAAATTTGTGTGATGAAAATAAATGTAAAATATTAATGAAGTATTTTGAAAGAAATTTAGAGGACGTTTGGTTCGTTATCTTGATGTTATGTTATGTAATTTAAATATCATTATATTTAGATGTCATTTTTTGACAAATAATTTTATAATCTTATAGAATATTATTTATAAATATTACTAAATCAAATAGTTGCTTTCTTTAGATAACATAACGTAACATCAAGATAATTTTGAACCAAACGCACCCTAGGTTTCGTTTGTTTTGAGGTTTTTTTTAGCTCAACACGCATTTTAATTGTAAAAATTAATTTTATTATATATCTAATATAAATATAAATTTTAGAATTAATTTTATTTCATATCTTATGCAGTTTTTAATACTACAATAAAATTTTTTGATATTAAATTTTAAAAATAAATTAATTTTTTTTTGTCTAAAAAAAAGAGCTCGAACTAAATTAGGCCTTAATGTTTTTTTTAGCTTCATGTGAAGTAGATGATTATATTGATTTAGAAAAAAATGGGAACAGTGGAATTTTACACTTTGATATGCATAAAAGATAAAAAATGGCTTTAGAAGATTTGAGTCAATTCATTCATGTTTACAGATTGAAGATGAAGTGTTAATCAAAAAAAAAAAAAGACGAAGTGAATTGGATTTTGAAGTCGTTAAATTTTATGGTGAAATGTTGCCTGCACATGATGTACTATTGAAATCATACATTAAATATATTTCTCATGTAAAGTAGAGAAATTCACGTTTCATGAGTAATATATTTAGTAGTATGCTCTACGTATGCAATATTTATTTTAATTTTATACGAGATGAATTAACCCAAGCAAAAATCTAGAGTTCTATAGTGGGCCATATTTTCAATAGTGTTGAGCTTGATGTCATAAATTTTAGACACCCAATCAACATCAAGGATTCAAGATACAAATTTTTATCAAAAAAAAATCAAGATACAAATTTTTATCAAAAAAAAAATCAAGATACAATTTTCACCGTGTAATTTGTTCCATAATCATTAACCTCATCTTAGACCTGTTTAGTGCGAGAATCCAAATCAAAATTAAAATAATACTAATTTAAAAAAAAATAATAATAATAATTAAATAATTTTTTTAATTATTATACATAAATTTTAATATAAAAAAATATTATTTTATTTCAAATACTTAATAATTTTTAATAAAAATAACAATCTTATTTCACATTCTAAATCAAAATATTTAATTCTAATATTTTGA
>JAEMOT010001212.1:425273-436399 GCA_019297695.1 Apostasia ramifera
TTTATTTTAAAATTTATATAAAATAATAATAAAATTTATTTATTATTATTATTATTATTTTTCAAACTAATACTATTTTTATCCTTACATCAAACTGAGAACAAATCACTCCATTGGTACAAAGAGTTCCCATTATAATCTCCCTCAACCCAATTTGTTTGTCCAATTAAATTTTTATGTAAATTAAATTAACTTTACTGCACGTATCATATTCACATTTTAATATTAATTTAATAATATTTTAAATTCTACATAAGTAAAAATATTAATTCAATAATATTTCAAATCTCATATAAATTATAATATTAAAATAAAATTTATCTCATACAAAAAATATCAAAATTGAAAATTATACATCTTTAAAAGTAAATAGTTCTCTCAAATTTTTTTTATAAATCTCAAATAAAAATACGACCTTGCTAAAAATTAGCAAACTTACCAACCTAAGTAAACAAATGCAGAGGTAATTCAACTTTTGGTAGAAACACAGCTGACAATCTTCAAGCTCCCAAACAGACAATAAATCCATGTCTACAACTTTGAAAACTAATGGCAAATCCCTAAATTTCAGAAGCTATCCCATGAAATTCATGCTAAATTAATCTTATAAATAAGATTATGGGTTCAAGTTAATGCGTGTTGCGAAATGATTGACATTACTGGCATCTGTTCTTCCTGTTGACCGTAGTATTGACACCTGCAAGAAGCAGAAATAGTAACATTATTCTTCATATTGGTGTTTTAAACTTCGGCAAATGCAAGATGAAACATCAGGTTTTTACGACACTACAACCTTTATTGTATTTAGGTACGTTTCTGACGTGTTTTTTCAAACACATCATGTCTACCACACAAGCTCGGGTTTAAAGTTTCAAGGAAGGTAGATGTCCGTTGTCTTACTCTTGGAAGAATGTTTTGTAACTTTCAGAACTACTTCAAATATGTCTGATCAATTATCATCATCATCATCAATAGTCTTAAATCTATAACTTAATAATAAAGCAAGTTCGGACAAACCATGTCAAACTCAAATTTGATATTTTCGATTCATAGTAGACTCATTCGAGGTGACCAGAAGAAGGTTTCAAGTAAACAAAATCTTTGGCACAACATACACTCAAGAGTAGAAACTTTCTAATGCAAACCTGATTAGAAAAAATAAGAAGATTTCAAGAATAGTAAGGAGATTAAAACAATGAGAAATATGAAAACCCTAGGTTTGCTTACAAACATGCTGACCTACAAGCAACTCCATATCAATAATCAACAACATTCAATAAATTGGGCAGAAAGGCAATAAGTTTAATGATAGAAATGTAGAATTTTCAATAAAAACAAAGTAGCGTCTTATGATGCATTATAAGCCAAGATCCAAACTTGATGCAGGCCAAAATGTGACCTGCATGTTCCTAAGTATGATCAACTCTGAGACAAGCTGATGTAGTAAAGGAGTTGCTGATACGAATCTCAAGCTACAAATAAAAGGATTGTGCTTAGGAGTACATGTGTATGCAGTGGAAGATCTGTAGCATATGGAATAGACCTAAAATGCAACATTTTATATAGTTAAATGAAATAATTTAATGAACATGTAATTATCCAATTTGACTACATAAACAGATAACTATTAGACATGTCTATCTTTGCTTGGATTTGAATACCGTGTCAACGCATCTATCAATGGACTAATATGGCCCTGCATGAAAACTGAAGGACCTTGAAGGTAAATTTTGCTAAAAGAAATAGAGATCAGCCATTGGGTTGGAGGGAATGGGTGTTAATTGGAAGTAGTGGGTGTAAACACAAAAGACTATGAGAGGGGAGAATAAGTAGCGGCATGATTGGGGCATGGAACTTCTCGGCTTGACGGCTAACACCTCCAACATTCCAAGAAAATGTTGATTAAATAATTACCTCGAAAACCTATTACAGATTTTGAGTTAACTTGAAATAATTTCAAGTGGGCCAACTTATTTGAAATTACTTTAAGAGTCATATGTATATGATTGATAATAGATCAAACCCTGCGGGCTTGAACAACCTGCTGCTGTTCAGGCCTCAGGGTGTGATCTTACCTACAACAGTGAAGCTGGCTGTGATGGAACCATACTCTAGTCCATTTGGATTAAGACTAAAGCTGTCTATGAGCGCTAATGTACATTAGGATTCCTATGATGAAGGGGTCTAAGTGTTACTCGTTATATTAAAAAAGCCTTATGCCAGAACAATCATCATGGTAATTATGAACTTTCTCAAGACTAAAGACATGCGAAAAACATTTTATTTTCCTTTTCTATACTTATTCACTAATTGCCTTGATAGGCTTAAAAACTCAAATAATTTTCCTACATAATGCCAAACCGACTTCATTTTGATATAATTTCAAAACCCTTGATCAACCTTTTATCACAACTTCATTATAAGACTCATAAGTCATAAAGTTGATTATCTATAGTCACTCCAAACTTAGACACTATGAAGCATCGATACTCGTGAGTCTAATGTACTGTATCACATCCGTATTAGATACTGATACTCCTTGATACTTTATTAATACGTATTCGAATTTTTATTTTTTAAAAATTTGATACTTGCTCGATACTTGTCCGATATTTTCCGATATTCCAATTAGAGAAAAATATTAGAGCAATCAGTCCAGCTCACATGATAAAAAATAAAAAAAATATTCATACATAAAACATAATTCATGTATAAACTCGAATGTTAAAATTGAGAAAGAGATACACTGGACTATGCAATTTGGATCACAGAAAGTTTCATGCACGCTATTGTTTCGATAGTAGAAACGAGTTGGCATCTGCAAGCTGTTGCGTCATTTACTTTACCTGACATTGTTTGCTAGTCTTACAAATACTAGTGACGTTCATATTGTTTTACCTTAACTGATACTTTCTTTATTTTTGTTGGACATCGATCATTATTTTTTCTCATTTATCTTAATCAAGCTCATATTACAAAAATAATAGGATTTTGGCCTTTTTTATTTTAGTTATTTATTTAGTTATAGACTAAGAAAGATGAGAAAATATATTTGCTTTGATTAGGTGAGTATATCTAGGTTTATGTTACAATATATATATATATTATCATCAATTGTATCTTGTTCATATCAAGCTAATTGACTTGGGTCGAATTTAAATCAAAATTATAAAAATAATCTACTGATATACATATATTTAAACTCTCATCTCATTTAAATAATTTATGACAAATTGAAAAGCAGTTAAATAAAGTTTATGACATTATTTTAAATTTAAGATTTTTTGAAATTCAATAGTTGATGAAGGATATTTTTAATTTTTTTAAGTTGAACTGTTCATAATATACTTTTAATGATAGCAAGAATGTTTGAAAAAATATAATTAATTTGAAGAAAATTTAAAAAATAATTTTTGAAATTTATATCAATAAGATGTATGAGTCATTCTGATCTACCATAAAGCTACACCTTAAATATGAGCATATGACGTATTATACGCTCATATATAATAGTCATATTCTAACGTATCCATATTCTATTTTTTTTTAAGTTTATCGTATCGACGTACCCGTATCGTGTCGTATCCGTATTGTTGTATCATACTCGTGCTTCATAGCTTAGACATAAGGCTTAAGAGAAGATTGATAAAAGAAAATTTATTCAATTAAGCATAGAACAGAAGAACCTTCATTCCTTGGCAAATTTTGTTTAAACATTATTTGTGAGAATAGGACACAAATGAAAATTATATTAGTTGTTCCATAACCGGTAACTACATAATTAGCTCAACAAATTGCTGGCATAGCAAAATTGCATCACTAATTCACTATGCCCTATCAACTAAAATTTCTTTTTGTTTAGTTGGGGATTTAAAAACCCTAATATTCCTCTAAAAATATTTTTATTAATATTTTATATTTACTTTACATCATACATAAATTTAAATATTAAAAATTAACTTTATTTCATATCCTACACAAATTTTAATCTAAAAAAATAACTTTATTTTATATCATACACATACTTTAACAAAATAAATCAACTTTATTTCGCATCCAACACAATCCTCAATAATAAAATAACTTTATTTTATTTTTATTTTTTCAAAATAAAATAAAATTATTTTATTTTTATTTTTTCAAAATAAAATAAAATTATTTTATTTTTATTTTTTCAAAATAAAATAATTTTATTTCATATCATAATATTAAAATAATTCTCTCTCTATATCTCGAAGACCTTCAAACACCCTAAAACATATTTAAACCAAATGAGGCCATTATTATAGACAACCTTTCTACTAAAGCATAAATAAAGCTAAGCAAATAAACTCTAAAACCTCCAATAATGAGAAAGTGCATCGAATAATATGCAAATGCATAAATTGCTTATAGGTCCCTGAAGCTTTATGGATCTTGCATGCCTGCCCACAAAATAGTTGCATTTAAGTCCCTGAGGTTAACATCTTATTGTTATGTGATTCTTCTATCACCTATGAAATTAATTATTGAAATTCCTATTTTACTATCAAGTTAGTCTGTAATGTATCTGGCACCAAATCTCACCAAATGGACTTTTAAAACATTAATAAAGTCATTTCAACAAGTTTACAGAAGTGAAACGCCCTTTTCATCAAAAATTCAATTTGGACCAGGCATGTAATTGACTAAAAGACTCAGAAGGACCACAAGGCAAAAAAAACATTAATATCAAGGACCTAACTGCAGTTATCCAAAGTTATGAACTAACCCCAGCTTTACAAATTAATTAGGTTAATAAGTGCTTTTTAGAAATGTCCGTCCTTCATATCAAAGAGCTTAATATGCTTCCTAAGTTTTTTTGATTCGGCAGCAAGCAACTGTTTTTGAGCTTATATACTCAACTCTCCTAGTTTAATTCACCCAGATGGTTGCATGAATAAAAAATGGTAAGACATTACCCATGCTTGTGAGTTTGGTCACTTTCGTTGGCCAGTAGAGGAATTCTATCTTATTATCAAAGATTAATAGAAATGGTATAATCATTGATACCTTTGGACGATCCATAGAGCTCCCAAAATAGCCAACCCCAAAAGATAAGGAGGTGTAAGCAGCAACCATCTCTACAGCTTTCAGTAGAGGGGGACGTCCCGTTGCCTAAAACTAACTAGTTAGTCATCTTTAAAAAAAAAAAAAAAAAAAGTAACTAGTTAGTCTGATTAAATCATCCGCCATGAGGTAATATATATTAGTAAAGAATGAGCAAAACCTGCAGAGTTTCAGCGTGCACAAGTAGAACCCCAGCACCTGCATCGTGAGAGCAATGCCAGCTATCTTGATTCACAGAACGGAGAACTTCAATACAAGCAGAAGCCGGGCCAGCTTGTGATCTACAGAAACAAGAATAGGAACTCAGTTTCTGTTTTTTTTTTTTTTTTTGAAACTGTTTTTTTTTTTTTTTTTTGAAACTGTTTTTTTTTTTTTTTATACAAATAGTTAGTAAATTAAGTTGTAGATTGAACTATCTAAAGTATTCAAACAATTCTGAGCTGAACTACTAAACATGGGTAAATTACTTATAAATCCCTAAGAATTTATGATTTTTGCACATTGATCCATGAATTTTGAAACATTTCACTCAGATCCTTGAGGTTAACATTTTATTCCCATATAGTCTTTCCATCACCTACAACATTAACTATATGTCTACTTGGAGTTGGAACAAAGTTGGAATCAAATTATTATTCCATAAAAAATAGAATGATAATTTCTTTGCTTACTTGTATAGAATAGATAAAGAATAAGAATATGTACACATGGGAAACATTTCACGTATGTTAACGAGTGTATATATACTTGTATACATGCATGCATTCAATGCCAGGCATAATGAGTATAAATAAAAGTCTCAAAAGAACCTCTTTTCGCCCTATGAACTTTTAGGTGTATGAAGCCTCATATTTGACTCTTGCAGCGGAATGATAGAGACTCCATTTCACTTAAGGTTAAAATAGGCCGAAGGCAGACCTAAATCAAGGTCGCTCTTCTTTGAAACACTTTGGTATTGCTCCTAGATTAGGATACAAATAATGAATCAGAGCACATGGAGCCATCTCATTATCTTATTCTTTTCTGGAAAGAAAAATATGGTGGATTAACTGATCTTTACATCAGTTGATGAAAGAGCCCAATGCAACAAAATGCATATTGGGCCTTTGAAACAGTTAGAATCATTTCGATAATACAAAGTTTGATCTGTTTTACCGAGAAGGTCTGCGGTTTAAGTCCATATAGCCCTAATAGATTTACATTTTTTTTAGTACGATATTACTAGATTAACTAGAATCTAATCAATTTCACTAGATTCAATACTATACTATATGACTATATAAAATAGTAAGTAAAATAAGAAGACTATAAAGAAAATATTATAGTGATACTTATAGTAAAATTCAATTAATTTTGAATTCAACTGAAAATAAAATAGTAAATTCAATTACTTCAAGTATTATATTAGATAAATAAAATAAAGAATCTTAATTTCTATTTGATTATTCTATCTATATTTTTAATTTAAATTTCTATTATTATTATATTATTATTTATTATAGTTTAGTTTATTTATCTATTTTCTATATTCTATAATAGATGTATTTTATTTAGAAGTATAAGAATATAATATATTATATTATTTATTTTACATATTATATTATATATATAATATATTAAGTATAATAAGTATAAGATTTAAGTATAAGATATAAGGAAAGTATAAGATATAAGAAATTAAGTATAAGAATATAAGAAAGAGATTTTTTATTTCTTTTGTTTAAGATCATGCTAGATCTACACATATGTAAATAGAATCGAAAAAGAAAAAAAAAGTGGATTACATTAGATGAATTTTGAAAGAAACTCTCAAAAGAAATTATTTTTCACCTACGAAGTTATGGATGAATTGACAATTCCAATGGAATAATTTAGCTTATTCCACAATCTTAGGAGTACCTTTATGTTTCTGCTTTACGAATACGATATTTTCTAGGCATTTCTAATAATATCAAGTATTATTTCTATCTTGGCATTTGCCATTTCTGGAATTTTAGCCCCAATTAGGGAAGTTCCAGAAAAGCTTTCTAGTTATGAATCAGATATAGAACCCATAGGGGATGCTTGGGTACAATTCTGAATTCACTATTACATGTTTGCTCTAGTTTTTGTTGTTTTTGATGTTGAAACATTCTTTCTTTATCCATGGGCAATGAGTTTTGTTGTATTAGGTATATCTGTATTTATAGAAGCTTTCATTTTCGTGCTTATCCTAATTGTGGTTTCAGTTTATGCATGACAAAAATGACCGTTGGAATGGTCCGAACTAAATATTTATACAAAAAAAGGAAGGAAAGGATGACATTGAGACAGTTATGAATTTAATTGAGTTTCCATTACTCGTATGTGTAGGCGTAGCATATACATAAATGTATGTGTATATTTACACGTGTATATATGTATCTTTATGTGTATATGTATACGAGTAGGTAGACGTGTATGCACTTACATGTATATGTATATATATGCATATGATAATGAGTACGCGTACATGTATATGTAAACATATAAGAAAATGTAAGCGAGTATATATGTATATATATGTATGGATATATGTACAAGTATACATATATGTATATGTATGCACATACATGTGTACATATACATATACATGTATATATATTCGTATGTGTATATGATTATATGTATATGAACAATGGTAAAATAATACTTCCATTTCACAAAAATAGTTATTCCTAAGATGAGAGGAAGGAAAACCCATGGAATAATTATTCCACCAAAGTAAACACGATAATAGTTATTCCATAAAGAATAAAAGTGAAATGGAATAGTTATTCCATCTATGTTTATTGGAATCCGCTTTTACATTCAAGTTAAATGCTCATCTATTGTTACGAGATCACCAAATGAACTTGTAAAGCATTGATAAGAGCACTTTTTAATAACTTTATAAGAGTGAAAAGTTTTCTTCATCACATATTTAATGGTTTCTGTGAAATTAGACCAGAAGTGAAATCAGCTAAGATACGAAAGTACCACATAACAACAAAACATTAACCTCAAGGACGTCAGTGCAATAGTTCAAAATTCAATGGTATAAAAAATTCCTAAACCTAAGAGGCTTATAAAACAATTACCAAAAATAAATAATAATAATAACCAGTTAATCACAATCCTAAAACACGTGAAAAATCTTAGTTATTAAGGTATGCTGAGAAAAACCACAGGATAGTAGCAACTTAAAGCAATAAAATTACTTTCAAACTAAATAATTCGTTCAGCTCAATATCTGATATTCCTAACATAACAAAAATATGAAGAATCTAACACAGTTAAAGCTATTATATTTCAAAGCTGATCAATCCTCCAACACGGTCATCACAGCCAAAGACTTTGAGAACTGAATTCCTTACTTTTGGTGATGGTTATGCTAAGAACTCTCATCAATCCAAAAGTCTATTAAATGAGAGAGATGTTAAATTTATAGTTATCCTGTGGATCTCGTAAGTATAAAGTAATAAAGGTTAAAGTGGCCCATACAATGATAATGATAAACAGCATTCTCGGGAAGTAAACCCTCTCATGAGATACTCCCCAGCACCAGTTGCACAGCATCCAATATTAAATGGATCTCCAAACATATCTTTTGATGATGCCCAACAGCCTGAGCCATACATAGCTGCCAGCCCAACACGCCCATCAACCTACAAGGACCACATGTTACTATTCTACAACTGTGGATAGAAAAATGACAACAAATACACTCAGTATAGCAAACTAGTATGATTAATGTTCAATAAACTGAACATGTATAAAAGTGCAGTAAAGCATTGTGAAGAAAATACAAATGGTTTGCTAGTCCTGATGGAAATTTCTCACACAAAAGCAACAGAAAAATAACAAAAATTAAAAAAACAATAGATTTTCTGTTAAAGTGTAGCCTTTTCTTGAACAATAGCTCCCAATGTGCTTGATAGAGTTATCTTCTCAGGTAGCATCGCTCTATACATTATTAAATAAGGCAAATTGCTTTGTGCTTCTGAACCATAGCTAAACAAAGGCCAACTGCATGAAGGTGTTTAAAATTTATAGATTAATCTGATAAATCAAGGAAAATCTTAAAAGGTGTGCCTCATAGATGCAGGAATGGAGAAAAGTTGAAGTCCAAGAACAAGCTGATTTTACTATTTATCTTACTTGAAATTGTAATGACCCGGGACCGAAGAGGGCGAGGAGTAATCGCCGGAGTAATGTCCATATAATTGAATCAAAATCACTTGGACAAGAAGTGGCCCCCGGCAGGCTTTCAGGTGAAGGGGGTACAAAAATGAATCGTCCTTCATCAGAAAGGAAGAAGAGTTCCGGAGCTACATAAATAGATAATATAATTCTAAATGGTAGATGTGTTTTTTGGGGAAAGACCGTAAGGCTAATGATGAAAAACTGTATAATTAAACGTACTTGAGTCGGAGTAGTACTAAGATGGATGACCTCTCAGGAAGTACTCAAGTTATATAATTTTCTAAAGCCAAAATAGACAATATCTCTACATTTGGATTATGTGATGTTACAATGTGGTATCAGAGCCGACTCCCACAGTACGATATGGTTCGGAGACGAACTAAGCGAAAACTAATGAACTTGTGACAACCTAGGACTAAAGAGAGCAGAGAGTAATCACGAGGGTAATATCCATATGATTGAATTAGAATCACCTGAACAAGGAGCGGCTCCTAATAGGCTTCTAGGTGGAGGAGCATAAGAATGAATCGTCTTACATTGGAAAGAGATGAAAGTTATACTATTTCTTCTACACATCCGTCTCTAATCCATATTCCCAAGCTATATAAGTAGATAACGTGATCTCAAATGGTAAAAAATGAGTTACCAAATTGATAAGCATCCAATCCAAAAATTAAGCTTTTAAACTATCACCTAGTAATTGGCATCTCTCCTTTCAATGCGCCAGAAATCATTTTTTTTTATTTTGGTAGTTTTAATTCTATTTATTGAAAGAGGACGGGAAGACTGAGAGAAAGACAAAAGGAGGAGGAGAAGAAAAAAGGACCACAGTAGAGGAAGAGGAAGAACTAAAGGATTTAGAGGGGATTAATGTTATTTCATTAAAATTTGAAAATTATAAGCCAAATACAGCTCTTAATATAAAGTTCCCAACCCACAACCCACACATTAAAAGAAAAAAATAAAATGACAATACTTGCTTGCCTAAACAATTGAAATAAAAAAGAAATGGAATAAAATAGATTAATCCCCTCCAAATTCAAATATCAACAACTTGAATTCTCATCTTTCTTGGGCCTAAAATATTTAAGGTTAAAGTCATGTGATCAAGGTTAGATCTTCATCACTTGTGTTCAAAATATGTAAAAGGGACAACAAATGACCAACAATTAGGAATGTGAACGGTCATCACTAATCCGATAATACAAATAATCAAGGTTGGGTCAACAACAATTTTGAGTGTCAGATTAACCATTTTTTCTACTCACCACAAAAATAATATTCTTTATAATTAAATAGAACAAAATATATTATTGATGCGGGACAGGTGAATGACAATGCAGTTTAGAGATCAGCAATTTTATAAAACAGGTTTTCACAAAATAATGCTTGAATTTCAGAGAATAATTTTGTGATAACTGAGAAATTAATTAAGCCCGCAAAACTAATTACTTTTAAAATTTTAAATAAATTAAATCGAAGGTAATTGAGAAATTACCAATTCAGATTAGGGCGCAATCCGGTTTTCAATAAATCAGAAACGGGGAGCAGGATTAAGGGTCTCACAATATTTAACCAGCAGTAATTGAAAATCACTCAATAATGAGAGGTCGCACAGGCGGAGCAAGTTCAAGCAAATCACAAGCGAGCAGAACGTTCCAGAGTATTCGATTTTACCAGATTAAAAGTTTTGTTGAAATTCGTACCTGAGTTAGAAAATTCAGAGATCACAATGTAATTTCTCCAAATAGGGACTCGGGTTCGAGTGAAGCAGGCGAGCCGAACCGAGCGACGTGGTCGCGCGGGCTCTGCGAGGCGGGTGCGCGGGCGCTGCG
>JAEMOT010001213.1:1870-25196 GCA_019297695.1 Apostasia ramifera
TTCTATAATTTTTCTTAACCTTAATTTAAGGAGGTAGTTATGGATATTTAATGGGTAATTAAATTCATTGGATTTAAATTTTAAATAATCTGATTTAATTAAATTAAATATTAATTTCAGCCATTTTGAATTTTGAATCGCATAACAAATATTTAATATTTTATATATTTAATCTTAAATAATTAATCTCATAAATAAAAATTAATTTCATCATAATAAATTAAATTAATCAAAAATCTAAATCTAAATTTTACCGAAATATTACACATCTTTTCATGGATGGCCTAAGTGACTCTGATTAACTCCTTTGCTCAATTGAAGAGTGCTGAAGCTTATAGAAGATGGGAGCTCCTTCTTTCAGTCGCATATCTAGCTCGGTTTCATTTAGCAACTGTTTAAACTTTTAAAAAGTATGTACTACTTGAAATTTTGAAGTAGCTTAAAATTCAGATCATATTTTCTATAATTTGTATTTTGCAAAGCTTAAAAGAATTTTACAACTTAAAAATTTTAAGCTGCTTAAAATGTAAAAATTGTTTGGATGATTTTCAAGTTCAAGCATCTTAAGTTTAAGCTACTTCAAAATGATTACCAAACACACTTTTAGATTAGGAAAGATTTCTCCCTCAATTTCGTTGATCTTCTTCACCTTCTTCTTTGCTAATTTTACTAGCCAAGATCAGCCTTAACACAAACCCCTTCAATCGAAATGGTTTAACATTTTTTGTCAACATCATCCATCGCTTTCATCATTACACCTCGTTGGCCAGCACCTTCTCTAGTTTTCTTGGGTCTTATCACAACTACAAAAGACGACATATGCAAAGTGGATCTCAATTCTCAATCTCTTGAATCCCAATTCCCTCACTTCCTAACTCTTCTCTCTCTCTCTCTCTCTCTCTCTCTCTCTCTCTCTCTCTCTCTCTCTCCCCCCCCTAATTAACTATTTTATTTAATCTCTAAATACTTTATTAATTTAATTAGCAACATCATTTTTCGAAATATTAATTATGTTTAAGGATATGTCGTCATTTTCTCGTTTTCTCCCCCTACCCTCCTTCGCTCTTTCTCCTCTGTGGAAGGAAAACTTATTTCCTTCGACTATCCCTATCGCGTCATTCCTATGTTACTTAACCAGGGCGTGCCGCTAAGCGCATGAGGCACGCAAGCGCAATGACAAAAAAAACAATATTTTGCGTCATTTTTTCACCGTTTTATATCATTTTTTCATATTTTTACAAAATTTTATTTTGCATAATACTTTTACTTGATTTACATTTATATATAAATTAAAAAAAAAAAGTAAAACAAATCTACATAAAATCAAAAATATAGATACAATATAAATATATTTTTGATTTTATAAGGACTTTGTTTCACTTAATATTCAGTTTTTTAAATTTTGTATATTCAGTTTTTTAAATTTTGTATATGAATATAAATTAAGTTAAAAAAAAGAGAGAAAAAATGACACAAAATGGTAAGAAAATAATGCGAAATAGCATTTTCTCGATATCATGCGCATAGCACTGCGTGCAAGACCCAAGTACTTGGGCGGCACGCTCTGATTAGGCACCGAACGGATGACGCGGCACACTGACCGCACTCAATACAGACTCCCTCCATCATAATAAGAGTACACTTCTTTTTTATGTTCCATTTAAGATTAGTAACACAAATCCACCTTTCAGAAGTAAAACCTTCAATGCAAACCCCAAATCAAAACACAAAATAACATTCACAAATCAACCATACTCAACTTTAGAAGTACAAGGAGAGTTAAAAAAAAAAAATTAGAAACACAACTTGCTCCATGTCTGATTGTCTTCCACACAATTAAAGAAAAAATGACAGAATTACATCAAACGTAAAGAAGGTAGAGCCTATATACAGAAAACCCAGTTCACAGCAAACTATTTACTCATAATTCACTGGTGATGATTAGCTTGAAGCAGGCCATCCCTGATCTGGCTGGCGATGTCGCGAACCGCACCAGGGCCGTGAGGGATGAATACAGCTGAGCTTTTGGAGGCAGCACCAATCTCCTTCATGGTATCGAAATACTGAGTGACTAAAACCATGTCCATAACATCCTTTGCAGTTGTTCCAGGCACATTCACGGAGAAGCCCAGCACGCTGTCCCTCAATCCGTCCACAATGGCCTGACGTTGGCGCGCAATCCCAAGTCCTGAGAGATATTTCGACTCGGCCTCCCCTTCAGCTCTTTTGATCTGGATGATTTTCTCAGCTTCAGCCTTCTCATTTGCGGCAACCCTTAGCCTTGCCGCTGTGATAGATAAATTAACAATGGTTTTGAAATAATTAATGAGTAATGTTACAATGTCTGATCAAAAAAAGGTTTTTGGACTTTTGGTCTTTGCTTCTATCCATTGGATGAACGTACAATGACATTCATTCAATTGATAAAAGAAATGATCAAAAGTCCCACTAAGTTTTTGGTCATTTATTATGGCATCATTTATTGGGGGTTACACAGAATTTTCCATTTTTCATTCCATCCGAAAGGATTCAAGAAGCAGAGCCTAAATGACAATAAGACAATTGACGATTATCTCATGGGAAAGCATTAGAAAAGAATACAGGTGGCAGCTTATGACCCAACCTAACAACTCGATCTAAATTTGTCCGAGTCATCTCAGCTAATTTATTGCAGGTTCAAGTTGTGAATTTTGAAACGATAAATTAGGATCGAGAACAGCTTATGGAACTTAAAAGGCCTCATTTGGTTCAAGCTTTTTTTTTTTAAACAAAAGAAAAAATTTAATTAATTTTTAAAATTTAATATCAAAGATATTATTTTAATATTAGAAAGTACACAAGATGTAAAATAAAGATGATTCTAAGATTTATATTTGTGTTAGATGTGTAATAAAGTTGATTTTTACAGTTAAAATTTGTGTTGAGCAAAAAAAAAGCCTCGAAATAAACGAGGCTAAAGAGTTTATATTTCGTTGAATAGTTTGTTCAGGTCAAGATCAGGCTATAAATTTACTATTTATTAAATGGTTCAACTTTGGGTTGAGCTAATTATGTCGTGTAGGATTAAGGTCGACCCCAATGCTATCAGCTAGCCTGATCTGCCATCTGTAGTCCGGAAATGGGTATGAGACAGTTAACAGCAAGAGTATGTACACTGGGAATGTGTTTGCTTGATAAAATAAGATGGCAACCCACCAGCATTGATTTCATTCATTGCCCGCTTGACATGCTCATCTGGTTCAATATCAACAATGAGTGTCTGTACTATTTCATAGCCATACGCAGACATGGCCTTCTCAAGCTCATCTTCGACAGCTTTCGCAATTTCATTCTTCTGCTCGAAAACATCATCCAGATTGAGCTTCGGGACACTTGCCCTGATAACTGTTACAAAAGAGAAAGTATGTTAAAAACTTTTTGTTTTCCACAAAAAGAATGATAGGCAAATGAAATAAGTATCATGCATCTTGGTTTGATGATCTTAGATAGCCAGTGCTCAGATGTGAGTACTACGATTTCCCCTTTTATGCCGAGAACAAGTTCAGATTCAGAGTGAATCATTTAAACATGATATGATATGAGAAATGAGATGTTACAGCATTAATGTCACTTCCTCGTCATAAAAAGCTCAAAAAAGTGTAGAGATTCTTTTTACCATCAAACACATAAGCTTGTATTTGTGTCCTTGTATTGCTTAGTTTGTAGAATGCATCGCTTGCCTTATTAGCGAGCGCACGGTACTGCACAGATGCAACAACATTGACAAAAACATTGTCCTGCAAGATCATATTGACGGCAGATCATAACAAATTACTATGATGATCTTTCCACTGACAGAATACTACAAGACTTTGACCTATATTCCTGCTGCTACTTTGAAGCATTGCAAAAAGCCACATATTTCGTGACATATAAGAACCAAGAAAGTTTGGAACATAATCACCTTTGTCTTTGTCTCACACTTGACATCCAATTGCTGTAATCTGAGTGAAAGATAGCCAGCTATGCGACTACCAAGGAACCAAGGGAGACAATGGCACCCGGGTTCAAGAACATCATCAAATCTTCCAAATCTTTCTCTTATAGCAACAGTGGATTGGTCTATTTGAATGCAGCAGCACGCCTGCCCCATGGTAATGCTGGGATATAGCCTGAAATGAAAACGAAGAGAAAACATTGGAAACTGAAGAATATCTAGGTAATTATGTAACTGGGATCTTTGAATACCAAAATCATTCTGCCCGCATCCTATTTCATGTACAACAAAGACTTCGAAAATATAAAATTAATGAAATATATATTAGAGTAATATCATTCAGGTCCCTAAGATTAGGAAGTAATATTAGATGGGTCCACTATTTGCAAAAAGTATTGTCTGAGTTCATGAGATTCATTAAAATTTTCAAACTAGTTCTAAACTTGACCTAAATATTTCACACAAGACATTTTTAACTGTTTCTGTCAAAACTTTTGTTATCATATAACTAAAAAAGTTTTTAAATACTTTTACTTTTTAAAATTAACTGAGGGAGAGATAGAGAGAGGGAAAAATAGATGATAAAATAATTTTTTTATTCATATTTAATAGTGTTTTTGACTAAAGGAACTATTTAATACTACCTTGCAGCCTCAAGGATCCAGTTGATACTTTTTGAAAATTGTGAATCTATTTGATATTAACTCCTAAATGCAGGGATTTGCACGATTTTTACCCAATATATCACTATAAGTAGAATTGTAGAAAGAAGATTTTAAGAATACCAAATTAATGCAGCACATATGTTAAAGTTTTATGAGAGGCTAAACAGAGACGAGAATTATAGACACAAAGAAATACCACAATAGAATAGCAGAATTTTCCTAATAAAAACATTGTATAACAAATCTGATAAAATGAATAAGGTGAAATTTTTCTGTTTCATTCCTTTAAACACACTATCTCTACAACCCTGTAACACCAAAGATCCACCATGAATGGAAAATGAAGATTTTCTTCCCTCCTGATATGACGAAAACAAAATTTTGCAACTCCCTAGTGTTCAATAACAACCATTCAAAAAAACAAAAAAATCATATTAGGATGCTAGAGAAAAATAAACTTACGTGACTTCTTCACTACGGAACCACCAGTGAAGAACACCAAAACAACTCAGACTGAGAGATAAATACACAAGGAGAAGTAAAGAGATGCAACCAAGTTCTGAAACTATATAGAGAAGACAATATAGAAATTAATGCTAGGTTGTTTTTTTTTTTTGGATGAAATGATAGGTAGTTACTATAACAAGGAAACAAATCAAATCACAGGTTTCGACTAACTTTTGCGCTGCAAAGCAGCATAAAAAAGACTAATATAAAAGATGGCTTAGTGCTAGAGCATGCTAAGCAAAACAATGGCAATGTGGCATGGCCCACCGTAATAATGTTGACAAAGGAACTACTTTTAAATAGATTAAGTAGCAATTATCTAAGAAAAAATCTCCAGGAAGTAAATCCTCTGATATATGGGAGCATAACTAATGGGAAGAAAGCCAACAATAAATTGAGACAAGATATATATTTGCAAAGAGTATGGAAACCCATTTACAAACTATATAACCAATACTCAAGATCTCCCAAAACATGAACTATTGATATGTGATATAGTAGAACGAAACCACCACTAATAAGAGTGAAATAATAAATTTCACTATTACCAAATGATGAATCAAATGAAGTAGTACAAACCTTTTTCATCAAGAGAATGAAATGATGAGAAGATACATGATGAACTCTCTACGATCAAACCACAAAACGTAGAGAGGAAAGGAACCTCTATAAACCTTTTTCAACAAGATGAAAGTATGAAGGAATAAGTAGAGGGAGTTGAAGATATCACCAAAAACGTGGCTGCAGCTCAAATAAGAACTGCTAATGATAGAGAGATCCAATCCACGATCACACAGTTCAGATTGAAGAGCTAGAATAGACGAACCTCCAGTAAAAATTTCAGCTCGATTGGATAACAAATGACAACTCGATCATCAGCTTGATCACAGCTGTGCAGAAATTCCAGATTCAGGTTTTAGCTTCCTTCTCTCTTTGTTTTCAACAGCAGCCACCCACAAACAAAAAGGACCAGCTAGCCTTTCATTTTCCCGCAGTGAAAAAAAGAAGTTAGTCCTAATTCACAAAAAGATTAAAATACCCCTTTACATAATAGCACATAGTTGGTAAAAGTTACCAAATAACCACCACATGGGAAAAAAACCAACCCAACAATAACAACTTGTCAAAGCTAAACTATCCATTTGCAAATGTTTAACACTTTGTCAAATTTGAATCAATTCTTAATAGAACTTTGACTGAAGCGATATTCTAACAAGTCTTCCAGATGGGAACAGATATGGATTGACCAACTTAATAGCAAGTCAAAAAAGATAGGGAAAATAGTGAAGAACAACAAAAGCAAGTATAGGGAATTACAGTTTAACTTCAGGAACTTGCTAAAATATCAAACAACAAAATTGCGTTTACACTGGGCTTCCTAGATTAATCTCAACCGTCCATATAGCACCCAACTGAACGAGACGAAACCGTGTTGAACCAGGCCAAGCTGAGCCATGATCCCCAAAAACCCCATTTTGGAAGGGTTTAGTCCACCTAAAACAGCATCCCTTGATAGTGTGGTTATCCTATCTAATGCAATTTGCCATTAGTGGTGGCAATTTTTACCCAACCAGTATAACGAGCCCAGACCCTGCCCATAATGGGATGGGTATGTCCTCTTTTTCAACGCAGCCTAACACTGCATATCGGATCTTCTCCGCTTTGGGATCCAAAGCCCCTCTTAGGTCCAACGCTCAACAAATTGCAACCAAAAAACCATGTTTTTAATAAAATTTTGAGTAGAAAGAAACAAAGAAAAAAAATCAATCTGTGCTGAGGAATAATCATTCAAAAAGAACAAAGAATTTCCCTAGTATGACATCGAAGGTTCCATAATCCATATTCATGGAATGAAGCAAGAACAATTCGCAAAAAGGAGCGGAAAATGCAGCGGAAAACACAAAGGAAACCTATAATCTGCAACCAATACAGAAAGAGAGAGGAAGAAGATAGAAGATTGATAAAGCATACCTGAATCGGGCTTGATTTCAGTTGCAAGAAAACCCTAGCAGTCAGTCTCGCTTCAAAAGGAGCTACAGATTTCCTTCGGCCCTCCAATATGCAGCACCCGTCATCCCGTGGCTCTCCATTAGCCCTTTGGAAGTAGCCCGTTCTGTGCTTCGGATTTATCCAGAGTTTGAATTTTATTTAACACCTGGGCCTGTTTGGCCCAAGACTATTGTTAAAATAATATTAAATTAAAAAAAAATAAATAAAATTTCATTATATTTTATATAAATTTTAATATAAAAAAATATTTTATTTTATTCATTAAAAAATATAAAATAAAATTGATAATTTTATTAAAAATAATTAAATATATAAAATAAATAATTTTTATATTACAATTTATATCAAATATAATACAAATTTTATTATAATTATTTTTAATCAAATATTATTTTGATATTAAATAGTATCAAAATAATCTGGAACTGGACAAGCCGAATCGAATTCATATTTATTTTCTAATAAAGAAAGAATTCATATATATTCTAAAAATTCTCTTGATTTTAAAAAATTATATAATTCTCATGATTTAAATATTTAAATATACGATTAATTTTTTTTTAAATATTATATTCTACATATAAAAAAAGTAAGAAATAATATTTAAAAAATAAGTGATCCATATTATAATAGTATATGAAATTTTATGTATATAATTATCCTAAAAAATTAATTTGACAAAAATATTATGATTTTTTTCAAAATATTTGCTTGGAAAAATTAGAAGCATATAAACTTAAATTAGAGAAAGCTAATTGCTGTTTACCCTCAAGTAAATTCTCAAGTAAATTGTATTGAAAATTATGATAAATATAAAATAAAATCTATTAACATGATATATTTAATAATTAAAAGATAAATATAATACTTAAAAATTTTATAAAATTAGGTAAGCAATTGTCCTAGTCATTTTACCTTAAAGTATGCTTGTTTGCAGAGAATAATTTTAACAATTAAAAAAAAATTAAATTAGATGAAGATAATTTTTATTGAGAGTTATATATATATATATATATAATAATATTAATTATTATATTAAAATGTATAAAAAAATGATACAAATAAATTATTATTTCAATATATATATATATATATATGATATAAAATGAAGTTAAATTTTTATTTTGAAATGTGTATATATTATAAAATATAATTGAATTTTAGATATTATTTAGTTGAAGTGTATATATTTTGAGAATATTTGTATAGAATATACATATAGGTCTAGAGAGAGGTAAATAGACCGTAATTAAAATTTAATTTGCTATAATTATGATATAATTAAATTAATTTAAAAGCATAAATTTGCAATAGTATAAATAATATAAAAATAAAAGTAATAATAAAATGTGCACAAATGTAAAAAAGATTACATACACAAAGCACATAAGAATTTAACGATATTCAATACTTTATAGTACTTATGTTCTTTGCCAAGCGATAAACCAATTAACTATCCACTAAATTATTTTTTTGATCAAAGGCGGAGAAACTTGTACAACTAACTATCTATTAAACCAACTGAAAGCCGTCCTCACTAATAAGAGAATATACAATAAGAATAAAATAACCAATCTCTTTTCTTTTTAGTACTGCGCCTTGAAATATTTGGAGAGAGTGAATCAACTATGAGCACTTTAGAGCTTTAATTACACTTTAAATTTTAATTAATTATTTTAATTACTTTTCAATCATCTCAGCTCTTATTCATCAAAATAAGAGTAGAAGATGTTCAATGATTATCAAGGGCAACATCCAAAATATCCCTTCATTTATATAAAAAAAAATTCCATTGGTAAGTAAAAACTAGACTAGAACTGCCTTTAATCGATCAAGCGAATAATCGTTGAAAACTCAATAATCACATTTCAGACAGTTATGATCGATCAAAATTTTTTTTGATCGAATCATATATTGATTAACTGATTCATCAAAAAAATGATCAGCCAAACAGCATGCTGCCTTTGATCAATTATTTGATCAATCAAACGGCTTTGATCTATCAAACACTAATTAATAGCTTGAAATCAAATCTCTTTTTTTTGTTGAATCTAACACAAATATAATCGATCTAAACTCAATCTAATCAATATCTTACAAGATCCTATATGCTCATATTATAATTCACATATCTTTTAGCACTCTGAAAATAATCTTATAATATATTATAATAATAAATAATAAAAAGATCTTCAATTTCGCTTTTTCGCATTAAAATCAATTTAAATCAATAGTGGACTCTACTTGTTTAATTTAATTAAATTCAAACAAATTTCTTATTATTTTAACACCACAAAACTACAAAAGTTTACTTTTTTTTTTTTTAATTTGATTTTGTTCAGTTCACGCCTCTCCGAACTAAATAAAAATTGAAGTTCTCGACATCATATTATTTTATCGATATCAAACTAAACTTGAATCAACTATTTCCATAATAATTATTCATTTAAAATTAATTAACTCGACATCAAATTAATAATTTTTAATTGAATAAAAAATTTTAAGTTTGAATTAATGCGTAGATTGGACTTTGACGTCAGCCATGCATGTAACATGAGGTTGATATTTTGAAAAATGTAAAATTAATAAAGGGCATTTACATACATACTCCTTAAATTATCTTGAATTACATATTAAATCTCTTATTTTTTAATTTTACAACTTAACTCTCTAAATCATCCAAAAATAAAAACTAATAGAATACATGTATTTATAAATATATTTATAATATTTGTATATATATATTATTGGTAATAAACATCCAAATAATTATAAATCAACAAAAAATATACTTTGAAAATCTTGAAAAAGACTTAAATATGTTATTTTTGGATGATTTAGGGGGTTAAGTTGTAAAATTAAAAAATAAGGAGTTTAATATGTAATTCAAGATAATTTAAGGAGTATGTATGTAATTCTCTTAATTAATAAAATAATTATATAATATTAAAATATGTAAGATGAGGTATAATTTTTTTTAATTATTTGTTTAAATTAAATATAATTTTAATTTTTTTTTATTTGAGTGAGAGAGCTTTAGCGGCTTGATATTTTTTCTCAAAAATCCAAATAAAACACTTCAAAATACTTGGAATAGAATTATATACATATAAATATAATTAAAATAACATAATTAGCTAGCTACTGATAACTATCTAACAAAATAATATTAAATTTAATTAAATATCATTTTTTTTATTTTACTTAAAAATTATATATGATAGTGGTGTGATTCAAATTCGGGCTATCAAATACTCAAATAAGTTTTTTTTTTCTTATTAGATTAAGAAAATATCATATATTTAAAATTTAAATTTACACGTATAAAATTAGCCATTAAGATTTACGTTTAGCTAAGCCGTTACATGGTTGTGCGGCAAAAGTATGTCTGTTGGAATTGTTCTAATTATTGAGATTAGAGAAGGACAAACCTCATTTTAATATACTATGTAAATTAAAATTATTATATTATTGTGATGCGTTGAATATGAAATAAATTAACCGCCTTATTTATGTATTCGTAAGATATAAAATAAATTTAATTTTTAATATTAAAATTTATATAAAAAATAAAATAAATTTGAACTTTTAACATTAAAATTATTTACATAAGATGTGAATTAAATATAAAAATTAGCGTCACATTTTAGGAGGGTTTTAGGAAAGAGTTATTAAAAGTCCAAATATTAGTTTAGGGTTTAGAGTCGAGTTTTAGAGTTTAGATTTTATTAGAGTTTACGTTAGATTTAATTTAGGTTTGCAAAAGGATTATTAAAAGTCGAAATATTTTTAAGTGGGGGACTAATTTGATCGAAAATTCTCAAATTTCAAGTAAAACTCACATATTTTTAGGAAAAAAAAATTGATATAAAAAGTTTTAATCAAAACTCGAAGTACATCGCAAAATGTATGCTGAAGCTCATGCAACTTCCAAAATTGAAACTAACTTAAATCCTTGATATAAAAACTTAATTTTGTTTTTATTTTATTAAATTCAAACAATTTGAAGTAACTTGACTTCATATGAATAAAACTTGAATCAATGAATTGCGTAATAATTATCTATTTTAAGTTAATAATTTATGAACCAATTAAAAACTTTTAAGTTTGAGTTGATTTCTTGAAAAGAATCCCTAATTTTAAAGCACAGGCAAAGCAAAGAATCCTTCATTGTTCTCCTTCCAAAATGGAAGAGAAGAAAGCTTGGAATATAATAGTCTTGAAGAAAAAAGAAGAAGAAGAAGAAGAAGAACATCAACATTCTTGTATAAAATTAACAATGGTTGAAAAGCTTTCTTCTGTAATATAATTAATAAGACTTCTGAAGGAAGAAGATGGCCGGAAGCCGGCGGGAAGGGAGAGCTCCGGCTGCGGCCGATGACTATGTGGACTTCCGACCATCAATTGAATGGGCCTAAGATCCCTTTAGTTACATCCTACTCATTCACCTTCCAGGTTTTCTCTAAAAAAACGTTTAGTTCAACATCATCTTGATATTATATCATACTATTTACACAGCATGCATGATATTTAAGTTTTTTTTTTGATAATTTTATATATTTTCAGAATGCTATATAACATAATATTAAAATGACATTGAACCAAATGCCCATAAATGTACATGTAAAATATTTGAAATTGCAAATGTAAATAAGTAATTTTGGAGGATAAATGTTTCTCTAATATAACACAATTTTAGGGTGCTATATGTAAAACTCCTACAAATACAAGGCCAAAATAGGACCAAAATAGGACCAAAATTGTACTAATTTAAAAAACAATAATAATAATAAATAAATATTTTAAATTATTTTACACAAATTTAAATATAAAAAATATTATTTTACTTTATATACTCAATAATTTAAAATAAAAATATCAATTTTATTTCACATTCTAGACTAAAATATTCAAATCGAGTATTTTGATCTAAAATGTGAAATAAAATTTATATTTTTATTAAAAATTATTGAGTATGTGAAGTAAAATATTATTTTTTATATTAAAATTTATGTAGAATAATTAAAATAGTTTATTTATTATTATTATTGCTATTTTTTAAACTAGTATTATTTTGGTCTTATTTTGGTCCTCGCGCCAAATAGGGCCTGACGTAAATTGCATTCTAGCTCGACAAGTTAAAAGAGTGCTGTAAATTTGTTTTAACTTATAAAAAATTTTAATTTGCTCTTTTGTCTCTGTATTAGAATTTAATATTGATCCTTCCTGATGAGCTTCATGAGAACTTTAAAATTTGATTTAAACTATTTAAATCAATATTTTAAATGATTATATTATACCATTTCTTTCATCATTCCTCTATAAAAGTTTAAAATTTCATGATAAAAAAATAAAACATAATTTCTCTTATTTTTCCTCATCTTCTCTAAAATTTAAAATTAAAAATAAAATATTAATTCTCTAATATTCTAAAAGACAGAAAATCAAGTGCTAAGAATAATTTGAGTGTATGAAAAGTTGACATCTTTATCTTAAGTTGAAACCAAACAATCATGATAGCATTTTTTTATAATTTTAAGAACTAAAATTAAAGTTTTGTAAAAATAAAAAATTAATTTATATTTTTATTAGACCCCGACCCGACCCGATTGACTCAACTCGGCCCGAATGACATCTGCTTTTGCTTGCTTAATGGAAGGCTTCAGAAAGACCGATCTGAAGGTCGTCGTCGACGACAGCGGCAGGATCACCGTTCGGGGAACCCAACGGCCCAGATTCGCACGCGTGGATCAGTCCTTCAAAGCTCCTCAAGATTCGGACCTCGACAAGATCACCGGCAGATTCGAAAACGACCACCTCGCGCTCATCATCCCCAAAGCTGCCTCCTTTCGCCCCGAGAAGGACGACAAACCCGCCAAAGCAGAGAAGGAAGAAGCAGCAGCAGCAGCAGCAGCAGCAGCAGCTGTAAAGATGGAATCAGTGAGCAAGAAGACGAATGAGCCAAGTTCTATTAAGGAGAAGCCGTTTGAAGAGCTTATACCTCGGCGCCGTTGCAGTACTACTGGTGGGCTGCTGGAGGAGAGAGAAGGTAGAGAGAGAAGGATGGCTCTGAAGGAGGAAGACGAGGGATGGCTGCACTGGCTCGGCCGCAGTGCGCGCAGCAGGAACGGGCAAGTGATGGCCGTTGCGGTGGCGGCGTTCTCTGTAGGGTTTTATGTTTCTCACAAGTTGAGAAGTTGAGAAGTTGAGGGTGGTGAATGCTGACAGTTGTTACCGTTAATTATGTACCTTAAATTAATATAGTAAAAATCAGATCAATTTACAAATTGATTAGATTGGTTAGACTAATCATCAAATTGATCGAATATAAAAAAAAAACAATTAACCGAATATGTAAATTAGTATTATTTAAAAAATTTAAGACCCTGTTTGGCCCGAGGACCAAAACTGTACCAAAATAATATAATTTAAAAAACAATAATAATAATAATAATAATAATAATAATAATAATAATAAATAAATATTTTAAATTATTTTACACAAATTTAAANCTTTAAACTAATACTATTTTAGTCCTGTTTTGATTCTCACGCCAAATATGGCCTAAATATATAATTTATTGCGTAGTTATTAAAAGTTTTTTTTTTATTGTGCATGCCTATTAAAAATGTTAGTAACAAAAATATATAATACCACAATAACAAACTTTTTTATTTTATATTTTTTTATCAGTAAATATTATATAAATAGCTTGATTCATATTATAGTTTGATTTAGTCTTATATATTCTTTGGTTTATATATCAAATCAGAAAAATAATGTGCCGATTCACGATAAGGCTGATGAATTTCATAATTGCGGGAAAAAGTGAGTTATAAAAATAGAAAAAATAAAGAAGAACAAAAATTTTGATTCATAGTTCATATTGATAACCTAACTCGGCTATTTTATTGGGTAGAAAAAATAGATTTAATATGACCTGTTTAACGTGAAGACTAAAAGCAGGATCAAAATTATATTAATTTAAAAAATAATAAAAATAAATAAATTTTTATTATATTTTACATAAATTTTTATGTAAAATTAATAATTTTATTAAAAATAATTGAGTATATAAAATAAAATAATATTTTTTATATTAAATTTATATAAAATATAATAAAAATTTATTTATTATTATTATTTTTTAATTAGTATCATTTTAATTTCGTACTCGCAGAACCCATGTGTTAGAATAATAATAAATGAACAAACTTAATTTGAGTGCATTTAGAATATTGCTTTGTGGTAGAATATTATAGAATAATTTTTAGAAATTAAATCTAATCTAAAATAATTAGAAAAACTAAAGAAAAATAAAAACTCCCAACTATAATTATTTAATAGGCTTTCAATTAATTACTAGTAAAAATCATAAACCTAGCTTAACTATTGACTCATTCGATAGAGTATGTTGTTTTGAATATAAAATATATAAATTTTAATCGGTTTGATCGGCTTATTCGGTTTATCAGTCAAATGGATTTTTAGTCTATTTAATTCAATCGTATCGTTGATTTCAATTTTTTGAATAAATTTAATCAATATAACTGCCCATTCAAAGTCAAATCAGTTTTTTTAGAACTTTACACTATAAAAAATAAAAATAATAATTTAAAACTTGTTGATAAATTCTATTTATTGGCCCTCCTTAGTTTAGACTCTTCATCATTTATTAAGAAAGAAAATTTTTAATTGCAAACCCTTGTTTGGCGCGAGGACTAAATCAAAACTAAAATGATACTAATTTAAAAAATAATAATAATAATCATAAATAAATTTTTTTAATTATTCTACACAAATTCTAATATAAAAAAAATATTATTTTACTTCAAATACTCAATCATCTTATATATAAAAAAATTATTGAAATTTTACATCTTAGACCAAAATACTCGATTCGAATATTTTGGTTTAGAATATGAAATAAAGTATATATTTTTATTAAAAATAAATATGTGAAGAAAATTAATATTTTTTTATATTAGAATTTATGTAGAATGATTACAAAATTTTATTTATTATTATTATTGTTATTTTTTAAATTAGTATCACTTTAGTCCTGATTTGGTCCTCACGCCAAATAGTTCTCACAAATTATAATATAAAAAGTTAATTTTATTTTATATTTTATATATTTTTTTTTTATAATAATCAATTTAAATTTTGCATCTATTTAATATTTAAAATAACCAAAATGATATTATTTTCATCATAAAAAATAATTCAAAATTAACCAAAAAATTTTCATGTCAGAATTTTCCACTTACCAAACGCTGAGGTTCACTCACCTAACCTCACTATTTTGTGAGAAATTTTTTTCTTCGATGTATGCTTCACTGAGGTGAATTACATTTTTTTTTTTTGAAAATAAGGTGAATTACATTTTAAGCCTTAGAGGTTGGGCCGATTTTCCATAGGTTTGTGAATAATTTTATATAGGTCTCTAAAATAAATTAATCATTTCATTTGAGTCCTTAAAATATTTTTTCAAAAAAAAATCTTAGTTTTTCCCTGAATATTTAAAAATTCTTTATGCTTCACTTAACTGTCATTCTCTAGTAGCTTCATTTTCTTTATCTTAAATCCTACCTTTTTGTGAAGAAGATGTGATTTTTTTATATCGTGAAATAGATTGAGAGCAAATAAAAATATAAATTTATATGTGTTGTCGTAAGAGTTTGATCATAGTCCCAAAAGATTTGATTTTCCATAGAGATTGTCGCCCCGCAATGTCAAAAGATTGATCAAGGAAAGCGAAAGAAATAAAAATGTCAGACTTCACATAAAAAAATCCTTAAAAATAAAAAAAATTGATGAAAAATATTCCATTTTATTTGTTGCTTTTTAGTGGATTGTAGGCCATGTAGAAATAGAATCTTGGAACTTGGAGGCCGTGATTTAATTAGAGTTTTGAATTTTATAACTTTTTTTTTTGTTGAATAAATTTTATTTTGGTGGCAACATCTGCAGAGTTATTGCATATCAAAAGATCATGGACTCGAAATTTCATATTCAACCTAAAAGAGATGCGGCTACCAACATTCCACAGATTTAACATTAATGTAGATGATTTCAATCTCGATGAACTAATAGGATTAATGAAGAAAATAGATCCAATCTTGATATTACGCAGAACTGATGTTGAACCACTCTGACATCAGGTTGAACAAATGAGGCCTTAACATATGAAAAGTTTTGATGGAAAGAAAATTTTGTGGACCCAGATAAAATAAATAATAATAAACGCCCTCATTTGTAATTTAATCTTATATTATTCATTATTATTTTGAAACTTTCTACGTGTATGGATGCCATCATTACTATGCCATCATGTATGTCCACGTTGCCAAAAATATTTGCTTCTTTTTCTATTGACGAGAAAATAAAAAAAATTTATATTTGAGAGAGAGAGAGAGAGAGAAAAAAAGAGAGATTTATGTGTAGAGAAATCAATGGCTGTTTGTAGGCAGCCCACAGGAAAGCGTGATAGTCTTCCTCTTCGTATGGCCCCTGGTTTTTTGAAGCAAAAGAATGGTTTTTGCTGCCGTACGCTGCGAACCATCGCCCCTCTTATACCTCAAAATCTCCACCAATCTCGACGAAACTCTCGTTTTCTCAAATCGTATAGATCCGGTCGGTTCGCTTGCCCTAAAACCTCGACGACAGTGATCATACGGAATCCGTTCCTCATTTCCTGCAGAAGAAGCAACTAGGTCAAAAAAACCTTTTTGATATTCCCTCTTCGGGTTTTCCTTCTTGGGTTTTGTCCTTGATGAGGTTGGAGCGCGAGTTGACCAGAAAGCCATCGAGCGCAGAGTTAGCGCCGGAGAAGAGCAGTCCGCCGTCGAAGAAAGGGAAGCGGCGGCATAGACGGCCGGAGCCGATGCCGACGACGGTGCAGCGGCTCTTTGATACCTGCAAGAGGGTGTTCGCCGATGGAAGTGCTGGCTTCGTTCCGCCCCCTGACGACGTCTCCTGTATCCGATCCATTCTCGGTAGAGCTTTTGTATCATATTCATATTGATTTGAGTTGATGTTATTCGATTAACTACAATGCTGGCCTATGCCTAGATGCTTTCTGCAAGAAAAAGTTCTATTTTTTTGGGAAGAGCCTATACTGCTTGATCTTTTTGTTGTTATTCTGCCTGTTTTCTGTTTTCTGGGTTGCCATTATTTTTTTATCTATTGATGTTTGGCTTGATTTATTTATGTGCCTCTCTGGTTAGTGCTTTGGGTATAGATTGGTATTTATGATGAGTTTTTTTATAGGTTGGTAATGTCAATGGGTTTCATTACTCCAATTGGGATGTTATATTTGCACCTTCAACCTGTCATCTTTTTAACATGTAAAGCTATGTCTTGAATGTATTTAGAAAATAACAAGCATTAATGGTTGAGTTGATTTTGTTTCATGTCTTCTTGTATGAAACTAGCTATTTCTATTGCTTTCACTTGTGAATGTTTCTCTTTGGTCCGCGAGTTCTTGATGACTTCATCTCAGATGCTCTCTGCTGAAGGGCGTGTAGATAATCAAATTCATTAAGTTACTTTTTTCTCCTCTAGCCAGTGATTGTGGTATGATTGACATAATGTGTTGTTGATATTGGTTTTGTTAGGCCAATCTGATGGTCATGATAAATTGCTTAATGATATGTGATCGTTCTATGTTTTCATCTTTTGAAATGTCAGCTTAATGTACAATTACTGGTTAAATAGATAGTGTTTATTTTGGATATCAATTCGTGGATCATGTCTCATGTAGATAACATGAAACCGTCGGATGTTGGTGTGTCTCCAAAGCTGCCATATTTCAGGAAAATCGATAACGATGGGCCACCTATAATAACATACCTTCATGTTTACGAGTGCCCTCAATTTTCCGTAAGTAACATCTTTTCTAGCATTTTCACCTAATCTACTTTAACATCTTAGAAATATTCATATCAAATGTTTAGTTCTTCTATGCAGATTGGTATCTTTTGTTTGCCTCCATCTGCTGTAATTCCTTTACATAACCACCCCGGAATGACGGTATTTAGCAAGCTTCTGTTGGGATCCATGCACATCAAGTCCTACGATTGGGTTGTAGTTGCACAGGAGTCCAGTGAACCCTCAAGTGGTAATCTTTAGATTACTCAAATGAAAAAGACATTATGAGGCAATGCTTCTTTTTTGTTTAATTCATGCGGAATTTTCATTCACATTTTCTGATTGCTCTGTCGATATGTTAATTCTTGCAGCAGCTTTACCAACTGGTAAGCGTTTGGCAGAAGTGAAGACTGATGAAGTATTTACTGCTCCGTGCGAGACTTCCATACTTTACCCAGCTTCTGGAGGCAATATGCATTGCTTCACTGCTAAAACAGCATGTGTAGTGCTTGATGTGCTTGGCCCGCCTTACTCGATTCCAGAACGGAACTGCACATACTACTATGATTATCCCTACGCGAAGTATGCGAGTACGATTTTCTGCTTTCTTGCTTTCTGTTTTTTTTACACTTATATGACAGGAGAGCGCTCTCTTTTGAAATCATTTTATGGCATGAAATGCTCATTTTAATGGCATTGTTCCTTGCCTTCAGGGAACTATTCTTAAAAGTATCTTTACATTGTGGGCAATTGATGATTTATGAGATTCATAGTATCAAATTCTTATTAAACTGTGACTGTTGGACTGATAGAGGCGAACTATCTTTGGGAACTAATTGATGATATTTTTTCTTATATCACTAGGCTATGACACTATGTCCATATCAAGTGATTATGACCATCCCATTTATGTTTTATTTTAGATAAGTAGTTTGTATGTTTCATGTCATCTTTGAAGGCTCCATGATCCAATGATTCGTTGCAGCTTAGTTGGTTTCCTTGATGCTTATTAATGTTGGTAACCCATAGTATTTATCACTCAAGTTCAGTTGATTTTTGTTGCTTGTATTCATTTTTCGATTTATTGTAAGAGAATTCTTGTTTGTAGAAGGGTCATTTTTCGATAGACTACTAACAAGGCCTCAATCAAGTCATTGCTGTCCTGCTTGTTTTTCTTCTTATTGGGTTGACAATAAATTCATTTTTCTTCCTTAAAAGTGTAGCTTTCTTTATTGAGTATAGGCTTTGGGAGATCTACTTTTCTAGTACGTAAAATTTGTAATTTCTTCTTGCCGAAATGTTACAGAGGGATCAGTTTATTAGCATTCATCTGCAGTCAGTTGGAATACGAAAATGCTGCATAGGTCGAAAGTCCTGAGTAAAATGTGACCGTTGAACTGGTAGAGGTCAAACTATCTTTGGGAATTTTATTTGATGATAGATGTTCTTATATTAAATTTCTCTTGGCTATGTCCATTTCTAGTGCTAATGGCCATCCTATTTATGATTTATTTTAGATTATGAGTTTGCATGTATTATATTATCTTTGCGGGCTCCACAACCCATTGACTTGTTGAAGCCGAGTTCGTTTCCTTCATGTTATTAATGTTGGTAACTCGAAGTATTCATCATTCAAATTCGCTTGATTGTTTGTCGTATTAATTTTTCGATTTATTGCAAAAGAAATCTTGTTACTTGTTAGTAGAGCTCAATCAAGTTAATGCTGCGCTGCCTGAGTTTAGCACATAAAAATTGATGATTCACATATCTAGGGGTAATTTTCTCTTGGCGAAATAGTACACAGGGATCACTTGATTAAACATCAGTTTGCAGTCACTGGAAGTCTGGAATATGAAAATGCTGCATAGCCCAAATAAATCAGCCCAAAAAGATCACCTGTCCTCTGGACAAAAGCATTGTACAGTGGATAAATGCTTTAGCAATTGGACACAATAACAACCAATAATTAACAAAACCAAGCTTTTTATGTTTCTAGGTAGGGTTGGCTATATTAATTCTTGGTTTTCATTACACTTTATCAATTAATAAATTTTTATTTAGATCTAAGTGTGAGATTTTGTGATCTTAGTTACTTAAACTTAGATAAGAATTTGGTAACTGATAGAGCGCAATGGAAACAAAGGATTTATGTAGCCGACCCCACCTAGTGGGATTAAGGCTTGGTGGTTGTTGTTGTTTATCTAAGTGTGAGATTATTTTTTATAGTTAACTGTCCTTTTTTTGGTCTGTCTTCTTCTTTTTACATGGGGAAAATCTAATATCTCAATTTTTTTTATTGGAGTTTCAGTCGACTTATGATTTATATGTTTAAACTGTCTAAGCCAACTCTTTCTAAATTTATATTCGATTGATGTTATTCCAATTTTCTCATGAATTTACTCATTTTTTTATTTTTTATGTATACTTGCTCATCCATTTTAGTATTCTCGTTTATAGGCATTTGGTTGTCTGGCATTACTTTTGGTATATTTTAAGAAATTCCAAGAAAGGTAGGTAGATGTTAACTCAAGCTTCCCCTACTTAATATTTTGAAATCATGTATCATAGGCTAATAGAAATTTAAATAAGGAGAGTTGGATCTTTGCTATGTAGAAAGATAGATTAAAAAATTACAATAAGAAACTATAAAAAATTGAACTTGCATTTTTAGAGCTAATCGAGGAGTTGTCATTTGATAAAGTGTAACAGAAATAAAGAATTCACGTAGTTAATTTCATTTAGTGGGATAAAGGCTTAGTTAATATTATTGTTGTTGTGATCATATGAATTTTTGTGTTCGATGTATGCTAATATCCTAATGGCTGTGATGAAAGCCAACAAAAGTAGTCCTCTATTTGTATTATAGAGGCAAAATATTTGGCAAGTTTAGCGTATAATAGCGAACATATGTTCGACTTATTTCTCATTTGATATGTGTTTCACGCATTATTTGATTTATTTTTCATCTTACACGTGTATTTCACATTTCCTCTCGTGTTTTTATATCACGTACGTATGCCAAGTGTTCGCAATATTAACTCTGTTATACTTTTCCAAAAACAGAGACTGTGTTATAGATTTCCCTGATCTTGTTGCAAAATTCCTCTCAGGTGAATCATCTGTGGATCTTGGAGAGGATGAGGGTTATGCTTGGCTAGAAGAGAGAATTGGAAGTCCTGAGGAGTTTGTTGTGGTTGGAGCAAAATACCAGGGGCCAAAAATCCTTGAGGGTTGATTTACTGATTTATTGAATTACCAGGTGCCTGAATGTAAATATACAGCAAAAATTGGGAAAAAGTAAGATTAATCAAAGGGTTGGACCCTTATTCGTACAATCTCTCTTGGACAAGATCTGCTCCTTTCTGATTTCGGCTCTTTATGACTTAATTCCAGGAAAGAGGGTTAATTGTGAAAAAAAAAAGACATTTTGTAATTTCAATAATTGTGCTGAACTCTTTTATTTTATTGCTAATTGGTGATTTATGTAAATCTGAAATAAAATTATAGTTGTTGGTTTTTTTTTTTTTTAATAAAAATTGGGTTTCAACGTCTATTGTCAGATTTCAAATCTCGAATAAAAAATGAAGTCTAATAAATATGGAATGAGATGATAAAAAATGAGTATAATTTTAAGAATATTGAAATGATTTTAATTAAAGATATTCTAAGAGTTGATTTAAATAATTTAGATATATAATTGAAGATTTATTAAAAAAAATAAATTATTAAATTTTATTTATGAAGGAAATAAATATTAAAATTTATAATAATAAAAGAATAATTGCCTATATCTCATATAATTTAATTTTATTTATAGCTTATTCATTCATTCGTAGTTAATTATGTTATGTATACTCACAATATTATAAAAGTTTATATATACACATTTTAATTTATTTTTATTATAATGAGTAATTATAATTTTTTAATAATTTAATTATAATTAAATTATAAAAAAATTTAAGGATATTTAAATATATTTTGAGTGAAAATTTTAAAAATTTAATGTTTAGGTGGCGACAAAGGAAGAAGACATTCGCAACGTGAATTGATTTTAAGATAAATCAGCGCTTTAGTATGATATTGAGGAAAAGAAAAATATATATCATTAAGAGTAAAAATATAATTTTAAAAATTTACTAATAGAATATTTTTTTTTTCAAATAGATTTTGATTAAGTTTTAACTCAAAATGTGTGTATGTAAATTTTTTTAATATTTTGAGTATGCATAGTATAATTAATTAAGAATGAATGGGTAAAGCATAAATAAAATTAAATTATGTGACATGCAAGTAATTATCTCAATAATAATTATAAAAGTAATTTTACATGTTTAAAATTAAATAAAAATTATTATTTTATAAAATATAATAAAAATAAAAAATGTAGGTAACAAATGCTATTTAATCGGATTAACATTTGATTTATTTTTGATGATAAAAATTGGGTTTTCGATTAATAGTTTTAGATTCCAAGATAAAGTATTGGAGAAGAAATAATAAGTCAAAATCCTATCCTCGGACTCGATGGTGGAATCTAAAGAATGAGAACAAATGTATATTTAAGAAGAAGGTTCTAGAACTTGGGCAATGGAACATTAACGGAGACACTAATCTTATGTGGTTGACAGTTGCTAACTGTATCCGTAAGGTGGCGAAGGATCTGCTAGGAGAATCCAAAGGAATGATTCTAAATAATAAATATACTTGGTGGTGGAAAGATGATGTAAAAAAAAAAAATTAAAGAGAAGAAGATTTGTTATAGAGATTGGTTTAAAAATAAAAATAAGGATAAGTGGGAAAAATATAAAGTGGCTCGACGAGAATCTAAGAAAGCAGTCGGCAATGCAAACAATATGGCTCTAGAGGATTTATATAAGAAGCTAGACACTAAAGAAGGAGAAAGACAATTATATAAGATTGCCAAGGCAAGAGATAGAAAAACTAAAGATTTAATTGAAGCAAAATGTATTAAAGATGAAGATCAAAGAGTACTTTTCATGGAAGAAGATATCAAAGATAGATGGATGAGGTACTTTCAACAGCTTTTTAATGAAGGTTGTGAAAATTCAATGGATCTTACAGAATTCAGCACCCTAAAAGAAAGTAAAAATTATTCTTACATTCGACGTATTAGTAAAGCTGAAGTTTGGAAAGCTTTAAAGAAGATGAAGCATAAAAAAGCAGTAGGACCAGATAACATCCCAATAGATGTTTGGCAGTGCTTAGGAGATGAAGGAATTTCTTGGCTCACTAGATTGTTTAATATGATTTTAAAGACTAAAAGGATGACAA
>JAEMOT010001213.1:51406-63948 GCA_019297695.1 Apostasia ramifera
GGGTACGCGCGCGTCCCAGGCAAGCGCAGGACAACGGGTTGGCCCGGCGGCGGGTCTGTGCGGCAGCGGGTCGGCGCGGCAGCAGGTCAGCGCGTGTAGAACAACGCGTGGAGCAGCAAACTGGGTTTCAAGTCGAAGTAGTCGGCGCGGGCGCGTCGACGTAGTTGGCGCGGGCACGTTGTCGGTGATGTGGAAACTTGACGATGCGATCACGTTGAACCGGAGTCGGCGAGCTAGATCCAAGAACGCAAACGAGCAGGCGGGGTGGACGAGGATGAGGTGAGGTGAATGCTGAGAGATGCAAGATGAATGGAATCGAACCCAGAGGGAAGGAGCTGGAGCGGGTGGAGTTTAGGGATTCTCACCCAAGGCCCAAGCCCTTCCCTATCCAGGATATCGATTCATTCCAGAATTAAATAATCCCAATGGAAACACAAGTCAAATTCATTAAGCATTAAAAAAAATAAGAGTAACAGGGAGACATTTATATAAACCTCCATAGAAACTTACTCAATAAAGAAAAAATACATAATGTAATAAATTTCTCACACAAACGAGGAAATACCAGATAACATGCCTAAAATAACAATCACAGAAATAGAAACAACTAATACATAATAAATGCGAGAAATAAAATCATCCCAAAATGGAATCTCCAATCAATCAGAATGAATGAGAGATTTTCAATCCATCAAGTCAGCGATCTGCATCATCCATCTCTCCAAATCTGTCCTAATAGTCAATCGATCCAGATCGAAGCAGCGTGGCTTGATCTCGGCCGTCGACGGTAAACTCTGTCAGGAATGAATCGACGGTCGATCGTGGTGTCTCCACCAAAAATATAATTATTTTATTATTGAGGAGTGTGTTAAATGTGAAATAAGACTGTTTTTTTTTTATTTAAGTATTTGTAAGATGTGAAATAAAATTGATCTTTAATATTTAAATTTATATATGATGTGATATACATATAAAAATATCAATGAAAGTATTTTTGGAGGAGTTTGAGTTTGGAGGGATTTGTGAAGGATTCCTATATGGTTAATCTGCCCAATTGGCTAGTCCAAGTATACTTTGCACATAATGTGTAGGTTTACCTGGGATGCGATATCACTGCTTTATAATTCGTGAGAAGAAAGTAATGATAGTTGTAATGTATTTGGATAATATTATAAAAGGAAATTTTCGAATATTATTGTAGGACAGGCTATGATATGGACTTCAACAGAGGCAGAAGTAGACCTTTATCTTATTTCATCAACCCCATCAGCAATTGCTTGTTCGATCTTTCGATAAAGCTTCCTAGCAGGTTAGGAGAAGATGGAGCAGCCTACTGAAGGCTCTGTCAGCTATATAGAGCTTACCACACCTTGAAGATTGAGGAGAAGCCAGCTCTGGCAGCTTGATGGAGCTTGCTATATATCGCTGTAACCAGATGAAAGAAGCAGCATCAACAACACTTTTGGCAACAGATGGTGCTCGGCACACCATGCAGATCGAAGAAGCTGCTGCTAGCATAATGGATCTCATGACATTTGTAAATCGTTGGTAGGTTGGTGTTCAACAACTGTATATGGATGTTTAGTGGCGAGAGTGAAGCAGTGACACTAGCAGCCAATAGAATATTCTTGAGATCTTGTTAAAAATATAGATGGAGAGTTACTTGGGGAAGGAATTTAAGGCCCTGTTTGGCGCAAGGACCAAAACAAGACCAAAATAGTACTAGTTTAAAAATAATAATAATAATAATAATAATAATAATAAATAAATTTTTTAAATTATTCTACACAAATTTTAATATAAATAATAATATTTTACTTCACATACTCAATAATTTTTAATAAAAATATAAACTTTATTTCACATCTTAGATCAAAATACTCGATTTGAATATTTTGATCTAGAATGTGAAATAAAGTTTATATTTTTATTTTAAATTATTGAGTATGTAAAGTAAAATAATATTTTTTATATTTGAATTTGTGTAGAATGATTTAAAAAATTTATTTATTATTATTGTTGTTATTTTTTAAATTAATACCATTTTGGTCCTGTTTTGATCCTGTTTTGGCCCTCACGCCAAACAGGTCCTAAAAGATTTTGGTGGCTGACATGTAATATTAAAGAATTGGATGTTTAATATGTAATTTGAAGCTTGTAATTTCTCGTTTTAAATATTACTTCTTTGAAATTTAGGGGTACCATTTTCTACAAATATAATATTAGATTGGTTGCACGGTGTTATCATATTATTTGTGAATTTGTAAATAGATGAATTTTGGTGAAGCTTGCTAATCAAGAGTGAAAATGATGGAAGAACTGATCATACATGTGGAGTCTTAAAGGAAGCAAAACCTTTTGAAAGATTACATAACTGTTTTATGCCTAAAAGATTTTTGGGAAAATTGTATTGAGGTTCTAAGGCATAGGGGTATTTGCAAATTGTTAATGGGTCTCAACTTTGGTCCGTGAGGTTTGAAGGTTGGTTCTTGCCTTTTTCTTGGTCTTTTGGACAACAAAACTCTATCCTAACTGAATTTCTTAGAAATGCTCATAGTAAAAATCAAACTACCATCTTTTCTCTTTTTCCTCTCCCCTTCCTCTCTCAACCCTCCAGCTCATCTCTCTCTCTCTCCCTCTCTCTCTCTCTCCCCCCTCCACCCTTCACTCCCTCCCTATGCAATCGCGGAGGTGAACTCAATGTGATCAATGGTGAGGCCGAGGTCAAAGTCACCTCAGCCTCAATAAAGCTCATCAACTAGGATCTCTTTATCACCATTGTAGTTAAAGAGGTCAAAGGCATGACAGAGGTGGACTGAGTTGATGCCCTAGTTGTGTAACCAGAGAGACAACTATGTAAGGCTCAAGTTCTCCCGTTCTGTTTTCGCATCAAATCGAGGCAAATAGGAAGAAATATAGTGAGACAGAGATGATAAAGTGAGAGAAAGAGAGAGATCTAGTCCTTCTTTGCCCTCTTTATTGTTGCCCAAATTTTCTCTCTCTATCTCACTCACTCCTATTGCATCAGATGTTTGTCTTACTCTATATGAACCCTCTCTCCTCTCCCTGTCTCACACACTTTCTTATTTTCTTCTCTCTCTCTCTCTCTATCTATCTCATTCTCTCACTTCTCTATCCAACTTTGTCTCCACCACCCTATCCAATTTTGGTGTCGACCTCCTTCATCGAGATAGCTCGACTACAAAGGCAGTTGTTTTTAGCAATGATGGTGACGCCCAAGGAGGAGAGAGTGAGATAAGAGAAAGAGCAAGTGAGAGATTGAGAAAGAGAAAAAGTGATAAAGATAGAGACGAAGATTGAGAGGGGGAGAGAGGCCGAGGAGAGAGAGGTAGCGGTTCACAGGATCACGAGCCTTGTCGTATGTTCGTTGATCCTCCGGCACTTGGAGGGCCGCGAGTTGGCGATGGAAGCAATGATGATGGTAGGGAGGCTCCTTCCAGATAAGGTAGAAAGAGAGAATAGGGTAGAATAGGTAAAAAGTCACCCAACTTAATAGCTTGTATGATTGTTGGAGCTAAAAACATGTCACATTCTGACTTGGCAGTTAAACTTACAAAATTAAAAAAGTTAGGACCCACTTGACAATACCCCTACTTCAGGCACTCGGATACAATGTACCTGATTTTTTAAAATCATTTGATTTGCCATTATATTTTATGCTTATAGATGATGTGTTAATTATGCCATCGTGTGGATTGTGTGGCATTGAGGAATTTATTGAATTACATTTATGCCACGAAAGCATCAACATCTTCTTTGTTTATATCTTTCTAATTACTGGGGTTCCTATTTTATGATGCATAACAAAGATATAACCTCTATTATCCAGTCATCAACTTAATGAGCTTCTTGGCAGGAATACTTTTATGGGTTCATCAATGATTTATCTCCTTATACACTGAGAGAAAATTTTGGTAACATATCTGTTTTTCGAATTGGAGTTGGCAATCAACTTCCTGTATCCATTGACCCTATTGGGGCAGAGCCTGTTTCTGATCCTACTCGAGCAACTGCTATCAACATAAATGGCGACTTCCTCCACGCTGTTCTTGCTATTTCGTATGCAGATGATCCAGATCAAATTTTATCTTGGTAAGCATTCAAACATCTAGGGCCCAATGTAAACAAGCATGTATGTTCTAGAAATATTTTATTTGTGCTTGCTTTATTTTTTCTTTATTTTTTTTGAAATATACTAAAAATTTATATATCTCTATGAAAATATGCAACAACTTAAGAGGCGCTTGGTTCAATGTGATCTAGATATTACTGTTATCAAAATGTTAGTTTTATATAGATGCCAACATTATCTAGTAATTATTGTTTGTTTGGTTCAATATCATATGATTATTGGACTTCAAGGATCTAAAAGTAATTTACCCTTAAAATCACACTTCTCCTCCGTCATAGAATTAAATTGTTGACTTTCTTATTCTGACTTCTACTACTTTGTCTCGGTTGGTCTATTTATAGCTGAGGTGACATCTAAATATTGTTCAATTTTGTATCTAGATTTTACCTTAAAGTGCCAATTCTGTAATTATTTTTAATATTATCTAAATATGTTGTCAAATCAAATAATTATTTTCTCCAAATAACATATCACAATAATATTGAACCAAATGCCCCCTTAATTATTCCGTCTCCTTTTGCTGTTTGAATATTACGCATGCTTCTTAGGGTTCTTCATTTCTTATGCCTAGTGATTTGGATATTGTTGTAAGAATTTTTATGGCCCTGTTTGGCGCGAGGACTAAATCAGGACCAAAATGATATTAATTTAAAAAACAACAATAATAATAATAAATAAATTTTTTTAATCATTCTACACAAATTTTAATATAAAAAAATATTATTTTACTTCATATACTCAATAATTTTCAATAAAAAAATTAAGTTTATTTTACATCCTACACTAAAATACTCTATTCGAATATTTTGGTCTAGGATGTGAAATAAAGTATATATTTTTATTGAAAATTATTGAGTATGTGAAGTAAAATAATATTTTTTTATATTAAAATTTGTGTAGAATGATTAAAAAAATTTATTTGTTATTATTGTTGTTTTTTAAATTAGTATTATTTTGGTCCTGATTTAGTACTCGCGCCAAACAGGGCACCAGGGTAAGATGAAAACCCATGAATATTCATCTCTTTGGAGGTTTCGGAAATTTACCACTCTTTTCAAGATACTGGTGATTTATAATGGTAATGCTACTGATACAATTCAATTCACGTTATCAATTTGCACTACTAATATTTCAACTTTCATGGAACTTTTTTTGCAGCAACATTGCAGGGTTTCTTTATGTTTCAGAAATTGACTTTGAAAGGTAATATACATGAACTTGCTGGGGCCTATTTCACTTCCTAAATATTTTTGCAGGAGATTTGCTTAAATTCCACATTAAACTCTTCAGTTTTACATATTAAACATCCAAATCAAAGATTTTATATTGTACAGTCTTAAGTTAACAAGATTAACTTTAATCTAATATATCATATCTAATTATTTTTTATATTATAACTTATAAAAAATATAACTTCTAATTTTGAAGTTTTTTTAAAACTTGTCTAATTTTAAAGTTAACCTTTGCAAACAAATACACTATATGGATATTATAATTTTGTTATTATTTTGGGTGTTATCCATATAATTCTTTTTATACCAAAAAACCTTTTGTTTCTTGCTTCTTTAAATTGATTATGCAAGTATTAAAATAGGGTAAATATTATTTGGATTCTAAGGTTGGACTCCAATTTCATGTAGGTCTACATATTTGATTTTTTTTTTCAATTTGGATCCCTATTTCACGAGGGCCAATATTTTAGGCAAATCTATGAATCTTGCTGAGATTTCATTTAATAGAGGGGTCCTAGTGTAAAATGTTGCATACTCTAGTGATTCATTAAAAAGAAATTCAAATTCATCGATTTATGCAAAATAGGTGTTCAACATCAAAGACCATTAGCAAGGAATTCATATTTGTGTATTGACATGAAATAAGGGTCAAACGTCAAAGACCCGGATGATTTATTTTTTTTTTGAAAAGTGGCAATGCCATAGAATTACAATAAAGAAACTACAAATGTCCAAGTGTCACTCAACATCTACTTTGAGAATGTTATAAAATTCATTGGGAAGGGGCATATCCATTTGCCAGCAAAAATACCTAGCATCGCATAGTGCGCTAAAAAGTCAGCCGCACTATTGACGTTACGTTGTATATAACTAACTCTGCAGGCAGCAAATGACAATAAGATGTTCTCAATATTAGCTAGAATAAGATCCCGGATGATATTTAACTTTCTAAAAATATGTACATATTTTCAAGGTCAGTCTCCTGCCAAAGCTCCCTTACAACTCAAGTTATGAAGTCTAGTAACATAATGTTTAAGCATATTGAGCTTGCACAATCAGAACTATATGGTAGGCTGGTTAATACGTAAATTAGCAAATTTACTGTAGCATATATGTAATCTATGTTCTTTTATTTAGTAGTTGTAATGACGATTATTTCCCTGTAACAGTGAAAAGATTACATTCCTGGCACCATGTCCGGGTGAGCTTCCAAGCAGAATACTGATCATAGGAACGCTGAAATGGTCGGATAATCAGTGATTTAACGTGAGGAATCTGAAGGTCTTTTGGGATATATCTCTATCTATCTCTATATATATGATTTTTACCCCTGCATTTTGAATTACATATTAAGAGATGCTGTTAGAATGTAAATGTTGAGATTTCTGGGCTGTGGAAATTAAACAAGAACTGCAGAGCAGACAGCAGGTTCTATTTGATTACTTTGCTGTTTTTTGGACTTTTACACGTATAACAATTTTTTTTTTCATATTACTTCAAATACACTGTTTTCACAAAAATTAAATACTCTGTAGTGTAATTTTGTGAAGTGTGACATAATATGGAAAAATTTACATGGCATGTGTGTAAATATTCTTTTTTCTGTGATTACATGAAGCTTATTTGCGTTATAAAATCTATTTTGAAATCCGACGTTCGCATTTGCTGTGGTATTATACAAGATTTTCACGGTTCACTCAATTCTGCTTCATGGTAATTTTGTTATTTAAAGATCATAAAAATAATTCTTTCAGTATTCCTAGAATGGTGAATTACATCTCAATTTTTAAATTTAAAGTATAACATCATACAAATTAATAATTTTAAAAATTAACATTTGAACCATTGGATCTTTGAATTAGATGTTTCACTCAAAAGTGTTTCTAATTTTTTAAAGTTCTTAATTTACCCTTCTCTCCTCTCTCTCTTAAAGGTTAGCTAGCGCGTGGCCTGTTAGAGGGCGGCTAGTGACGCTCAACTTGTGGAAGACACAACCGCACCGAAAAAAAGTGGGTTGGTCAACCATGCGCCTCTGCTTGCTCACTTTCAATAAAAAGAGGTGGGAGAGAATAGTAATTTAAGTACTTTTAAAACTACAATAATAAAAAATATTTTAAAATGGCTTCATTTCTTTAGCGAGCTCACTCTTAAGGAACAAAAGTCATTTCTTTTCGAACGCTTAAATAGTCACCTTGTTTTGATTTCACAAATCGAGCATAAAAGGCACCCACTAAGCATTAAGCAATTTCAATTGGATCACGGCAATCTAAGAATTAGTTCCTAAACTAGATCCCAAAACTAGACTTTTTTGTTGTTCCGCACCATTCAAAGTTAGATTTCGCAACTACAACAAAAGCACAAGCTACTCGCACAAATAAAATCAGCATTCTCAACATCTTGTAGGCGGAGTTCCCGAAAATCAGGATTTCAATAATTTATTGAATAATGGTTATCGAAAAAAAAAATAGTTCATTGAATAATGAGGATACACATCCCCTTAGCCAATTATAAATTTTTATATTGCACTATTATCACATGAGCAAAATCAAATTTAATTTTACCTATGGCATGACTAGTGCATAGAAATTCTAATTAGGTTCAATATTTAGGATAACCTATAGGAGCTACAAAGCATCTCTTTTTGCAATTTCATGTTGTCCCTAATAAATTACTCGCTATTTTGATGATAAATGAAGTCCGAGGGTTGAAAATTTTTCATCGCGAAAGTATGACCAACCTAGTAGCTGCTTTGTACTGCACATGTCAAGCTAGGAATGGTAAGGGTCCATCATCCATGTCATCAGTGTCCTTTCACTTTTTTTTGAAAGATGTATCCTTCCACATTGGTTATTGCTATTAATATTCAATCTTTGAAATCCCAACGGTTAATCAATCTCGTTCTAAAAATTGAATCTCAATAGCTTTTTGAGCTCGGATTAAACTGTATTCATGTCGAGGGGATGCCCCCACCTCCATACGAGATAAAGAATAACTTTGATGGACCTAAAGATAAATGGAGTGGCAGGAGCTACTACAGTTATAAGAGATTAATCTAACAGGCTTCTTCATGCTGTTGGTAAAAGGATTTTCATCCATAAGGTAAATATTGTTGAATCCATAGGTGATTGAGAGGCAACAAAGATGGCAAAGCAATGGACTTATAAATTAGATGGCCTACAGTTTGAGACTATTTGTAGTTTGATTTCTCCGTTTTTTTCTACACTACTTCAGCTCTTACAGTTTTCATTAAGCCTTTTAGACGAAGAAGAGTGTGATCAGCATGCAGAATTTTCTTAGAAAATTTTAACTAAAGTCAAACAAAACTCTGAAAAATCTGGAAAATTATAGGAGGATAGTTTCATCTTTTGCTATTCAACGAATGAAAAGTGTCGTATTATCAGAGGACCAAAAACAGTTGTGCATCGAAGGTAGTGACCAAAAGAGAAGGAGAAAAGTACATGCTTCCAATCATTTAAAGGGACTTTGCTGAAGGAATTACAGCAGTGTTGCTCACAAAATAAATTGAAAAGATTTTTGGTAAATATTGTTTTATAATAGCATAGAATGACTCAAGAGACCAAAATTCTTGAAATAACTTCAAAAGTGGTTCCAAAAAAATGCTTATTTCTTCAAGCATGGAAAATAAATAAAAATATTCTCAAATATAAAGTTCCTTACATTAGCTCCAATACAAGAGCAGATGCTCCTCCACCACCATTGCACACCCCAGCAACTCCAAATCTGCCATTTCTATACCTTAGAACCTGTAAGAGTAGGAGGAAACTCGAGCTATATTAGTAGATCGTTCGACAGGAGTTTTTTTTGTATTAGATTAAAAAATATTTTTTAAAAAAAGAAATATCGAATTTCTCTTTTATGACTCAAAAGGCAAACAATAATACTAAATATATTAATTAGGGTGAATTGCTTATAGGCCCCTAATTTTTATATATTTGATCTATGAATTTTGAATCATTGCCCTTGGGTCACCGCGATTAACATTTTATTGTGATATAATCCTTGGATGTTTTAGTCAATTGCATGTATGATGTAAATTGATAGAAATCATTAAATTTGTGATGAAAAAAGCTTTTCACTTTTGCAAAATTACTAAAATGTCCTTATTAATACTTTATAAGATCATTTGGTGAGATGCTACAGGTGATGAAAAGACCACAAAGCAATAAAAAATTAACCTCAGGCACCTAATTGCAACTAGTCAAAATTTGTGAATCAATGTGCAAAAACTCTTAAGACTTTAAGGATCTATTAATAGTTCCATATTAATTATTTCTTTAACATCACATACCCAATACCTTGGCCTCGTTTGGTTGGAGTATAATTTTGAGATGTTTAAAATTTTTTTGAAATATAAAGAAAATTATTTTAATGTTATAATGTGAAATAAAGATTAAGGATTGTGTTGGATGTTAAATAAAATTAATTTTTCTATTGAAGTATATGTTGGATGTGAAATAAAGTAAATTTTTAAGATTAAATTTGTGTAAGATGTAAACTAAAATTGATTTTTAATATTTAATAATATATAATGTGAAATAAAAATAAAACAATGATGAAAATATTTTTTTAAAATTTTGGAGGAGTTTTTGACCCTCAATCAAACAAGAAAATTTAAACAAAATACATATTTATCCTCCAATACTTTAACAAGGCCTCAAATTCTTTTGAATACCACAAAACAAATAATTTTATACAAGTCTCATAATTGGGAATCACAAAACGGGTTGGCGAGTTGGGTACCACCGAAACACAAATTCAATCTAACCCGAATAGTTCAACCCAAACACGACCCAATCATTAAACCAGTCAAGAATAATAACTTGAACCCAACCCGATTATTAAATGGATCAAGACCCATTTTAATAAACAGATAAAAATTTATGACTCGTACTCAAAATTCCCATATATTGCCAGCCCTACTCATAATTCTTTAAAACAGCAATAGTGTTGTTTTCATTGTGATTAAAAAATTGGAAGGCTTTTATGCAATTGAAAGACTTCAGACCAAACTACACATAATTCAAATTAAACAACTAGCCTGTTTGTTTGTAAAATTTTATTTCAAAAAAATTAAAATTAAATTTGAATGAAAATATTTTTTATTGAAAGTTGTAAATGATGTGAAATAAAGTTAATTATTATGTTAGGATGTGTGAGGAATGTATAAGTTAGTTATTATTTTGGTATGCCTATAGAATGTAAAATATACTTAATTTTTAATATTAAATTTTATGGGTGATATAACATACTCGGTTAAAATTAAACAAGCTAAAGCTAGAGGTTTAGCTCTTAGGTTATAATCTACGGCACAAAAGAGTTAGGGGTTATGATGTATCATAGAGTAAAAGGTTAAATGCAAAATATTCTAAATTTAAGGGAGGTGAATGTAATCCCCTCTTGTTTTAATTAGTGAGAAGAAATGATGTATTTAGGGATTAGTAATTTTGAGAATCAAGTTGACATGCCACATTTAATCGGAACTGAAGAAACTGCAAGCAAATACTGAAGTACAAAACGAGAAACCAGACGCATACCCCTAACAAAGTGACAAGAATGCGTGCTCCACTGCAACCAAGGGGATGCCCAAGCGATACAGCTCCACCATGAACATTAAGTTTTTCCTGTAGAAAACGGCAAAGACAGAACATAACAGTAATCAAATAAAATAGAAGCAAATACATAGGTTGCTTGCAGAATTGCGAAGAAACTAGATGGATAACAGAAATCCACATAGATTATCAAAGACTAGAGAAAAGAAGGTCCGTTTAATTACTGATGGAAGCCCAAGAAGCATCTGATTAGCCAGAGCAACAACCTAATTAAAAGAAACAAAAAATAAACTTCACTCTTTAGGGGCATTATATAACACAGAAGAAAGTGAGTAGCAGCATACAGAAAAAGCTTCATTTATCTCATAATAATCGATTTGAGAAGCCTCTAAACCAGCATTTGAAATGGCCTTTGGAATTGCCAATGCTGGTGCAGTTGTAAAAAGTTCAGGTGCCTGAGAATAAACATCCATCATTAGCAAAGGCATACAAAACAATATCAGAACATACGAAACAATGTCAGAAAATAGATAATAGGACGATTGGTGAAAAAGGATTCATAAAGCCGGCATCGAATTATTTGAATAAGATTGATGATCAGAATGATTAATATCATAAAATAATTTCGCTGTATATTCTCATAAAAAATGGTGCAAATAAGTACAATCAGTAGCATTGAAGTAAAGGATGACAGCAACCAACCCAATGACCACTGATTTTTTCTCACATTAATTTCTTAAGATGAATGCCAAAGTCAGTGAAACATTAGAATTCATAGGTTGTTTTTAAGTTGGCAACTTTATGGTTAGCAGAAGACATAGACGGATAGCTATTAGGCAGCCGTTATTGTAAAGAAATTAAAACTTGTAAGAGGTCACCTGAGCAGCATCAGCGTATCCTCTGATCCTTGCAATGACCGGCAACCCTAGTTCTTGAGCCTTCGCTCCACTGACTAACACTAAGGCCGCAGCACCATCACTGTTGATGAGAAAACTTTCAGTAAAAAATACCACTTAGAAAAATGAGATATCATAGTCCAGGAAAGACAATACTGGGTTTGATTTTTCTTTATCCTTCACGTAATAGTGAAAAGAGCTCTTAGTGGGATATGGGGGATGAGCTTTATTGTTCTTTCACACTTGGTGTGACCATGGCCTCTAGTTGATACTAGAGGAAGTGCTTTCCCTGATTACATTGAGGAGGGCCTCTAACGGTGTGCTAGAAGAGGAGAGTGGATTCCTTCACATAGTGTATAAAGAGGGCCTCTAAAATTAAAGGAAGATTGTATGGGCTTTTCCGCCTTAGAACAAATGAGTGATTTAATTTAGTGGATTGATTTGGATTGCGTTGGGTGGATGTAAGCTCAGAATAAGGCGAACCACGTTATATCTTAGCATCATTTATTTACTTGCACCTATATTTATTGCTTCCGCTTAATATTGTGTTTATCACATACTTATTGTTAACTTATACATCTTAAGTGGTTTTATTGAGATGCATAGTAAGCAAATTAAATCTGCATTATCATAATAAATCAATTGATTAAATTATTAAATTTGCACATTAGCATTTATTCACCCTTCCTCT
>JAEMOT010001215.1:0-14824 GCA_019297695.1 Apostasia ramifera
GACTTCATTGACATCAATATGGGTTGCCCAATTGATGTTATTGTGAATAAGGGTGCTGGATCTTCTCTTCTTATGAAGCCCATGAGGATGAAAGGCATTATTCAAGTAGCTAGTGGAACAACTGAAAGGCCATTGACTATTAAGGTTCATCCATTTAACATGTTTCTGATGACAAGTGGATTGTTGTGACGCATGCTCTTTTTAGGGATGGCAATTATTATTGATATTACATAAAAAAAATTGATACTCTATGACTTGTTCTAAATTTCCTTTACCTTTTGACCTGATTTGAAATTGATTCAAATAAATTTGGGAAATTTTTGAGTCATACCTAACTCAAAAATAATTNGAGATAGGCAGTAGGAGATTAGGTCTCTTTTTGGTAAGATATTACATTATTTTTGTGGACTTACTTTATGCATCAACTTTTTCTTAAAATTACTTAATTTCAAGTTCACTCCAAATAGACTTGACTTCAATGACCTTTGAGTTCAAGTTCGATCCAAGCTCGAATGGTTCAAGTCGAGTTTGAATTGACCCAAACTTCCTCAAACTTGACTCATTGTAGGCTCTATTTGCAGTGAAACCAATTTTGCAAGTTGGATGTATTCTTCCTCAAAATTTCTGTTGTCATAATTTGACTAGGATCTGTTACCCATGTTATATTTTCTTTCCTGCTTATAGGCCAGGTCAGGTTTTTTTGAAGGAAGAAACCAGATTGATTCACTTATTTCAAACATTTACCTTTGGGGAGCGAATGCTGTGACAGTGCATGGTCGTTCAAGACAACAACGATATAGCAAGCTTGCTGACTGGAATTATATTTATCAGTGCGCTGGTAAAGCACCATCTGGTCTGCAGTTCCTTGGAAATGGGGATATATTTTCATACTGTGACTATAACAAGCACATTTCTGATTGCCCTCAGCTCTCGACATGCATGATTGCTCGAGGTGCATTGCTAAAGGTATATGTATCTACATTTTTGCCTTCTATTTGGTTTTCTTGAATGGATTCCTGGAGCCATCTCAAAGTTGTTCCATCAGTAGTTGCTGTTCTACCTTTGTATTGCAGCCTTGGATATTTACTGAAATCAAAGAACAAAGACACTGGGATATCAGCTCAGGAGAGCGGTTAAATATCCTCAAGGATTTTGTGAATTTTGGTCTTGAACACTGGGGCTCTGATACCAAAGGCAAGTAACCTTGCTACTTGTAAATACTTGTTGTTCTATCCTCTTTATGAAAGTGAACAAAATTGATTTAAAGATTAATTCAACTCATCTTTGTGGATAAATTAATTTACATTTTATCCTACATTGACTATTCTTTTTCTTCAAATAATTTTCTAAATTTTTAGGCTTACTTCAACTCCATAACTTATTGAGCTTAGTTTGTCCTCTATTTTAAGGCTTGATTTAGACTTACGATCAATTCAACATCACAGTCCATTCTCTCCTGAATTAGTCCTTTCTTTGATGGATATTGTAAGCTCTCTTTGTTTTATGCAATTTCAAATCATCGTAAATAACTATGTTGTGAAGTTATAGCAAACTTTTTTCTGGCCATTTGTTCACAATAACAATGGGACTTTTCCACATTCCCTAAGGCCATTTTTCTATATATGCTTTTTAAAAGGTGCCCAACTGAAGTTTCCTAGTGCAGTTCATTCTTCCAATCCCTTCTTGTATATATATATATATAATTGGTGCAAGTTACTAAGATTTAGCCTTTTCATTTTTTCTCTACATATATCTCCTTAATCCTACTATTTAATGATGGGCCATGTGAAAGAGAAACAAAGAGATGGGAGGGGGAGAGAAGAAAGGGAGAATTATGCTTCATGTGTAGTGTGCACTAAGAGGATGAAGCATTCGATGAGTGTGCCAAGCTAATCCGACTTAATCATAGAAACTTACTTTTGAGACAGATTTGAAATAGATTTTCGCCTTAGATGAGTTAGCTTTAGTACTTCAGAATTTTGAGGATCAAAGGCTTCCTACAAACACAACCATCTGTAGTTAATTAACTATTTTCCTATCGGAGAATGACACATTTGATTAAGAGGAAAATCGACTTATCTAAACTGATAAGATGAATTCGAATGGTGGGGAAGAACCCTGCAAGTCCTATTATTCCATCGTTCATGGTTCAACCATGGACCTAATTCATTTAAGTCGGCCAATTGGGAGGCTGCAGAGTGAATTGTTAGGAGCCATGAGTTCTCCTCTTTGAGGACACTCCAATGAATAATGGGGATCATAAAGTATAGATCTTAGTTTTGTTGCCTTCAACTAACCAGTCAACTCGTACTTTCTATATTGGCTTTGTTTAGTTGTGGAATTGCAATCCTCTTGTGATATTTTTTAACATCTGTTTATCGAGCTCATTGAGCTTAGGCGAAGTCAGCTTAATTTAGACTCTGTGGGGAAGTGCGTTACAACATAACAAGGACATCGAAGCCTGAAGTCAGAAAGATTTATAATGTCGTAGTGAGGACATAGGAGTCTGCATTGTTTAGTTTTCGATAACATTGCACAGGCCTAGAAGCCTAATGTTGAGATTTAATTTATGACAACATATTCGAAGGCACATGAACTTGTTGAGGATTTGCGATGGTGTAGCGAGGATATATGAGTTTGCCATTGTTTCGTTTATGATAGTGTAGTATAGGGCATAGAAGCCTGCTATATAAGGTTTGACTTTAAATGGCATATCACGGGCATAAAAGCCTGCTTTTAGAGATTTGATTTGAGATATTTTTGGATTTTCTTTGGATTTGATATGAGATTTGAAGGATTTGTTTAACTTTGGTTTGGGCTTTCGAATTTGGATTTGATTTGAAATTTAGAATTTGGGAATTGGTATTGAATTAGAGAACCCAGTAAGGAGATGCCTCACTGTAGAATGTGAATTTAAGAGGGCTCAGTTGGGGAGGTTTTTTATCTTAGACTTTAGATTTTGGATTATTCCACTGGCGGTAATAGGATTCACAACTAGTATGGCTTTTCTGAAGATATATGTCTCGAATAGGGTAAAACCTAAGTAGTATTTGTAGTTTAAACTGCGGGTAGGATGACAGAAAGGGGGTTTTAGTAACTGCTTGGGGCTTTGCAGTTACAATTTGGGGTTATCATTTTTACAAATATTTACTTTGGCACTATACTAAAATGATTTTTTTGTAAAGAGAGTTTTCACTGGAATTGGAGTTGGATTTATTGTCTCCTAAGAGGGTTTCTATCTATAAACCTTTTAGGCAAGAGTTTACTTTGAAGGAGTGTCTACAAAAAGTTTCTTTATGCAGGGACGTGAACAGTTTTTTGTCTGAAGATTTTTGTAAAGAGTTTCTTTTTGAAAGAAGCTTTCAATTTTTTTTCGATCTTGTTTTTGAAAAGTTTATTTTTGAAGACATCCTGCGAATGACTTCTTTTTGAAAAAGGTCTGAGAAAAATTTATTTTTGGAGATGTCTTGCAAGGGATTTCATTTCAGAAGACTTCCTGCGAAAAGTCAATTTTTGGAGGTTTCCACGAGGGATTTTTTTTTATTGACCTTCTGCGATGAGTTTGAGGTTTGATCTCGTATCTTTTCAAAGATACCTGGATGTGTTTTTTGTATATTTCTTCTCGGTCTGTCTTTTTTGTAGAAGTTAAGTTCTTAGCAAGTCCTTTGCGAAAGGTTTCTTTCGCAGGATTTTGTTCGAAGAAGTTCTCTTTTGTAGTTTTATCAGACAACTTCATTTTAGAAGTGTTTCTTTTGGAGATTTTAGTTTTGAGTTCATTCTCTTAGTGGAGTTTATACTTTAAGTCATGTTCTCTCAATTTCAAAGAGGTTTTGGCTGCATTTTTAGTTTGGCCCATTTTTGGACTTGAAAATTTTAGAGTTTATGCAAAGCTTTGAAATTAGTGTTCACTTTGGCTGTATAATCCCAGAAAAAATGGCTTGTGCTCAGTTACCACTGGAGTTCTAACCATATTGCTAGTTTTAGCAGATAATTGATTTATGGGGTAGTCATTCAAGTTTAAGAACTCAAAATAAGGCCTAGGATATGCGGTTTCATCCTAATTTTCCCTAGGGGATGTTGGTCTTTGTTGAATTAATGTCAAGTAGATGTATGACCATGATTCTCCTGAGGGATAAAAGAGAAGGAGAAGAGATTGGTAAGTAAGGGATTCAACATGGAGAGGAATCTTACCAGTCTTTATACTTCTTCCTTAGAGTGAAGCATGCGTAGGGGAGCTCGAAGAGTTGATCTGTCCAACTAAGCAGTTAGCCAAGCAGCTAAATGAATCGAATCAAATCTCGAGGTCCAGCAGGACAAAACCAAGGAACTAGAATCCCATGTTTGTACTCCATTGGAAGTATTTATTGAGGGGTATGATGGTGGAGTTTGGGGTAAGTAGTGCTGCTGGAGCGCTTCAAGGGTGCTTTTTTGAGAGAATTTATTATAGGATCAGTTCTCCCATAGTCTTCTTTGGCCAGTTGACAAGACATTAAACCAGAGAGCATCACGTTAGCGAGTTTTGTTACAGTTGATAGTGACATGCGATTTGAAAAGACCCTTTCAGAGCGCCTTATGAAGTGAATTAATTTTGTAAGAGATTTTTTTCGCAGGTGCTTCGAAGTGATTTTCTTTGGACCTTGCAAATTTCTTTTCGCAGAGCGACTTCACAAAATGCAAACTTTTTACATAGCTGGAACATTTTCACAAAGCACCTTTTTGGAGAGTAGAAACTTTTTGCAGATGATTTTTTGTCCTTAACTGTTCTGAAGGACTTGTGCTTTTATTTATTTTGAACTTTGGATGAATTGTAGGGTTTTACCATGCCTTCACTTCTTCTTGAAAACTTGGTGCTAACAAATCCTCATGATTGGCAAAGCATGCTAGTAGTGCTCGTTGTTCATTGGTATGTTGTTGATTTCAGCTTGCTTCAGTTTCTACTCACGATGTTAGGAGCACTTTCGCCATGTTCTAGCATCCTAGTGATTGGCCTGTTGATGAGCTGAGCGAGGAGTACATATGTAACTTCATCGATCATCACGCTCGAGCTCCCTGACCGTCTTGGTTGTTTTTCGCTAAGACATGATGGAAGGAATTCATACTTTGGTTTATTTGAATGCCATTTTGCCTTAAGGCATTTTCTAATAAGGTCTTTGCCTTACTTGCATTCTTTAAGCTGGACTCCTCTTTATAATTCCTTGAGAGACAAGCAATGCGGGCCATGGAAACCGGTTCACATTGCACCCTTAGTGTGGCATTTTTAGTTTAGTGGTCGTTCCTGACTTGTGTAATCGTTAAGTTCATTAGACATTAGTTGGTTGGTCTAGTTCTTCTTTACTGAAATAACTCAATGTTTCTAGTTATGGGTATGTCTCATGGGTGTGCCACAGCCTTATCCCGTGCTTCGGTTGAGTTATGTTTGTTTGATTGTGTGGATAGTACATTGTTTTTTGTTTCTATTTCATTTGGCTGGAGTACTTTACTTCTTGGAGGATTAGTTGCGAAGAGTTGTGTAAAAATGTTTTTTTCGTAGGTTCCTTTGCGAAAATTTTCTTTTCGAATGTTTTCTACGACGATTTTCTATTTGCAGGTTCTTTGCGAATTGTGAAGACTTTTACTTTTGTTTATCTTTTCGGATGACTGCTTTGAAAGAATTTTCTTTTCATAGAATATCTTTTTCTTTGATCAGATGCTATCTTAGTCCATGTGTAGATTGGAATTTGCCTCAGCTCGATTTAAAATTGGCCTTTGACTATTCTGGATTATCATTTCTCTCTTCCTCTATGGCTTCTCTCTCGCTTTAGAGCTGCAACGATGTGAAAGCAATTGAATGTTGAGCGGTTTGCTAGGAAAAAGAAGAAGAGTAAGAGGCACCAGGCTACAGGCATTTCTTCCTTAGGTCTGGAGAAGCAAACTACTATTGTGGCGTGATGCAGTGCTCATCTCATTGGTGGGTGGAGCTTCTACAATTGCTCAAAAGAATAGGACAAGGAAATCATCTCGTATTGTCCCTTTTCTTTCCTCTAGGACTTCTTTAGAGTTGCTCCTGCTGTTGTGGAGGAGGGCGTTAGCATTGCATAACAAATGCCCAAGGTGAACGAGACGTTGAGGAAGTTAAAGGTACTCTTGTGGCATGGTCTATGGAGGTAATGCCTACAGGGAAGATACCCTCTTTAGCATTGATGTTTGCAGGCATTGTGGGGATGCATTCAAATAGTGTGTTTTGAGGAGCCGACAGTTGAATGGGGTGTGGATATCATTTCTGTTGACTAGAGCCTCCACCTTGTGAGGAATATCTTTGATAGGATGCTTAAGGGCTTAGCCTAGGTGTCTCCAAATCCTGAGGTCCTTATTGAATAGGAAGAGATGGTCATTTTTTTAAAACCTCTCTCAAATAATGTGGGAGTTTCCCTTGTTTTTAGGGCTTCCCAGTCTCCTTATATGGACTTTCATGAAGATGGGAGCATTTGGAGAGCCAGGCTCCTATGAAGGATACTTCTTTTGCTCGATTCTATGGAAAATTCTCAGGCTATATCCCCTCTTTGCAACTTCTCGGTAAAGAGAAATTTTTCACAGATTCTTTTAAAGAGAGGGAAGTCCTTACTCAGGTAACTTTCTTTGCCTCTATTTCTGTGGTTCATTTCATAGGCTTTGGATTTTAACGTTAGACCATCCTTACTACCTTGGTGGTGGAAGATTTGGATTCCTCATGGGCAGACCAGCTTTTGAGGAAAGCTTTAGAGAGATTGTTAAAGAAGGGGATGACCCTCCGCCCGCTTTTGATTTCGTGACCAAGCCTTTGGCTATTCAATTTTCAAACCAAGCTCCTGGCCCTTATATGATAGAAAGGATGAGGTGGAGTTTGCACCAATAGGTTTTATAAGGCCATGATGAGCAACTTGAAGAATGCCCTTAAAAAGTCACATTATGTACCTTAGTATACTTAGTGTGAGGGATCTCTTGCTAACATAGGTGAGGGGCTTGGAGATTACGGTGGCTATTCTTTTCAATTGAATGAAGATTTGACGGCCTTGAACTATGAGTACTAAAAGAAGAAGGTGGTTGAAAATGAAGTCATTACCTTTAGCGAAGCCAACTCTAGACTGGCGGAGGAGGTGAAGCAGCTGAAGGTTAAGAATGTAGACCTATTAGAACAAATGGACTCCTGCAACAACATGTTCAGGGTCACGAGGAATTTCGACCGCAACATGAAAAAGGCCCGCGGGAATTGATTTTGGACTTTTGTCCTTTCTCTTCTTTGCTTTTTCCTTTTTCTTTTGGAAAGAAACTTTTGAACTCTTGAAGTATACTTTGTGCACCATGTTTTGGATTGTGTTGAGGTCAAATGGGTTAATAATTTTGCCAAATGTTCTAAAAAAATTCTCGCCTCAATGAAAGCCGTTGAGAAGGGGATAATCTATCAAGGTCTTGTTGAAAAATGAAGTTGTGGATCTCGTCTTTTCCAAAATAGGCCATTACAAGAAAGAAAAAAAATGCAGGAAACAAAAAAGTGCAAGGAAGAAAGAAAAATGTTTTGTCAACAAACAAATCCCGCTTTCAGGCATGCAATTTGTTTATTGGGGGGCAATTTGTTTACCTTAAAAATTTCAAATTGATGAAAAAGTTTTATACCAACTCGAAGATTTAGTATGTTTGAAGACTTCTTGTCTTCGAAGACTTGGTATTTTCTTTTTTTTGAAGAGTTAAGACTTAGTATTTTTGAAGGTCTGAGATTATGTAAATAAAAAGTCGTTAAAAAATATCGTTCTAAAGAAAGAAATATTTTTCAAAGAAAGCCTTCTAAGGAAATAGAAGGGTCGAAAAATGGTATATATCAAAAACAAATATATTTTCAGTGGTGTACTTTGACAGAACTCCTGTGACAGAATTCTGTTACAGTTGAGCTCTCATTGTCAGTTATTGAATAAGTGGACTTTCAAGTAGTGCAACCCTATAAATACCCCTCATTTCATTGTTCAAGAGACGGATCTCTGAGACTTGAACTTTAAGAAGGAAGCTTGTAGTTGAAGAGGTGATTCGAAATTGGTGAGGCTAACCATCTAATTTTGCATCAACTTCCTTCTGTCTTTCAGAAGATTTCTCTCCCGATCTATTATTATATTAATTACCTCTCTAAATCGAAGGCAAGATTGATTAATCAGATTAATCTAAAACTTTTGAGACGCCATTAAGGCAATGTTCAATCATTGAAAGTAGAAAGAAATAAATTCATAAATTCTGCTACATGAATTACAGTAACCAATACTTGCAATAATGAAATCATGAATGGAATATCAGTTGCTAGTTGAGAGACAGTAGCAGTTTTCCCGTATGGATGAGAAACCTCCAATGGAATTATAAGCACATAATTCTGCTAGAGAATATAATGAAATTCTCTTGAGAAACTTTAAAAAAAAACAAGAACAAAGAAGTTAGTAATGAAGGAAGAGAAAACATGAAGAAAATTGCAGAAGTACAGCAAGAGATTCTTCAACGAATGTATCAATGATCAAACTAATAGTTTAAACTTTCAAATTTCAAACATCTGAACCTTTTTTGATGCTTCCAATTCATAGTTTTCCTTTGAAAGAGATCTGTAAGATGGCTTCTAATCTTTTCTTTCAAATTCAAATTATCTTTCAGTGAGTACAACTTAGAAATAATTTTCGAAGCTCACTGAGATCCACCAGAGCACCATTTCTGAATTTTCGCTCTCATATTTGACATTCGACCCTTCAAACATGATTGTTGATTCTAACTTCTTTTGACTCAGAACTGTAAAATCTTGTCTCTGAATTCCCATCTTCGATAATTATTTACATATCTTTAAACTCATTCAAACCATATATTCAAATCTATACCTTGAAGGAGTTCACTTAAAGAAATAAATGCTCAGATCAAATCTTTAAAGGTGTTTATAAATTTTTGCTTCGAAACTTTGAATGATAGTTTTAAATGAAGTCTTCAAAAATTCATCTTATTCAAACAATAACTCGAACGAAGCTTTCAAGAATTCATCCTTTAAGCTTTATCTTCCATGGATCATCTAAAAGTCTTATTCAAATGATACATTCGAAACTCTTCTTCGAAGTTCTAGTTTAAATCAAATTTTCGAAGCTGGTCTTCGAAAGCACTCATTTAAACATGCATCCTTCAAAAATCTGTTTGAAGTAGTAACTTTGAACTCGTTCTTCAAAAATCATGTCTGAAGTTATATATTTGAACTTACTCTTCGACATACAGAAATAAATCATAATTCTAGAATCTGTTCTTTTTGAAAATATTCATTTAAACAATCTATTTGGGCTATTTCTTTAACAATCTTCGTTTGGATTCACTCGGAAAATTTAAAATGAGGAAGAAATGATAGAATGAAAACAAGTTCACATGTGCAATAAAAAATTTGCAATGCATGAAGTATTATTACAGAAAGATCCTCTCTTTCTTTTAAAGAATGAAGAAGTGAACATTCGTAATACAAGTAATAATAGACTATCATGTCTTTGATGTGCTATTACAAATAACAATAGGCTTTCATGCCCTTATATTGTTATACGTCTTTTCTTATGAAGTTTGGATTCTAAAACGTTAACTTAATCTACGATACCTTTCAGGCTAGTGATGCCTACCCCTTGATAGCAGGCTATTATGCCCTTGAAATGTTATCTCGCAAACTCAATGAGATGGGTATAAAAATGCTAAAAAATTTACAAGTGGGTAACTGGATAAGGCTAGTACAGAAAATCTGAACTAATGGTTGATTACAAGTACTTTGGGTCTAAATTTCATGCTCTCCCCTTGATTCACTCGAATATTTCCGGATGATAGAACTCACGATTACTGATGGATCATTCTGTAACATAGGATGTATCTAGATATAAACTTTTTGCAATCTTTTTCCGAAAAACTCTTCGCAGAAATTTTCTGAAGAGAAACCTTGCACAAGGTCCCCACAGAAAGAAAGTTTTAGCAGACACTCTTTTAAAGGATACTCTTGTCTAAGAGGTCTATAGAAACTGTTTTAGGAGACAATAGTTCCAACACCAACTCTAGCAAAAACTCTCTTAACAAAAAGTTTATTTCACTATAATGTCAAAACAATAATTGTAACAATGATAACCCCAGATCTAACTACAAAGCCTCAAAAAGTTACTAAAACATTTTCCATCATCCCAATGATTGTTTCAACTAAGCAAGTGATTTCCTTTTGAAAGATTTCTAGTGAAAAGTTCATTTTTGGGGGCTTCCACGAGGGGTTTTTTTTGTGGACCTTCTGCTAAGGGTTCAAGGTTTATTCTCTTATCTTTTCGAAGGTGTATGTATGAGTTTTTAGCATATTTTTCCTCCTATTTTTTTTTTCAGGAGTTAAGTTCTTAGTAATTCCTCTGCAAATGTTTCTTTTTGCTGAATTCTCCTCGAAGGAATTCTGTCTCTTGCAGTTTATTAGAGAATTTCATTTTAGAAGTGTTTCTCTTGGAGATTCAATTCTGAGTTTTTTCTCTCAGTGGAGTTCATACTTTGAGTCATTTTTTCTCATTTTTTGAGAGGTTTTTGCTGCGTTTTTAGTTTGGCACATTTTCTGTGCTAAACAATTTTGGAGTTTTTGCAAAGTTTTGAACTCAATGCTTATTTTGGCATCGTAATGCCTCAGAAAATGGCTTGTGTGCTCAGTTGTCATTGGAGTTCTAACTATCTAAGTGGGATATGTGGTTTCTTCCCAATTTTCCTTAAGGAATGTTGATCTCTATTGAACGTTAATGGCAGGCAGGTGTTTGATCAGGGTTCTCTTAAGGGATGGGAGAGAGGAAGATTAGTAGGCGAGCGATCCAGCATGGAGAGGAGCCGCACCAAGTGTGACGCCCGTAGCCGAAGCTGGTAGGGAGTAATCGCTTGGTAATGTCTCAAGGGAATGGAATCACTGAGCAAAGTGCGACTCCTAGCAAGCTTCTAGGCTAATAAATAATGGTAAAAGGCATGTGAATGAATTATTTTACATTAGAAAGGGTGGAGAGTTTCTGGGTTATATAAGTAGATAATGAGATCTTAAATAATAGATACATCTTTTGGGATAAGACCGTGAGGCTAATGATGCGAAACTCTATAGTTAAGCGTGTTTAGGCTGGAGTAGTACTGGGATGGGTAATCTTCCATAAAGTACTTAAGTCACGTAGTTTTCTAAAATTAAAGCAGATAATATCTTTACATTTGAATCATGGGATGTTACAATATGGTATCAGAACTGACCTCCCACAGTACGATGTGGTTCGAAGACAAAATAGGCGGAAGCTGGTGAGCCTGTGATGCCTGTAGCTGAAGAGGGCGGGGATAGGGGTGGCAATTTATACATGTACCCGATTAAACCGCCCTAACCCGCACCTAATGGGACAGGTATGGGTACTCAAATTTTATCCGCGACCCGCCACTCACTCTGCTCCTTTATGAAATGGGGTGGGTTCGGGTATGAGTCGATCATACCCGCCCCGCTTCGTACCCGACTCAATGTAACTCAAAAATTTTAAAAATCTGATACCCGAATGATGTATTCCATGAAAATTGATGTATTTCACTTTTTATAGTAATCCTAGTTTACTTTTTTTAAGTATTTATGTTTAGAGTTGTAATAGTTATTTTTTAGTTTTATAATTATTTTAAAAAAATATTCATTTTTTTAAGGATGAGAAAAATTACTTGTAGATGTTTAGAATTAAAAAATTATTAGATTTGTGTATAAATTTTAAATTTATTATACAATTAATATTTTATTTTAACTTAGTTATTTATGAAATTAATATGTAAATTTTTGTGGTATTTTAATTTACATACATGATGTTATCTTTTGATATTAAATAGTCTTTGTTGTCTTACATAGATAAACTCATGGTTAAATCACAAAGCAAGGGTGGGTCAGGTCCGGTAACCCAATCCACAGAGAAGAAACGGGCCGAGGCGGGCCGGGGCGGGCTGGAGCGGGTACAGGTTTATGAAAAATTGAATTGGGGCGGGGCGGGTATGGGTATTCATAAACCGGACCCAAACCCGCCCCGTTCCCATTTCTAAGCGGGGAGTGATCGCCGGGATGTCCCAAAAGAAGAAAATCATTGGAGTAAAGTGCGACTCCTGGTAAACTTTTAGGCCAATAAATAGTAGTAAGAGGGGAATAAGAATGAATTGTCCCATATTAGATAGGGATGGGAGACCCTAAGTTGTATAAGTAGATAACGTAATTCCAAATAGTAGAGGCCCATTTTGTGGTAAAACTGTGAGGCTAATGATCGAAAACTTGGTAGTTTAGCATGCTTGGGGTGGGTAGTACTGGGGCGGGTTACCTTCCGAAAAGTACTCAAGTCACGCAGTTCGCAGTTCCTCTACATTTAAATCACGGGATATTACACCAACCTTCCAACTTCTTCCTTAAAAAGGAGCTTGCATAGGGGAGCTCCAAGAGTTGATCCACCCAACTGCGCAATCAGCCACACAACCAAACACACCAAACTGAATTCTGAGACCCAACGGAACTAAAGAATCGGAACCCATTTTTCTCCATTGGAAGTATTTATAGAGAGGTTATGGCAATGGAGTTTAGGGTAAGTTATGCTACCAGAGCACTTTATGTTCTCGTTTGGTTGGAGTATAATTGTGAGATGTTTTAAATTTTTTCGAGATAGAGGAAGAGAAAATTATTTTAATATTATGATGTGATATAATTGTATTTTATTATTGAGGATTGTGTTCAATGTAAAATAAAATTTATTTTATTTATTGAAGTATTCGTAGGATGTGAAATAAAATTAATTTTTATTATTTAATTATATGTATGATGTAAAATATATATATATATATATATATAATGATCGAATGTATTTTTTGAGGAATTTGAAGGGTTTTTAGTCCTCAACTAAACAAGGCTTAAGGAGGATATTTTTAGAAACTTTATTATAAGATATGTTCTCCCATTGGTCTTCTTTAGCCAGTTGGCGAGACATTAAATTATAGAACATCTTAGCAAATTTTGTTACAGCTGATAGCAATGTACGATTTGAAACGATACTTGTGGAACTCTTGGAAAGAGAATTATTTTCGCAAGAGATTTTCTGTGTAGGTCCTTCTTTGCAGGTCCTTCGAAGAGATTTGCTTCGAACCCCTTTTTGTTTGTAGATTTCTTTTCACAAAGCACAATGTTTTTGCAAAGCAGAAACTTTTTTGCAGAGTGCTTTTTTCGAAGTGTAGATACTTTTCGCATGATAACTTTTTTTTATCCTGAACTGCCCATTGCTTTACATTCTTTTGAATTTTTGGTAAATTGTAGGGTTTTACTTGCCTTTCGTCGTCTTCTTGAAATCTTGGTGCCAACATATTGGTAAATAAACTGAGAAAGGGATGGTGTAGAGACAACAAACAACAAAAGTTATGGATGAGTGGTTTTATGAGGGAGATGGAAAGAAAAGGGATCATTTTTTATTGTTTTTATTGTTAGTGAGACTCCTGTTTACTCTTTTTTTTTACATATCCTACTCTATATCTTATATATATATATATATATATATATATCATAATTGTTACATATAAATATAAAAAAATCATCTACTGCCATTATTATTTTTTTATTATAATTTGTTTAATTACCACGATACTAACACTTACACTAATTTAGTAGTTATGTGGTTTATTTTCAATAGTATATATGTAGAACTGATATGTAAATCTTTTTCTACTTAAATTGCAAACTTAAAAACTCTAAATCCAATATAATGCAATAATGTTTTTCACGTTACAGCCTAGGTACACTTATAGCCATCATTTCAAGCAAATTTCAAATTTTCTTTTATAGTTAAATTTCAATTTCAGTGAAGTAATCTGCGCAAGTATCATCCTAGTATATTACAATCTACATTCTACTTAGGCCCTGTTTGGCGCGAGGACCAAAACAGGACCAAAACAGGACCAAAATGGTACTAATTTAAAAAACAACAATAATAATAATAATTAAATATTTTAAATCATTTTACATAAATTTAAATATGAAAAATATTATTTTACTTTATATATTCAATAATTTAAAATAAAAATATCAACTTTATTTCACATTCTAGACCAAAATATTCAAATCGAGTATTTTGATCTAAGTTGTGAAATCAAGTTTATTTTTTTTTTAAAAATCATTAAGGATGTGAAGTAAAATATTATTTTTTATATTAAAATTTGTGTAGAATAATTAAAATAATTTATTTATTATTATTATTGTTATTCTTTAAACTAGTACTATTTTGGTCCTGTTTTGGTCCTCGTGCCAAACAGGGCCTTAGAGTACTATATTTATATATTCTGCAACTTAATTGGAAATCCGCATATGTTAGAAGACCCATATGTTAAAGACTGGTATTATTATAATTTCCATGATATTTTTCTATTTCTGAGTTAATACAACAACAACAACAACAACAACCAAGCCTTAATCCCACTAGGTGGGGTCGGCTACATGAATCCTTTGTTTCCATTGCGCTCTATCAGTTACCAAATTCTTATCTAAGTTTAAGTAACTAAGATCACTCCTTATAGTTTCTTGCCATGTCTTCTTTGGTCTCTCTCCTCCTCTTTGTACATGGGCAAAATCTAGTAACTCAATTTTTCTAACTGGAGCTTCAATTGGCCTATGATTTAGATGTCCAAACCATCGAAGCCGACTTTCTCTAAGTTTATCCTCAATTGGTGCAACACCAACTTTCTTTCGGATATACTCATTTCTCATTCTATCTTTTCGTGTATATCCACACATCCACCTTAACATCCTCATTTCTGTAATATTTATTTTATTTGTATGTTTCTTCTT
>JAEMOT010001215.1:16856-41276 GCA_019297695.1 Apostasia ramifera
CATATGCTGAAGAAAACTCTAAAATAGTTTTACCCTCCTCATTTATCTCTCCAAAACCATATCCACCATGTATATTATTAAATTCCCAAGCAACACGTCCAACATGTCCATTTAAATCTCCTCCAATAAGTAATCTTTCCTCCTGAGGTATCTCTTGTATTAACTCTTCTAAATCATTTCAAAATTTTTTCTTTGTGCTCGTATCTAAGCCAACTTGGGGAACATACACACTTACAATGTTAATAATTATTCCATTGATTATAATTTTTAAAGCTATAATTCTATCACAATTTCTCTTAACTTCCACTATATGATCCTTCAAGCTCTTATCCAGAATTATACCCACCCCATTCTTATTTTTATTCTTACCAGAGTACCAAAGTTTAAAATCTAGGCCATCAATTTCCTTAGCTTTCTCTCCAACCCATTTTGTTTCCTGCCGGCACAAAATATTAATCTTTCTATGAATCATAATATCCACCAACTCCATTAGCTTGCCCGTCAGGCTGCCTATATTCCAAGTTCCTAATCTAATCCTACTGACTTGAGTTCTACTATGATGGACTAGTTTCTTTACCCTCATCCGTCCATGATGTGGGGACCCTTGCTCATTTTTCACTACACCCGGGCGCCGATGCAGCGGCCCTTGCCCATTTTTCATTGTATTCAGGTAATACAGCGCGTCGCTTACAGGGAACGCCCTAGCTTTAACGCAATTTTCTAAAAGATTCATGTCATGATTGATTCGACAAGTTTTACGCTGGCTGTCGACTGCCTAACGCAACCCTCCGCTTTTCTCATCCAGGACTTGTAAAAACTTAATCAATCTTAATTAAATTTAAGCAGCAGAAAAAGCATGCTTAATCTTTACACTTCCTTGCTATGGTGGTTCATTTGATTTGTCGCTGCAGTACAACTCATGGGTATTGTTGTAAAATGTGAAAACTGCATGGCTTTGAAAAACTTTTTTTTTTGGTTATATGCTACTTCATGTACACAGGTGTTGAAACAACCAGGCATTTTCTCTTGGAATGGCTGAGCTACACTCATAGATATATACCAACAGGTCTATTAGACGTTATTCCACAATGTCTTAATTGGAGACCACCGAGCTACTTTGGTCGTGACGATCTCGAGACCATTATGGCTTCAGACTGTGCTGCAGATTGGGTAGGTATTCTTGGTATAACGCATTGCAAAATATAGTACGGCTGGCATCTGGCCTTAACTTGAAATTGATGTTTTCTATTTTGAGTCGAGTATGATACAAGTTGAATAACATTTTATTTTTGAGTCAATATTTGAGTTGATTCAAGTTGAATTAATAGCCTCATCCATTAAACTAAGTTGTACTGTTATATGTATTATCATCATCTTATCATCTATCATCCTGATATTAAACTATTTGCAGTCGACAATACAAAGAATATGACTCTTGAGGATTTATATAAGACATTAGATACTAAAGAAAGAGAAAGACAATTACATAGGATGACCAAGGTAAGAGATAGAAAAACCAAATACTTAACTCAAGTAAAATGTATTAAGGATAAAGATGAAAAAGTACTTTTCATAGAAGAAGATATCAAAGATAAATGGATGAGTTACTTTCAACAGCTTTTCAATGAAAATTGTGAAAATTCAATTGATCTTACGGAACTCAGCAACCTAAAAAAAAGTAAAAATTACTCTTACATCCGACGTATCAGTAAAGTTGAAGTGTCAAAAGCTTTAAAGAAGATGAAGTATAAAAATATTGTAGGACCAGATAGCATCCCAATAGATGTTTGGAAGTGCTTAGGAGATGAAGGAGTTTCTTGGCTCACTAAATTGTTTAATGTGATTTTGAAGACTAAAAGAATACAAAATGAATGAAGAAAGAGTATATTGGTACCTATTTACAAAAATAAAGACGATGTATAGAATTATGTTAATTATAGAGGAATTAAATTAATGAGTCATACTTTAAAATTTTGGGAGAGGGTGATCGCACATAAGTCATACTATAATACTAAAGTATCAGAGAATCAGTTTCGTTTTATGCAGGTAGATCTATTATAGAAGCTATTTATTTATTGAGAAGTTTAATGGAAAAGTTTAAGGAGAGAAAGAAAAATCTATATTTTATTTTTATTGATTTGAGAAAAGTTATGATAAAGTCTCACGAGAAATACTTTGGAGAGTTTTAGAAATAAAAAAATTGTAATGCTTATATTCAAGTTATTAAAGACATGATAAAAAAGTTGTTACCGGTGTTCGGACACAAGGAGGTTTGACTAAAAATTTTTCTATTACAGTTGGATTACACCAAGGCTCGGTTTTAAGTCCATATCTTTTTGCTTTGATTATGAAAGTCCTGACTGAACATATTTAAGATGAGATGTCTTTGTGTATGCTTTTCGCAGATGATATTGTTCTTGTTAAGAAAACTAAAGAGGGAGCTAAAGCGAAACTCGAGCTTTGGAGGAATGCTGTAGAATCTAAAATTTTTTATCTTAGTAGATTAAAACTGAATATATGAGTGCACATTTAGTCGAGAAAGAAATACTTATATTGAAGATGTGATAATTAGTGATCAAATTGTCAAGAAGAGTCAGCGCTTTAGATACCTTAGATCAATCATACAAAATGATGATTTTTTTTAAATATACTCGTTTCTCATTATATCCTTTCGTATATATCCACACATCCACCTTAGCATTCTCATTTCTACAATATTTATTTTATTTGTATGTTTTCTCTTTGCAGGCCAGCATACAGCACCACATATCATCGCTGGTCTTACTACAGTTTTATAAAATTTATCCTTGATATAATTTAATATATTGTTTGTTTAGTATTAAAATTTATATTTTATGACCTATAAGATTAATTTTAACTTTCCAAACAAATAAAAAATAATGATATTTTGTCTTGAAGGTCTGTATGATGTGATGTAAAATTAATAAGAGTAATTCCATTTGAGCCTCTAAGGTAAACCCTTAATTACACAAAGTTTCACAAAAATGAAAAATGTACTATCTTGGTCTTTCTCGCCTAAAAGTTTTTCCTTGTGGGTCCTTTTTTACAAACCCTGTTAAGTTGCTATTCTAAAAAATTAAAAATACAAATTTAAGCATTGGAAATATATTTAAACATTTCTAATTGCCATCATAACCTAAGCTTTTCATTCTTAATATCCTAATTTACGATAGTAATTTTCAATACTTGAATATGCAGTTTTAATTTTATAAAATAGCAGCTCAGATCAGTGTTCAAAATTAACTGAATTCGTCAAAAAGACCCACATGGAAAACATTTTGGGCAGGAGTAACCTAGATGATACGTTTTCATTTTCATGGACTTACGTGGAATCGAGGGTCTAGGTTAGAACACGAATGAAATTACCCCAAATTAATATTATATTGTATTGTGTGTGCAGTGTAAAATTAGTTATTATTGTGGTGTGTTTGTAAGATGTAGAACAAAGTTCATTTTTTATGCTGAAATATATGAATGATGTGAATTTTCGTTATATTTTAATCTTAAGATTTGTGTATGACCTATCATGTTAGGTTAAAGTTAACCTTAGGGTTAACTTGGCTAAACAAATGCACCTTTTGCATATCATTTTAACTAAGTTGCTTGTGCACATTGTGTATAATATTGATTATTTACTGCATTCCCTATAACTCTCATACATGCATATACCTATGTATACATAAATGTAAATACATATGGGTCGATTTTGAGTTGAATTAATTTTATTTTAAGCGAGCTGATTTAAGTTATGGGAATGTCATCTGAATTTCAATTCAGTTGTTATTTGAACATTTATCAAGTGGCTTTGGTCTTTCAAACATAGTTGGCATAGACCATAGCATGTTCTATGATTTTTCTCATATTTGAGATTCTTCAAGCAGATTAGGATATCTGAGATGCTGCTAGGCAAGGTTCCAGAAGGCTTCACTTTTGCACCAAAACACAAGTCTAATGCATATGATCATGCTGAAAATGGCTGATATGACTTCAGTGGCAGGTATGTAAAGCAAAATATTTGTACTTCCAATTACACCAAAGAGTTCTAATTATCATTAATCATTGCATGCTTCTAAATGCGTAATTTATATTGCAAAGATTTTGTTATTTAGAAGGTACCAGAAAAGATATTGATATTTATATCCAATGAAATCTTGTACTGCTCTTACACTATTACTGCTGCTTTAATTAGTTGAAGAAAAGTTCTTGTTTTCCATTTGTTACCAAAGCTGAGTTACTTTCCTAAATATAAGATTTTGAATGCTCATTAATATTTTTCTGAAAGGTTCTAAATGCTCTTTAATATTTGTAGCAAATGGTGGCATGCCCTATTTGTTTAGTAGTGTTTTACACATTGACGTAGATGAACTGCTGGCTATTTTAGAGTTTGACAATCAGGTTTTGTAATAATGCACTGCCTGTGAGCCTTAATTTTTACTGTATTATAAAGGTCATGTTTGGCCCCAGAACCAAATGGCACTCGATTAAAATAATAATAATAATAATAATAAATAAATAATTTTTTTTTTTTGAAATTCGAAATAAATTTTTATTACATCATACACAAACTTTAATATAATTTTTTTTATTTCATATACTTAATCATTTTTAATAAAACTATTAAATTTCTTTTTTAATCTAGTACTATTTTGGTCCTGCTCAGGACCAAAATAATCTTGGGGCCAAATAGGCCCTTTAGAAGAGACAACCAAGTAAGGGTTAAGATGAGATGCACAAATCACAAAAGTGATGAAACATGCAACACTTTTGATGATGTTGGAGGTGATTACACAAGATAGTAAGGAGTTCCCACGAGATAGTGCATGGGTGTCTGTCGGGTAGTGGGATTGTCTTTCGAGACTATCCAGGTCGTAGCACCTCTTAGGCAATCCATGATGCAGGCTATTATGCACCTCATGGAAAGTCTATACAATGTAGCTCATTGTTTTTGATCTTTGATTGACTATTGACCAGTTGACTTATTTTGTTGATTCCAATGTGGAGAACTAGATGTTGTGATTTTAAGAGTTGATATTTTTAAATCCTTGAATTCTAATAAAAATTAATGATTTAGTCCATTATATAATGACATTGAACCAAACAAATAAAAATTATTGGATATTATAAACATCTAGATAACATAGATATTTAAATAAGTATACATGCCACAATATTCTATATATTAGACTATAGTTGAAATATGTCATCTCATAGTTTAAATTTTGTAAAGAGGGTGGTATGTAGTTAATATACAAAGTTTATTATGGCATACATTTAAAACTCCAAAATACTAACATTTAAATTACACTGAACTAAATGCCCCTTATGGCTTCGTGGTTGGTGCTTCAAAACTCACCTATCATATTTTCTATATTTATTTCAAATCTAATACATATTCCTATAATAAATTTTAGGGAAATTTACATATATGCTACATAAAACTTTAAATATTATATTTTCTTTTAAATCATGTCACTCCATAGTTCAAGCTTTGTGAAGGTGGTAACATATAAGTAATATTAAAAATTTTTTGTGATATATATGTAAATATCCCTGAATTTTATTTTACATTTTTTTATCTTATGTAGAACTAAACATTAAAATTCAACTTTATGCTAAAAATATGTGTAAGATTTGGAATAAAGCTCATTTTATACTTTAAAAAATTAACTTTGCTTCAAATCCAATGTGTATGTCAACAATAAAATGATTTTATTTTATATTGATACACAAATATTAGCACAATTTCTTTCTCTGATCTAAAATACAATATCCAACCAAATGAGACCTAAGTTTAAGTGTGTTCAAGTGGGGTTAATATATTTGGGTTATATAACTTATATCATTGAGCTTATCCTCGGCTTATTTTCTCAATGAAAAAGTGATAAAATAGTACTTCTTTATGTTTAATACTTTACACGATGAAGAAAAACAAGAGATGAAGCATGCCTATTGCCATTGTTCAATAATGGATTAAAATATGAAGGCCAATAACTCGAATTAATTGAATCTCTTATAATTTCTTTTCTTTGATAAAATTGCCTAATTAAGAAGACATAGTTTACATGATTAGATTTTCTGCATTAATTAAAACAAACATAAAAAATTTTGTGACTCTAAATATATAATAAGTTGGGTTAAAAGGTAATTTCTACTTATCTTCTTTCACGTCACATCTATTTCATGTTTTTTTAAAGTCTATTTCATTTTTTTCCCACAACTTTTCATATTTATGATTTTTCCCTAAAGTTGATTTATGATCATGTTTTATCCCTATGTTAACATTGTTTTTTTGTTTACACATCCAACTATATTTTGATTTTATTTGTCCTAAGGTAGATGTCGTTATCAAGATTTAAGTCTCGAATGATAAACGCGGAGTATTGCATTTGGCAATCAACAGCCAGCATAAAACTTATTGAATAAATGTGACACGAATTCTTGAAGAAATTGCGCTAATCCTAGGGCATTTCCTAGAAATGACGCTCTATATTGCTTAAATATGGTGAAAAGTGTGTAAAGTCCGTTGTATCTGTGCTCGGGTATAGTAATAAGTGAGGATTCCCACATCATCGATGAATGTTGGTAAAGAAACTAGTATATAACACTAAGATACAAGACTAGAAACTTGAAATATAGGCACCTTAACAGACAAGTTAATTAAGTTGGTGGATATTATGATATACAAGAGGATTAATATTTTGTGTTTATAAGAAATGAAACATGTGGAGGAGAAAGTAAAAAAAAATTGATAGCCTAGGCTTTAAGTTTTGGTATTCTGGTAAAAATAAAACTAGAAATAGGGTGACCATAATTCTGAACAAAAGTTTAAAGTATCTTGTAGTGAAAGTCAAGAGTAATAGAAATAAAATTATAACATTACAAATTATAATCAATAGGATAACTATTAACATTGTGAGTGTTTATGCCTTTTAAGTAGATTTGACAGCCAACGATTTGGAATAATTTTAGAATGATGTAGAAAAACTGGTATAAGGATACCTTAGGAGAAAAGAATATGTATTGTAAGAGATCTCAACATACACGTTGGATATCTTGCTGAGCAATTTAATAGCATACACGAGGGGGTATGTATTTAAGGAAACCAAATGAGGAATGCAAAAGTATTTTGGAGTTTCCCATGCTTATGATTTTATAATTATTAATATTTTATTTAAGAAAAGAGATGTGCATATTATCTCTTGTAAGAATGAGTCTTCCATAATGCAGATTGGTTATTTTTTTTATAAAAATTGAGATCACTTGAAGTGTAAAGATAATAAGGTCATTCTAAGTACTTGATTGCTCAACATCGGTTGATAGTCTCAAATCTCAAGATGAAGAGTTGAAGAAAAAATATTAAGTTAAAGTAATATTCTCGAACTCAATGGTAGAATATAATGAATGAAAATAAGAATATCTTTAAGAACAGAGTTATAGAACTGGGACAGTGGGACATTAAGGAGAAAATTATTCTTATATGGCTAACGATTGCCAACTTCATCTATAAAATGATGAAGAATATACCAAGAGAATCCAAAGGAAAGGTTCCTAGTAATAGAAATACTGGGTGGTGAACATAATATGTACAAGAAAAGATTAAAAAGAAAAAAAATTATTATAAAAATTGATATAAATGTAAGAATAAAGAAAATTGAGAGAAATATAAAATGACCCAACGAAAATCCAAAAAAGCAATATATATATTGTTAAAAATATGGTATTTGAGAATTTATATAAGAAATTGAACGTTAGAGAAGGAGAAAAACACATATACAGACTTGCTAAGATAAGAGATAGAAAAATTAAAGATTTTACTTAAATAAAATATATTAAAGATAAGAATCACATAGTACTTTTTAAAGTAGATATCTAACATAAATGAATGAATTATTTTTAAATATTTTTCAAAGACGATTGTGCCAATACAATTAATCTTACTAAATTTAACATCAAAAAAAATAATAAAAATTATTGTTATATTCGGTGTATTAGTAGAGCTAAAATTTAAGAGATTTTAATAAAGATAAAGTGCAAAAAAATAATTAGATTGGATAATACTCCAATAAATATTAAAAAATTTATGAGAGATGAAGGAATATCTTAGCTTGCTATATTTTTAATATTATTTGAAAGACTAAACATGTCTTAAATTAGATTTTACAACTCTTTAAGATTTATTCTCTTTATTATAATGAACACGCTGCGAGTAAGAGTGTGTGACATGTTAAGACACAAACAGGAACACAAAAGAAGTATGATATTTTCAACGTTCTTAGATCGGCGGCAGTGAAGAGATCTCGATGATTTTTTAAATTTAAGCATTTTTAATTAACTAATTAATAATATAAGTATAATTAAGAAAAAATTAACAAAAGGAACATGTTTCCGACGGCGTTACACGACGGTGTTAGACAACGCCGTTAGATTAAGAAGTCACCCGGCGGATGGACAACTTCTGTTAAGTGAAGTCGCCCGGCGCGCAGGCGACTTCTGCAGCGCCGGGCGACTTCCACTTAACAGAAGTCGCCCGGGCCGGGCGACTTCTTTTTTAAAATTAAAAAAAAAAAATTAATTAATTAAAAAAAAAATAAAGTCTCACCTCAAATGCCTATTTGATTTAATTTGTTACTTTAAAGCTGATTATTAAGTAGTTTATTTTGGTAATTTATATTTTTGAAATTAATATATTTAGATGTACTTTCTTTTAATCTCAAATGTCAATTTTATTTTTATATTCAATTAATTTTTTATAAATATGTTAGCCAACGTTTACTTTAAATAATATCTTTCAACTAATCACATTCAACTACAAATTCTTAATACATATTAAATTATAAAATTCTATCATACAAATCTCATTGATTTTAAATTAGGTTCTTCTCCTTCAATTTTTAAATATTATATCTTCATTTTCAAATTTATCTTAACATAATATTTTCTTCATTTTCAAATCTATCTTAACTTAATGTTTACTCACATACTTAGATATTTGTGTATCATGTCAAAATGTTATTATAATATTAAATTCATAAAATAAAATTATTATTTTATTAAAATATCTGAAAGTACATTTTTTTGTTAAATATATAATTAATATAAAATAAGTAACAAATTAAATCAAATAAATTACTTAATGATCAGCTTTAAAGTAACAAGTTAAATCAAATAGGCATTTGAGGTGACACTTTATATTTTTTTTGTATTATTTCGTAATTAAATATTTTATTAAAAATTGAATTTTAAATTAATAATATTCAAATAAATTAAATTAAAATTTTAAACGTGGTTTCAGACTTGCGATCGCTTCTTCTTTTTTCACGGATTTTTAGAAAAGCATATCTGAGGATAAATTTAGTATTTGTCTTAAGCTTAAAATTAAGGGATAATTAAATATGATAAATTTAAAATTTAAAGAATAATAGAAAATCATCTTTTGACTCATAACCACATCCCTTAAATATCTCAAATTTTAATATATATATCCTCGTGGGAATTTTAAATTAATAATATTTGAATAAATTAAATTAAATGAAATTTTAAACATGGTTTTAGACTCACGATCGCTTCTTCTTTTTTCGCAGATTTTTAGAAAAGCATATCTGGGATAAATTTGGTATTTCTCTTAAGGCTAAAATTATGGGATAATTAAATCTGATAAATTCAAAATTTAAAGAATAATAGCAAATCATCTTTTGACTCATAACCACATCCCTTAAATATCTCAAATTTTAATATATATATTCTCGTGGGAATTTTAAATTAATAATATTTGAATAAATTAAATTAAATGAATTTTTTTAATTAATTAAATTTTTTTTAAAAAAGAAGTCGCCCATCTTCCGGGCGACTTCTTAATCTAACGGCGTTGCCTAACGCCGTAAAAAACATGCTCTCTTTGTTAATTTTTCTTAGTTATGTTTATATTGTTAATTAGTTAGTTAAAAATGCTTAAATTTAAAAAATCATCAGAGATCTCTTATTTCGGACAAGGGAAAAGCACTTGTTGACAAGCAATCATGACAGAGTGAAGCCCCCTACAAATTTGAACGAGCTATAGCTTTACTTACATCTTAAAGAAAAATTTGATGATAATATGTGCTTATTAGAGTGATGGAAAGGCTCATCAAAACAATACCCTATTCTATCTGTCCTGGCTCGAAATGTTCTAGCAGCATAAGCATCGAGTGTAGCATCTAAATCAGCTTTCTCCACCAAATTATAGAAGTAACTTATATGTTGTGACCCTTTGTATGCTTATTTATCTATAAGATTAGTTTGTCGCTAAGTCACGAAATCAACAGTACAATTTTGTGGATAAGAAGAGAACTCCAAAAAAATTCTTTGTAATAACAAAGAGTGATTTTTTTTGTACTATGAATTGTTTAAACGAGCTAAAGTTATTTTATTGTAAATTTTTTAATTAATGTTAATGACCTTTTTTCAAAATCATATTAATTTATTGTAAAATTTTGATCAATGTGAGTTCTTGAGTGCTAGGATCATATTTTGAGATGAGCTTGTTCAATTTCAAGTTGATTGGATTTCGTTTTACTCATTTATGGTTTAATGATATTATTTGGGTGTTTGGTGGACGTGGCAAAATAATGTATTTTTGCTCATCGATTAGTCTTAGTGGTTGACCAATTGTAGTGTCTGTTTGCTGGTCAACTAGTAGTCGTGGTCGTCCAATGGCAGAAACTATCATTCTTTATGGTTAACCAGTGCTAGTCGTCCAGACGTCGAACTTTGGCTGCAATGTGTGTGCCCTTGCTGAACCAATTTGTTACTAGCTGTAGTTTTAGATATTTTTTATATTGATTTTTAATTCTGCTTTTACCTTTTTTACATCATTTTTTAGAGATTTTGAACCTGTTTAAAGGCAAAAATATGGGTAGCACTGATTGACCTCTTCTCGTTGAATATTTGCTCAAAATCTTTAAATTGATTTGTTCGAAAAAGCTTTCGCAGCCCGGCCCGGCCCGAAACTAGAACCGGACTGGTTTCAGGTTTGGCCTACCAGTTCCAGACATTCCAGAACTGATAGGAACTGGACTGGACCGGACTGGTTCTAGGTTTAATCAAGAACCGATAAGCTTGCATACGCCCTATCCGAGGGGCGGGCCTGCGCGCTCGATAGGGTGTCGTGCTCGGCCACTTGGGTGAGGTACTATGCACGTATCCCGTGCCTGCGCACAAGGTTAGCCCGCGCAAGCAACCGACTTGAGCACGTGTAGAGCGGTGCCCTGTGCATACGAGCTTGCAACACTGCTCATTGGAACACGGCGGTGGTGGCCACCTTAAGATGGGAGGTGAGGGGAGGACTCAGATGATGTTTACCCTTAAGATTAAGCAAAATGGACCTAATTGCAGGGTTTTTGAAATTGTGGACCTATTTGATATTACCGCCAAACCTCAGTGATCTAGATGATATTTACCTATAAGATTATCATTCCATCCTCAACATGTGAATGAATGAAGTTATAATTTATTTTTATTTGTTTGGTGAGTGAGTGTTAAAGTTAGATTTTTCGTGAAATTTATAGCACTCGTGTTGTCACACCGAAGCGGATATGATCTACGATCATTTCGATTATTGTTTTAGCCACAACAATTGTGCATAGCAGCTCCTTACTATTGTGTATTATGTTTCAACCTTTGATAATGTTAACGCAGTTTGCTTGTATTTATGATGAGAAATAAAGTTAGGTGAGAATATTGAATAATATTTGATTGATGTATTGAGAATTGTATAAGCTATTTTATTTTTTTTAAAAAAACAGTCATAACTAACTTAAGCACCAACCAAACAGAAGCAAGTATTTCCAATGACTTATAATTGATATTGCGTTCATTAATTTAAATGAGGATCTACTTGCTTTCTGCATAGGCGAACTTTATCAAATGAGATTTTCGATAATCCTCTAAATATATACAAATTTAAAATCTTGTTTAAAGTATGCTTGCTAGCATGCCCATGCATCTATGCCAAAGTTAAGACTCTTGGCTTTTGATAGATAGACACTTCAGTTTAGGATTTTTTATTGTGCTCAAATTGATTTTGTACACATCATCAACCCTATGACCCGAAAATGTAATTTCGTTATTTTGTAAAATATCACAACTTGATGCAAGGTTAACATTAAAACCATTATCATATAATTGAGACATACTTAAAATATTGAAGGCAATATCATCTAAGAAAAGATTTTATTTATGAAGAATTTGGTGGAGTTACCTACAGCAGTTACTCCTAGTATCTTCCTTTTGGTGTTGTCTCCACATGTTATGAATCTTTCATCTTTCAATTTTAGACTCGAAATTTTTGAGTGGTTTCTCATCATGTATTTAGAGAATCCACTATCAAGGTTTCACATGCCTCCACCTGCTTTTGAGCAGAGATATGACTGCAAAAGTAGAGTGGACTAGGCTTGTTTAGGTATTCAAATAATTTTGGGTTCCGAAATACGATTAACTCTAATACTTTCGTCTTTAATTACACTCTTCATTGGTATGGGTGGCAATTCGAGGTGGTGGGTCAGACCCAACCCATTTAAGCTTGACTCAAATCTAACCAGTTTATTTAACGAGTTGATCATCATGACTTATGCTCGGCCCATTTAATAAATGGGTTACTCAACTTTACCTGCCAACCATTTTGTCATAACTTCTGAGTATTAAACTTCAATAAATTCAATATTTTTTTACTTTATTTTAACATAACCATAAAATTTAATTAATAACATTAAAGATACAATTAAATTATGTAATACATATCTAATAATTAATGTAAAAATTTATACTAAAAAAAATATTAATTTTGATAAACAGGTTAATAGTCGGTCATAATTAGGTTGACCTATCAATCCATACCCAAGTCCTCTTAGACGAGTCAAATTTGAGTCAACCTGTTTATGTCTCGTACTTATATAAGCTCAACCCATACCCAATTAAGACGGGTTGGGTTAAAAATTGCTACTCTTATTTTGAGATCTCCAAACATAAGAAGAGGATTTATTTTCAATAGCTTTCTTGATGCCATAATTTTTGACAGTATAATCAATCTTGCCACAATAATAGCAAGTAATTCTCAGATGTGAAAAATAGTTGCCATTAAGCTACATCTGAGAATGTTAATAGACACGTGAAAAAGAGGATTTAGAAGATTTTTCAAGTAATGAAATCTTCCTCTTCAACTCACTATTCTCTTTTATCAAAAAAAAAACCTCACCGTTCTCAGTGGTGAGGGACTTGACTTCATCTACAGCTTTACTTAGATGAGCCTTCAAAATTTTATATTTTTCAGTTAAATTTTTATTTTTTTTTCTAATTTAGTAGTATTCATTTTGCAATTAAAATATTTATTTTTAAATTTTTCTTATTCGAAAATTAAATCAAACTTTTCATATGATGGTTTGTTTTCTACCTTTTCTTTATGATTAGATTCGTCTTCCCAATCATGTGCTATCAAGCAAAAATTAGTCATCTCGATTTGTTCTTCATTTTTAGAGAATTCATCGGGATAATTCCAAGTGGCCACCATTGCTTTCTTCTTTTTCTTCTTGGTGTTGCCCTTCCTTTTGTGTTTTTAGGCAAGTTGGCTAGAGATGGACTTCACGGAGGTACTCCAACTCACTCAGAATAAGTTGGACTAATGGAGGCATCCTAAGCCAAATAGACCTCACACGGTAGGACGGGAGCTACTTGGAACAGGAGCAAGGAGGGAGGCACTGGTTTACAACCTTCAGAGCAGCAACTGAAACAAGGCGTAGCAAGCAAAACCCATTCATTGCTGGGAACAGCAGCAGTTCAGCAACAGCCAACACAGGTCTAGCATTTGTAGCAGATTTTAGGCCATAATGGATAGCATTCACAACAGCAAGTAGGGAAGTAACGTGGACAGCAGTAGGATACAAATTTGGAGCAGCCAACACATCCACGCCAGCTGCCAACAATGCCGAAGCTGGACCCAAACGACAATGTAAAACCTGAAGCCAAACGACTCTCGTCTTCAGCAATGAATTAACCTAGGACACCTGGAACCGAGAAGCAATAGTGTGAGGGACAACAAAGAGCAGTGACAGAAGCAGGGAACTTAGAGAACACAATATGCAGTGTTAACACCAACAAATAATAAAAACGGCTCTTGAGTTACCATTTGAAGGCACCTGAAGATCAAGCAAGTGGCCACAGACACAACAACAAGAACAAGCACTGCCATGAGTAGAGACAATTTGGAATACCAATTCCCATAGGGATTTTGTTCTTGAGCATACAGTAAACATTTTGCCTTCATTTTTTTTTTATAAGATTATACATGAACGTGAATTGTGTGGCCAATTTTTTTTGACACATTATACCACACTAAGTGATCTTTATTGGGAAAAGGGTATGCTTAAACACGATATCAATAGGCTTGAAATTCTTTGATCTTGAATATAAAGAGTAAAGCATTAAGGTGGTATTTTTATTGTATTTAAAATTTGAGATTTTTACATACATGTCATACAACTCTTTCTATATTATACTATACATCATTTCTTTACAAATCCTGCAAAACAGTTTGGTAATGTAATATACTAAGATTTATGTAATATGAATATTAATGTCCCTAGATTTTTTTGGGTCTCATAGGATAGAAAGAAAAATTTTATGGACTCAGCATAAAATTACTATGACCAACTATTAATAGAACATTCCTATTGAACGTGACAAAAAAAAAAATAGATGATTTAATTTTAGATGTTCATATATTGGAAGTGGCATAAATGTAGATGTTCCTTAAAGCTAGTTTAAAGGCTAGGTCCTATAGATGATGGGAAAGGAGAACCAAAATTGGACAGAGAAACAGCTGGAGCAACATCATATGCTGATAGCATTTCATGTTCTCAATTAATTTGACAACTTATATTCTGGTCCATCATAACTTCTCTGTGTTTAACTTCAAATCACAGTTCATGGAAAAAATATCGGCACCCGAACCGTTGTCTGCCACGTGCGTGCAGGCCCGATGCCTGTGCACACGTGGCGGCCAACAGGTGGGCGCCGAATGGTTCAATGCGCGAACCGAAAATTTACTCCAAATGACGCATCATAATATGTGGAACCAGGGAAAGCATTTTCTGACTTCTGCTGCTTCAATTCTAAGTTTCAGTCCTTGTCAATGATGGTTTCAGAAAAGGAGAGTGCAATGAAAGATCAGATTCTGTGAGTTGGACTTTTCTCTATCCTGAATTATTTAATTTCAGTACAATTTTGATTCAAGTTAATTCAAAATGGAATAGTTTTACATATTTTATCAGTGCCCACCTTTGTATTCGATATGTAGACTAGAGTATGTATATATTTATCTTGATCTTTTGCCGGTTATCTTCGTATTTCAGTAGTTTCAGTATTGATAGTTTCGATTTTTTGTATAAATTATTTAAATTTTGTAAATTTATTAATGATAGTTTTTTAATATTATTTTTTTGATGGAAATGAGTCTCGGCCGAGTATCGATTGACTTTCAGCCGTTTTGGCTGAAACTCAATAAAAACTATCGAGTTTCGGCTTCGGCTGAAAGTTGGTAGCTTTTTCGAATCGATTTTTAGCCGTTTCGGCCGTGTTTTAAAACCTTGTACCCTTGAGAGATCTCAGCTTGAGCCTTCTTACTACTATTTGTTAATCCAATACAAGAAAATTGAGTTGATTTTCAAAATGAATAAAACTCGAGTAATTGTCGAGTGAATTTCGAGTTTAAAACCTAATTGCTACTAATCATAATAATTAGCTGAAAGGTGATTTGTTGATAATTGGTACTGCCTGAAAGCTTTTCTGAAGGAGCTTTTTTATTTAATCATACTTATACCCCACAGTGGGTCTAAAGAGATTCTGAAATTTCTTCTGAGATTATCTCCATAGGCTTTAGGCAAAGCAAGCTATACGCTCTCAATTATAGTTCAGACCAAATTGCACCTCATTTTAATAGTTTTATCTTTACAGCACTGTTTGGTGCGAGGATAAATATCAAAATTAAAATGATATTAGTTTAAAAAATAATAATATTATTATATTTTTCATAAATTTTAGGATAATTTATATTTGTCACTCAAAAATCTATTATTTTCAGGCTGTACCATTAAAATTTATTATTTTCATTCAACTTGGCTAATTTCAAAAGTGGAGTGCCACTTATAAATTTACTTTAAAATGAGGAGTATTATTTGAAAATAATGAATTTTGAGAGTGATACTTAGAAATAATGGATTTTTGAGAGTGACAGATGTAAATTTTTTTTAAATTATTAATATAAAAAATATTATTTTATTTTATATTAGAATAAGATTGATAATTTTATTAAAAATAATTAAGTATGTGAAATAAAATAATATTTATTATATTAAAATTTATATATAAATAATAAAAATTTATTTATTTATTTTTATTATTATTGTTTTTTAAATTAGTATTATTTTGATCTGATATTAGTTCTTGTGCTGAATGGGCTTTTTTTTATATATTTTTATTTTATATTCTAAAGTTTAAGCTTTCATTTAAGCCATGGAATGACTCGTATTTAAACTTAAAAGTTAAAATCAACAGATTTAGGGGTAACATTGAGTTAAACTTACGAGCCAGCTCAACTCGAACTTAAATTCTTTTAATTTAGGAGACTCGAAAGGGAGGAGAAATTGAACTTCAGTTGACCATAACAAAAAGTCATAGTACCACTAGGCATTAGGACAAATTTTGCAATACTAACAATTAAAATATTAGGTATGCACATGTAAAATTACATCACATTGATTTTTTGTACTTAATATGTAAGTGCTGGCTCTAATTTATTAGCTTTAAATATTTGAATTAATGTGTATTTAATCACATGAATATTCAGCCTAATTTGGATCCTCTTGATTTTTTCTTCATATAAAAAGTCATTACTTGTCTTCTATTTGAATTAATGTGTATTTATAGTCTCCGGAATGATTTTTAGCTTGAATTAAGCTTGACTTAAGTTTAAGTTGAGCTATCAGCCACAGTTAGCTTAGATCGAGTTTGGGTTGATCTCTATTTTTTAAATATAAATTATAAATTTATTAATTTAATATAATTATTTGTTATCTGTATATATGTATGTGTTAATTGTAGTTAGAATATTTATCGTGTTAATTTTAAATTCTATTAAAGACAAATTTTTTTTTTTTATAGTTTCAAATTTTTAAATGACTTGGGTTAAGACTTGAGTTAGCTCAAACTCAAATTGAATTGAGACGAGCTGAGCTTGAGCTATGTACGGCTCAACTTGAACTTGGGTTGTTATGTACATGTTATAAAGTAATTAAAATAAAAGAAATTATTGTATTTGAGATAAAATAATTAAAAAAATGGAGTGCAACTCTTATTTAGGGTTGAGAGTTTAGCCAGAAGATTGACAATTACTAGATATCGGGATTGATATTTTGCTCGAATTAAATTTTTTTTTTGCCAGCAACGGGAGAATAAGTTTATTATGCCAACTTATTTATATAATATAATTATTTATTATTTTTGCAGAATGAACATGAAATATAATGATTAAAGCATTATTGAGTAAACTAATGAGAATGATTTTTTGTTTAAAATTTAATAAAGGCAGTTTATTTTTTTGTAAAATTTTTCACATTCAAGCTTGTTCAATTGAGGTTTAAGTCAACTCAAATTTAAATGCTAATCGAGTAAAACTAACATATACTTGAAAAGTGCAAACCTCAATTCAAGCTCAAATCAATCTATGAATCAACTAGCTAGCTTGAATTATGCTCAGCTCGACTCGAACTCAAGCTATTCTCAACTCTAGCTCTAGTCAGTCACTCTCGATTTGAACTCAAATTTTTTTATTACGAGTTGATTAGAATTTGCTCATTTCAACTTGATTTTCAACTTGAATTAAGCTAAGGAGGCATTTAGTTTAATCTTATTTTATCATGTTATATATATTATTAAACTAAATAACTATTTTTTTTCATAATATTACATAATATATATATATAATATATACGATATAATATTATAATTTGACTTTATGGACATTGTATTATTTGTACATATATTTTTTAATATTATGATATAAATACATATATAATGTATAACAAATATATATTATACGTGAATTTATATCTAATATATTTAGAATGTACCTTTCAAACTTATGTGCGCGCGTAAATCCTAAATATTCGTTGGTGAGAAGTTAAAATACATGCGTTTAAGTTATATTTTAGATTGTTTGCGAGTTGACTTCGAATTATAAAAAAAAAATCCGAATCCAATTCTTAATGGAATAAAATTTGAGGAGCTACAGTTTGTTAGATTTGTGCATGTAAATCATAGGTTGGCAAGTGAAGCAAAGGCGAAAGTGATGGATCACTTCACTGATGGCCTGCACCTAGTGGCCTTCAGAAGGTCTGCCGTCCCTTTTCTTTTAGGTTGGTGGCCCAAGATTTAATCTCTCCAGCTGATTTCTGCATCTTTGCCCAAATCCCTTTAATCATCAATGCACTCAAAAAGGTGTCCCTTGGGGAAGTTTTTTTTTTTTATAAAAAAAAAATTTAATTTATATATTTGATGAAAAATAAAATTATTTTAATATTAAAAAGTGAGTAAGATGTAACATTAAATTAATTTTATTTTTCATTTGGTATTATTGGAATAATTTTTTTTTGATATTACTATTGGAATAATATTGTATCTAAGATAAGATTAGAATAGATGATTAAGAATAAATATAAAATAGGAACATATATAATGTTGGAAAAATAAATGTATTAATATCTGAGTGCATAATATGAAGTTGAAGAAAACCGTTCTAACCGAGTTTTAAAATTTTAGTTTTGATGGTGTTAGTAAATTGAAAATATTAGCTTTCGTAGTTTTTAGTAATTCTAATAGTTTTTATTTCAAAAATTTCAGTAAAATTTATGTCATTACCTTTGATTTTTTATTTAAAAATTTATATTTTAAGAAATTTTATCATGAAAATATGAGTTGGGAAAAAATTTTAATTACTTTGGATCGATTTTGACTGAAACTTTAACGGAATTGATCAATTTTGATAAAATTTTAAACTATGGATTTAACTCAATCTTGAAATAAGATTAAAATGATAAATAATACATAATTTGTACTAGCATAAATAAAACAAAATGAATTATTCATAAGTTGATATGTATTAAATCAATATAATGTGCTAAATTTTGCTATTTAAGAATTTATGTAAATCTTATTCAATAGTTTTTTTTTTTAAAAAAATATGTTAATTTTTTAAAAAACTTTTTACGAGAGAAAGCAACGGTAATTTTGCTCAAAGATTGCTCGAAAGTTAAATTAAATTTTAGATTGAATCGACTAAATGAGCGGACGAACAAGCTATTTTTCTGGCTCGAAAATTTTATCAATACAATCTTGAGCTGACATAAGATCGGATCGATAAAAAAATAAAAATATTATATATATATTTATATATAAAACCAAATTTAGTATGCAGCTTTTTTAGTAATTTAATGGAAGGCTTCATTATAATTTTTTTATAGTTATTTAAATCATATTTATCATAAATTATTTTTTTTTTATTTTTAAATAATAAATCAGAATGAATAACTATAATTTAAGTTGATTGAATAAATAAATATATTTATCTATAATATTTGACTAAAAGATCAAAAATTAATACTGACATAATAAAAATTAAAGAAGCTTTTGCTAATACTTTAGAAAAATTATAAGAGAAACTCCGGAGAACACGAGAACTCTCACTTAGAGGGACATTTACGGAGACATTAATAACAGAGTTATCTTGTTGCTTATAACTCGAAACAATACCTCTATAATCTCGCAAATAATTCTATCATTTCACATATTTACATTAGCATTTTTTAAAATATAAGATGAAAATGAAAAGTACTAAGTTGAAAAATCTTGACATAAGTATTTCGAGAATTCAATAAACATGTTTTCAAATTTCACCTTATATTTATTGACTTCTACTACAAGATCTCATTTAATTTAAAGATTAAATTTTGAATAAGAGAAAAAATATTTTATTATCTTGTAAATTTAATGAAAAAAAATTAGTTTAATATTAAAAAATATATAAAATATGAAATAAAGTTAATACTAATATTCATATTTATATTGGAAGTGAAATAAATTTAATTTTTAGAGTTAAAATTTACGTTAGGCTAAAAAAAAATCTGAATCAAACGTGCCCTAAGTAGTCCGTTCAAACTTAAATTTTAAACATTCTTATGTAGTTTTCCTTTAAAAAACCTTCTCTAAATAGATAACACGGATAAATCACGTTGAATAGTTTGTCCTTGTCGGATAACTAATCTAAGTTGATCATCGTTTTCATAATATTTTCAAAGAATTCAAGTAATATTCCATTTTTTTTGTTAAATAAAATGGTTTTTGTCACTTTTTAGTGCATGTTATAAGTGTGACAAATTTCATTTTTAAGAATGTTAATTCATGGACAAATCTAGGCAGTATGTCATTATATAGTCCTAATGTTGGATATGTACTCAGTGTATTTTATGAAAATAATTATATTTTATCAAAATATGTGAAGATAGAAACTCAATTGAATTTTATAGAGCAAAATATCTCTCATGTAGATTATATCCTGTATAAATTTTAAAATTAAAATTTAATTATATTTCATGTATTATATATTTTAAAATAGAAATTTTAATTTACATGTTATATACAAGTAAAAATAATATTTAATTATATTTCACATTTTTTAAATTTCAAGACAATAATTAAACTAGGTAAAAGCGTCTAGGTCCCTCTGGTTTACTCGTATGGGCAAATAGGTCTCTCGACCATTCAAAAAAAGCAAACTGGTCCTCCAGTTTGATTAAATGTGCAAGTAGGTCCTTGGGCCGTAACAGACGTTAACTTAAATAGTAAATGACTTATTTACCCTATTTTTTTTACTGAAAAGATAAGGATCTTTAACTGGCATTTAGCAACTTCTCCTCCGCCTGTATGCCCTAACAGAGGCTCTGTTTGGTAATAGGAAAAAAAAAGAGAATTTGATTGAAATTTTTAGTCATTTTTGAAAAATGTGTATGATGTGAAATAAAGTAAGTTAGTTATATTAAAAATTGTGTATGATGTGAAATAAAGTTGATTGATTTATTGAAAATTGTGTTGGATGTGAAATAAAGTGATTGTTTAATGTTGGAATTTGTGTGAGATGAAATATAAAATAATTTTTTAAGTTTTTTTAAAATAAATTTAAGATTTTGATCATGAGTAATTTTAGCTATGATTTTTAGCCCATTGCCAAACAGGGCAATGTGAGTAAAATATTAGATCTCTCATTCATAATCATCTCAAAAATTGAGAATATTAAATATGAAAAATGCAAAATACAAAATATTGAAACTTAAAAATTTGTAAAATAAGCTCACAATGTTGACTGCAAATAGGAGAAAGCAAACCTTAAACCCTGCACAAATCCTCAAAATCCCACCACCTTCAATGCTCTCCCAATATCAGCAACGGTGAAGCGATTGCTTATTCTTCACCGTCGCTAATTAAGAAGATGATCTTCACCTTCCTCTAGCGTCGCTCGTAATGGAAAGATCTGATTAAAGGAATGATCTCCACCAACTTGTTTGCTGATATCATCTGCTTGTCCTTCAAAATGTGCTCTAGTATTTACAGGACCTACTCGTACATAAAAAAAAGGTTACTTTAGGTAAGAGAGAGAGAGAATGAGAGAGACAGAGGAGAGGGAGGAAAGAGTATGATTGAAAAAAACTCATTCTTTGATTTTTTTTTTTTAAATCAGAGATAAAATTATAAAGTTGTATGAAATTATGCCTTAAATTAAGAACCTAGGTGTAATTTACACAAAGAATTATTATTTTTTCCTAATTAAAATTAACGTAGCTAAACATACACACTTTAAAGTTATTCTGTGAGTTATTAATAGGTTATAATTGTGTCATTAGCAATCGCCAACCTTGAACAACCTAATAACATGGCATCTCTGCGGTCATTTGTAGTAGAAGAGGATCATTTTGTTGTTGAATTATTTATGGGCAACAAAGAACAAATATATTATTTTATTAATTTAATGAAAAATAAATTATTTAATTTTATGAGATGTATAAAATGTAAAATAAATTAATGAATTTATATTGAATGTAAAATAAAATTAATTTTTAATATTAAAAAATTATACTGAATATGAAATATATTAATTAAAATTTATAATAAATTCCATCTAAACTTCTGAGGTCAAAAGAACATAATAAATTAATCTCAACTTCTTTTAACCCCTACTTTGTAATTTTCGTCTCAATTAAAATATAATTTTTTTTTTATTAGTGTGCTGCAAGATTATTCCCATTTATTAATTTTATAGTTTTTTAGAATAAAGTTTGAAATATTAATATTTATTTTTTCATTTTAAAAGTTTTATTGTAGCGAAAGGAAAATATAAAAAAAATTAATTTTTAAATTTTTATTAAACTTTTAAAGATAATGATAATAGAAAGGTGTTATGGTACTTTGAAATATATACATAATTAAAATTAACTAAAATTGATCAAATTTTATATTTTTTATAAAAATAATTAGTGAAGATGGTGAAATTTTGAGATCTAAATTAAGATTTTAAAAAAATTAAAACACGCAATTTATCCAAAAAAAAATGGTTAAACTATTTTTAGCTGATCAAATGTTAGAAAAATTATTTTGTATGTTGGCTGTAGATTTAGTCAACAATTGAAGAGACTTTTATGCACATGGCTAAATTGTAGAAATTTTGTTATAAGTTTGTACTTAAAATGAATAACAAGTTTAATAAATTTTATTGCACAACTGCCCTTAGCATAATTACCTTGGAGGGCCTAATTATTTAGCATTTTGGATTTATTATGCTAATCATTCTAGAAATCTAAATTACATATGAATGCCTAAGATTTTGCTCACTTTCATGTCAATGCACATGTGTTTTCAAGGACATGATTTAATAAAAGGAATAATTACCTACATGTCACACAATTTAATTTTATTTATGTCTTACCCATCCATTCTTAATTAATCACACTATGCACACTCAAAACATTACAAAATCTTACATATACACATTTGAGTTAAAACTTAATCAAAATCTATTTGAAAAAAAAATATTCTGTTAGTAAATCATTAAAATTATATTTTTACTCTTAATAATATATATTTTTTTCTTCCTTAATATCACACTAAAACGCTGATTTATCCTAAAATTAATTCACATCACGGATGTCTTCTTACTTTGTCGCCACCTAAACATTAAGATTTTAGGATTTTCACTCAAAATATATTTAAATATCTTTAAAATAATATGATGAACGGCTCAGATTTTTTGTAATTTAATTATAATTAGGTCATTGAAAAATTATGATTACTCATTATAATAGAAATAAGTTAAAATGTGTGTATGTAAGATTTTATAATGTTTTGAGTGTGCATAGCGTAATTAATTAAGAATGGATGGGTAAGGCATAAATAAAATTAAATTGTGTGGCATATAGGTAATTATCCCTTCATAAAAATATGTCATCTAATTTTTTCTATCCAAAATTTTTTTCACCTGAATTCCTTTTTAAGAATTCCGTGAATTTGCTATTTTTAAAAATTAAAAATACATATTTAGTTTTTGAAAATTACCTTAATTAGAATATAAAGAGATTAATAATTAAATGCTATAATAATAATTGAAAATGCTTGAATATATTTCTTAAAATTTTTAAATATTTACTTGATAGCGAAACTTAATAAAATTAGTTAAAAAATTATGTAAAAAAAATAGTAAGAAGAGATCTAAATAATTTATTTTTATTTTTATGATCTTACATGAAACTGATGGTCTACTTTTGAGGATTTGATGAAATTACTGCTACTATCATTCAACTATCTCACATGTTTTTTTGACTTTTTGATCTTTATCTCACTTCTTTTATTTTTTAACATATAGAAATTATTAGAAAATAAATATATTTCTATTAAATATCATCCAAGCTCAGAGTAATATCACGCAAATTTATAATTTTAAATATCATATATGATCTATGCAAGATAGACCACAAAGATAGTGGGCCCCATACTGCTCCTCAAATATGCCGATAGTGTACTCATGTTGTAATTGTCTCTCTATGTGAGTCTGTTATGATCTGTCATGTGAAGTGGATTGCTCAAGCAGTGCTTGTGATTGCAATGTCGCCCTAGAGATCTGTGTGTAAGATGAGAAAAGGCGAAGGAAAATAGTGAATTTAATTTTATTATTAAAATATTTTGAAGGGCTAGGGATTCTGTGGATTTTTTAAATTATAGACCATATGATATTATCCCTAAAGCTCAGTTACCCAGATGTAATTTCCCCCCCCC
>JAEMOT010001215.1:41914-95852 GCA_019297695.1 Apostasia ramifera
TATATATATATATATATATATTCTCAGGAAGGTGATAATCTTATCGAGTTAGCCAAGTTCTGTTGAAAGCTGAGTAATAAATGACGAGGGGCGTTCATGCCCTTCTCGTTGTAGATTTCTGGCGATTTTGATGTCACAGAAGAAGACTGAAGAGGAAAAATATTTTTTGGGAAACAATCGCAAAATGGGTAGATCGCCGAGCTTCTGTTTCAAGATCAAGTCCTGTGCCGGAGAATCGACCGACAACGATGGCGTCTCGCCGCCGCCGCAGCCGCCGCCGCCGCCTGAAGTACTTCATCTATTTCCTTTGTGACATCTTCCCTTTTATATTCGCTTTTCTTCTTCTTGGTGCATTGCTGGGAAATAGGGCTGTAGGTGATGCATCTCTTTCTGCGATTAATCGCCGAGCATTTGCATAGATTTTGATGTAGATTTGAGCTGATGATTTGAATTCAAATATTCATTTTTGTCGGATCGAAATCGGAAGGTACGATGTACTCGCTGCATTCCTCTCTTGTCTCTCCCAATGATTAAGCTAGATTCAGAATTATATGAGTGAGTCTATGCTGAAAATCTGGGGAAGGGATGCACCTTGTTTTGGAAAAATTTTGATTAGATTTTCACCTGATAATGGTTTCTTCATATTAGAAAATTAGAACTCTATTCTGTAGAGGCTAAGTACTTATCAGACGGAGTTTTACGGAAAATGCCCTTTAGCTGCTAGAAAAATCTGTATACAACATTTTATAAGTGACTAGTAGGTTGGACTCAATTCATGATCCCTACCACTTGGGAAATTTTGCAAAGACCTAGTAATTAATCATGTATTTTTTATTTTTTCTGTTTTGAATGAGCTCCATGAGTGTGGGATCACTTTATGTGATCCTCAAGCTACCAAAATAGTCATAGGTTTTTTTTTTGAACTAAAAATAGTCATAGGTTTTACATGACTTAGGAAAATGTAAGTATGTGAATTGTTGTCTTTTTTTTCTTGTTTATTTGAGATAGCAATTCGGGTTGGTGAGTCGAGTTTGGGTCAACCCATTTTTTATCAGACCCATCTAAGATTGATCTGAACTCGACCCTATTTATTAAACAGGCCAAGCATCAAGAACTGCATCCGATCTGTTTAATAAAGGAGTTATTCAACAGAACCCGCTAACTAGTTTATTATAATTTTAAGGTTTCAAATTTTGATAAAGTCTAATTTTTACTTTACATCAGCATCAAATTTAATTAAAAGCATACAAAATACAACTAAATTATATAATATATATATAATAATTAATATTAAAATTGAGATAAACGAATATTAAAATTAGTACTAAAAAATATATTAATTTTGTAATAGTGCCTGTCGGAGTCCTTTCCTTTGTTTGATATACAAAACCTATTATGGAACCTCAGTACACCTTGCTCACCTAGCTTGAAGTTAGACTCCTAGCCTTCTTTGATTTTTTTAATCAGTCTCTATGTAGTAGGGTTATTTCCTTGACTTCCTTTCTATGAAACACAAATACGATACGACAATACGAATATGATACGATACGGATACGACTATACGACAAATTTAAAAAAAATAGGATACGTCAGGATATGGTTATTATATATGTGTGTATAATATCTTATACTCTCATATTTAAAGTGTAGGTCTATGGTATATAAAAATAATTTATATAAATTATTGGTATAAATTTCAATTTTTTTTTTAATTTTTATTCAAAATAACTACAATTTTTTAAATATTTTTTATATCACTTAAATTAATATTATGAATAATTTAACTTGAAAAAAAATAAAAATATCTTTTTAAAATAATTTAAATTTAAAATAATATCATAAAGTTTGTTTAATTACTTCTCAATCTATCAGATTATTTACATGAAATAAGAGTTTAAATATATATCAGCAGAATAGTTTTATTTTTAATTTAAATTTAATTCAAATCAATTAGCTTGATACAAACATAATACAATAAACAATATAGATGTTGTGACATAAACTATAATATATTGACCTAATTAAAGTATATATATGTTTTTTTTTTTTCAATTTTTTGATTAAATAAATAGATAAAATAAAAAGAGTAAATTTTATTTTTTTCGCAATATGAGCTTGATTAAGGTAAAAAAAATATGATTGACGTTCAAAAAAAGTATAGCAATATCAGTTAAGATAAAAAAAGTAGAATCTTCATTAGTATTTGTAAGATTATAAAAAAAGGTTAGCTAAAGTAGATGACACAGCTACTTGCGAATATCAAATCTTTTTTTATTACCGAAACACTAGCGTGCGTAAAACTTTCTGTGATCCTAATTGCTTAGCTCAATATCTCTCTCTCAATTTTAACATTGATTATTTTACTATTTTTGTCTCTTATTAAAAGTATCTAGAAGTATCGGGAAAGTATCGGATAAGTATCAGATTTTTAAAAAATAAAAATAAAAATTGATACGCCATATGGCGTATCGGATACGTATTGGTGGAGTATCGGGGAGTATCAATATCTGATACGGATATGATACGAATACGTTAGGCTTCATTAAATATCGGTGCTTCATAGCTTTCTTCTATTAGTTGGAGCCAATTTGGTCTCATAACCAATTGAGATAAATAGGCAGTGCTCCTATTAGAAGCACACATTCGACATAACCTTGCCATCTCAATTGCCATCATCTGCTTTCCATGATCTAAATCCATCATACTTAGGTTGGATTTTTTGCTCAGTGCATTTGCTATAATGTTGGAGCAACCTGGGTGATACATAATCTTCAAATCGTAATTCCTTATTAGCTTTAGCCAATGCTATTGCCTCAAATTCAATTCTTTTCGAGTAAATATGTACTTCACATTTTAGTGATTAGTAAAAATCTCACACTTTACTCTGTACAGATAATTCCTTTAGATGTTCAGTGCAAAATCTATCACTGTATCTCTAAGTTGTGAACTGGATAATTCTTTTCATATGAATGTAGCGACATGAAACATAAGCAATCACCTTGTAGTGCTGCATTAAAACATACCAAAGTCCCAAAAATAAATCATCACTATAAATATGGAATTCATCACTATCTTTCAGTAATGCTAATACCAGTGTTGAGATTAAACAATCTTTAATCTGCTGAAAACTCGTTTCACATTTTATATTCTAGTCAAACTTTGCTAATTTTCTAGTAAGCTTAATGAGTATTAAAGCAATATGAGAAAAACACTTCACAAACTTTCAGTAGTAACAGACTAATCCCAACAAACTCCTCACTTTAGACACATTAGAAGGTAGTGGCCTATTCACAATAGCTGATATCTCCTATGGGTTGACAGATATTCCCTTTGCATTTACATGACCCAAAAATTGTACATTTGATAGCTAGAACTCACACTTAAAAAATTTAGCATATAATTATTTCTCTCTCAGCTTCTATAATGCTAAATATAATTATTGTGTGTTCTTATGGGCTATTCAAATAAATCCGAATATCTTTTATGGACACTCAGTTCATTAGGTCCATATGGCTACAACTGAGGCATTGGTCAAGCCAAATGACATCACCAAATGCTCATAATGTTTGAATTTAGTTCGAGAAGCTGCCTTTGGGATGTTCTTTTCTTTCACATTCAACTAATAATATCTGGATCAAAGGTGAATCTTAAAGAAGATTGTCGCTTCTTGTAGCCGATCAAATAGATCATCGATCTAAGGAAGTGAATACTTATTTTTCATCGTCACTCGACTGAGTTCTCAATAATTGATGCACATCCTCATATTACTATCTTCCTTCTTTATAAATAATATTGGTGCTCCTCAGGGTGATATGCTAGGACGAATGTGCCCATTATCAAGCATCTCTTGAATTTGGTAGGTTAAAATTAACCTGATTTAATTTAAAAGGTATACCACATCACATATAAAATTTAATATTAAAAATTAACTATATTTCACAGTATAATTTAAAATAAAAAATTAATTTTATTTCACATCCTGTACACATATCAAAATAATAACTAATTTGTCACATCTCTCACGAATACAATACAATGATTAATTTTATTTCACATCATTCACAACTTTTTAATAAAAAAAATATCTTCATTCAAGTTTAATTTTAACCTAGTTAAGATAAAACTTTGCAAACAGGCCCTTGTCAATTAGCTAATCTATGCACTCATTCAAATATCAAATAAGCTCATCGAGCATGACGATAAGTTCGTACATTTGTTTGTCCATACAAGTCCGTACTTGCCCTTCTAGTGGGCATCACAATTAAATTGCTACATAATATATAAATATATATACAAATTTGATCGGGAGGTTTGGATCATGCACCGAACAGTTTGTTCAAGTTCTTGTTTGAATCTGAAATAGTAAAAAGTCATATCTTATCATGGACTGGACGGTTTGCTGTCAGATTACATGATCTAATGGTCTAATTGTTGACTGAAATGAAATCTCCAAATTGCTCCAAAACCTTTTACTATTCAAATAATATAAATTCTATCTTATTTTTAACAATTAAATAAACACAAATTGTAGTATTATGAGGAACTTATGATCTGCAAGATGATCAACAGATAATAAAGTCTTGCTTTTATAACTATTTTCATGGTTTTCCGCAAACATATGATATGAAATGAAATAAACATAATTCCAATCAATAAATCAAAATGTGTCTCATGATTTTGAGACAGAAACTCAATAACATACACTTACCGTCAAGGCATCATACAGATCTACAACAAATAATAGCAAACTTTGAGAAATATAATATATTTATCAAAATACCTAATTGATTTCTAATTTTTAATTTATATGGGTAAAGCTAAGGTAGAACCTATCTCAAATTCAATATATTTCTATGTTTTCTTGAAATCCATAGAGAAAGAATCATTCCAAATTGCGAGATTTAATTCTAGGATGTGAGAGAATATCGAGAATGTGAAGAATGAGAGAAAAAATTGTCATTTATGGGAGATCTTAATGCCTCCTTTTTTCTCTTGCACTCATTTTTTTTCTGCTTTCTCTAATCTGCAGCGGTTATTAAAGGAAGAGAAACGAATTAGTGTAATGAGGCGAGAAACTCTATTTCTGAGTTTTTTTAGGTCATTGAGATAATTATGGGGATTTAATGCCATTTTAATTTCAATAAAATTTAAATTTTAAATAACCAAATTAAATTAAATTAAATCCTAATTTCTTCTTTTTTAAAATCAAATCCCATATTAAAATATTTAATATTCCATATATTTAATTTTAAATAAAATAATTTCATATAAATAAAATTAATTTTCATCATAATAAAATAAATTAATTAGAAATCTAAATTAAATTTATTGGCATGTTACAATCCCCCTCTAAACATCATACTGATCTCGCATGTTTTTTGTATTGCTTGCTAGGACGTAGAGTTTTGCATTCATTACATATAGAATTTAGGTCAATTCTGAGATTAGTCAATAATATTCAGTTCTTTTGTAAAGTTGTAAAATGCCTTTTCTAATATAATGTTGAATCTTTACAGAATAAAGAATCGCCAAGGAAGCACAGGTGGAGTTTTGGAAGGCGATCTACATATAATGTGTCAAGCAACATGGAGACCTTAGTACCGATGTCCATTTTTCATGGAGAGCAAAACCAAGAAGCAGCCTCCGATTCTTTTTCTTTGGAAAAGGCCCCATCTGCTCTAGAGAAAGCTTCTTTTGTGGAACAAATTGTTCAATCACCATTATTATCATCAGCAGTTGTTTCATCCAGTATATCTGAGGATGTTACTGAAAATGCTACTGACAAAGCTGATCAAAACATCCCAGAACATGTCGTTGTTATCCAGACTTCTATTAGGAGTTTTTTGGTAAATTTTTGACTCATCTCGAATTACTATGCCTTGCATGCTTCTCAATGTCATTTGAATTCTTAAAATTTCTACAGGCTCAAAGAGAGATTAAAAGACTCGTACATGTCGTAAAGCTCCAAGCTGTAGCTCGTGGTTATTTTGTCAGAAGACAAGCTGCAGGAACATTGCGTTGCATTCAAGCTATCATTAAAATGCAAGTGCTTGTGCGGAGTCATCTTGCTGCTCAATCTGCTAAATTAACTCTGACAAAGAATTCTGAAGATCATATATCTTCTAATTTGGTACAACCTTCTTAGTTGATTTCATCTCAAATATTTTGTGCAGTTATACTGAAACTTAAATCGACTTTGTTAGGCTTATGATAATAGATAAGTATGTATTGTATATTAAAGATCCATGGAAGAGGCTTCTTTAGTCGTGATGGAGATCTGGTTGTCGATTCATATGATTTCAAATTTAAATACTCTAGGTACAAGAAAGTCGATAATTAAATTGAGAAATATAATATAAATAGAAAGAATTATTTAGTTTATCATTTTTTTGAACATTTAGTTAATTAGGTAAAATGTTATTTCATTTAAGATATTTTCTTTCACCATTATGATATATTTTCTTTTATTCTATGGGCCAAGAATTCTATAAATAGGTCAGATGTCTTTGTATTAGCTAGTTCAAATGAAATGATAAAATTATTCTCTCTAAAGTTTCTTTATCTCTCTTCTCTCTCATTTTATTCCTTTATTTTCCCTCTCTAGTTCTACATTAGTGGGTTTTTGTGCCCGGAGTCCTGTTGCTCATTAGTTCGATGACTGCCTTCCATTTACCACGTGGCATCTTCCCGCTTTCACCCACTTTCATCATACTTCCATCCACTGCCCACCTCTGTCGCACCACCGCACCACCTCTGTCATTTCACTTGTCGCCTTCGCTCTTTGCTTAGTGGACACCGCATTAGAAAAATTAGGCACTTGCAGCTCCCGCCCTTTTCCGCACTTCTATGAGGTGCCTGCAAAGCATCGTAAGCTTGCCCGTAGAATCGTGCGACCCGTGCACTCCACCATCAAGGCCTTACATCACCCGTCTTCACCAATTGTAGGTATAACCTACGCCATCTCGCAATAAAGGAGACTTACGCCAACTCACCCGCCTTTGGTCAATCATGTATAGCAATTGACTGCTTGGCATCAATCATCCTCCTGCAACAGTCAACTGGCTTACCTGTCGTGCTCTGCTCTCAACCGAACCCTGTGAGGTGTCTCTGGTGTGAGTTATCTTCTGCATTCCCTCATAGGCAAGTTGTCTTTTATGTGTCTTCAACTAAGCCTTGTGAGCTGCCTTCTGCATGCATACTTGCAACCATCCCGGTTTGGATTGAAAATCAACACGTACGTTTTTCTACTAATCTGATCAAATGACTTTGGACTCATTCTTCAAGATAAGATTGTGGGACAACCTTCTATGTTCAATTCATGCAAGTTGTAAGATTGGATAAAAAGAAAGGCATAAATTTTACTTTGGAGGTATTTTTGTCACTTAAAAACTCAATTTACATTTATTTGATTAAGCATATAGTAATTGTGCCTTAGTCCAAGTCAAAAAAATGTCCTTTACTATCCATTTATTTTATTATCCTTTATTCACAAAAAATGTTTGCTCTATCATCATATTTATACCATCTTCAGACAACAAAATTTGCCTCCCTATTGCAACCTGAAACATTTTCATGTATTCATTATTAACCCAAAAAATTTCTTTGAATAGCATAATAATTTATTTTTAGTATCAATAGTGGCAATTTGTATGATCTCACTTCCTCATTCCTTATAACCTTACCATTTCCAAAAAACAAAATCGTTAAACTGATATGCTATCTTAAATGATTTTGGAAAGCTTACTTAAGAGTTAAAACATATTCAAAAATGAAATGAATGCCCTTAGTGATAATGTTAATGAAAAATTTAATCAACTACAGCAACAATTTGAATAATAAGTTTTCAAACTTTTACGACATAATAGAAAAAAGTCTCCCGCACAGCCATAAGAACTTATCCATTCATTCAGTCTAAAATATTCTTCTTACACCTCATGCTCCACCCATTTGCGGCTTACAATAAAAAATAAACTCATTTATAGGGATGCTTAGACTCACCATAAGAGTAGATTTGAGGATAAGTTCATGGATGATTTTCATGAGGGTGCACAATCACCACTTTGACCGTGACACATATAGCGTTCTAAAGTCCAACACATGAGGTTGTTGATAAGCCATTCTAGTATCGTAGAGCCCCTTAAGTTGAGTCTGACGACATTTATAGGTTGGGTCAGACTAGATGTCAATTCCTTTGAAGGAAAATTAAATCCCAATACTTTTATTAATTAGCTTGATAATTTGAAGGGTTGCTTTGAGTCGAAAGAGATAGATTTGTAAAAAATGAAATTAGTTGGCTCTGCTAAGAGATACTGACACATAGTCGAGCAAAGAATAGAAAGTATGCAAGAACCACCTATCACATAATGGGCGCTTGGGCAATTATGAAAACAAGATTAAAAGAGAAGTATCTCCCTACTTACTTTAGGAACCACCTTTATGATTAGCTCCACCATGACTGAATGCACTAAGAAATTTTGTAATTATATTACAAGTAGGTCTCACTGAGGAGATTTATATTTGGCCTTACGAATGACATTAGTAGGGTGATCGAGTTATATATTCTTGACTATTTCGATGACTCGCTCTAGAGAGCTATGCATGTTAAGAAATACTTTAAGGACTTTATACCACATAGATTCATTTCCTAAGGAAACACTAATAGTTCAACTCGACATTGCACAACTATTTAAAATTTGAACACTTCTCAAACTATTCCAACACAAATTCATAGTTCCTCCCAGCTTGGTTGTAGCCTTGTGGGATCCACATCTATAAGTTCTATTAACAATACTCATGCTGGTAATCCCTACAGTCAATGTTATCATTGCCACGCTAATGGTCATATAACCTCCTATTGTCCTTACAGAGCATTAATCATATAATCCATCTCAATGGTAGATCATCTGAGTTTGTAAATGATAGTGATAGCACAGTGAATGTCGTAACTAAAAGTGCTATCAGTAGATTGAATCTGAAGGTGGAATCTTACTCGTTACCCTTTGAGGTAGCTTGTCTGAACAAAACTACCTTAATTGTGATCCAAAGATGTATTGTCACTTAAAATGGGAGATTGTGAGACCTTTATTTATCGTGATGCTTTCCATATAGATGTGGCACATATCTTATTAGGATGATTGTAATTATATGATTTGAGTGTTACTAATTATGGCAGAAACAATACTTACGTTTTTAAATTTACTGGCAAGAATATTATATTCAAACCATACAAACTTACCCTTAACTAGCCTGATTCAAAAGTTAGGGTTCCCATAACCCCACTTAAGAAGAGTTTACCAATTTTAAGTAGTTGAGAACTTGAGAGATCAACTAGTGCTAGTCAAACTTGGCTTGCTGTAGTTGCTAGACTGGGTTTACCCGACACAATTTCCTACACCAAATATTGGCTTTCCCCCTAAGATAGGAAGCCTCTTAACTGAGTTTGTTAATGTCATACCTAGTAATCTTCCTAGTGAGAAACCTATGAGATATCTAGCAAGCTATAGATTTTTTTTTTTATTAGAGCAAGCTATAGATTTTGTTTAGGCCCTAATTACGAAATCTATCACATTATAGTTTGAATCCCATAGAGCAATACAGTATCAATAGTTAGGTTGGCGAGTTACTAGAGAAGGATTTGTTAAGCATAGCATAAGCCCTTGTGCTGTTCTTACCTTTCTTACCCCAAAGAAAGGATTTGTCAAGCATAGCTTGAGCTCTTGTGTTGTTCTTGCCCTTCTTACTCCCAAGAAAGACAAATCTTGGAGGATGCATATTGATAATAGAGTTATTAATAAAATTACCACAAATATAGGTTTCTTATTCCTCGTTTAGGAGATATGTTAAACATGCTTATAGGATCTAGTTGGTACTACAAGATTAACATTAAGAGTAATTACCACAAAATTGGAATTAAACCTGGAGATGATTGGGAAACTGCCTTTTAAACTCAGGATGGTCTTTTTAGGTGACTGGTGAGTTATTTGGATTCTCGCTTGTTCATAGTGCTTTCATGATAATGATGACATGCATTTTGTAACAATTCATAGGCAAGTTTTCAGTGATCTACTTTGATGATATTTTGATTTATAGTAAATCTAAAATGCAGCATCTATCTCACCTCCACATTATTTTGGTTATCCTTAGACAAGTCAAACTTTATGTCAATCTAAAAAAGTATAGCTTCCTACAAATGACTGTTCTTTTGCTAGATTTATTTTGTCATCTTAGGGTATTTCAATGGATCCTGACAAAGCGAAGGGAATTAGAAATTGGCCAGACCCATCATCTATTACGAAAGCAGGTAATTTCTGCGAGTTATCCACGTCTTACAAACGATTCATTAGAGGTTTTAGTGTCATCATAGCCTTCATTACTAAGTGCTTAAAAAAAGTAGAGTTTAAGTGGGCCCCTTTTGTTACTCAAGCATTTATCTTAAGACACTCTAATTTTATCAATATTTTTAAAGTAGCTTATGATGCCTCTAGAATTATGATATATAGTGGATTGAGTCAACATCACCCTATAGCCTTTTTCAGTGAGAAGTTATCTAAAGCTAAACAACGCCACTCTACCTATAGTGAAGAATCCTATGCAGTTGTGCAGTCACTTAGATATTAAAGATATTACTTATTACCCACAAAAATTTTCTTTTCTATGATCATCTAGCTTTAAAATACTTATCTCATTTTTATCAAAAAAAAAATAAAAATACTTATCTCATAAGAAATTAAATTCAAGGCATGCTAAGTGAGTCGAGTTTCTTAATAAGTATATATTTGTTTTGAAACATCAGTAGATAGTTGAAAATAAGGTTGTTGATGGTCTTAGTTGAGTTATTAGTATACTTCAGAGGAGTGCTGAGGTTACTAAATAATGAGTTGAAAGATGAATATGTTTGTTGCCCTGACTTCACTGAGATGTTTTCGAGAGATTCAAGATAGGAGTCATCATGATCACAATACTTTTTTTATTTGTGGCGTATATTTATTTCGTTAGATATGATTATGCATCCCTTGAATGTCCTTTGAGAGTATCTTGTTAGGGAGTTATATGATGGTTGTCTCATAGATCATTTGGGATGGATAAGTGATGTGGGACGAACCGCTCTGATACAAAAATTGATACGGTACAATGCACTTTAACACCAAAGTTGATACGAGACTATGAATATGAAGTAGCTAAGGTTTAGAAAAGGAAGAAAAATGAGGAAAATTGATGGATAACTAGGGTTTCTAGGATCCTCACTTAAGTCCTCCTGTCCTTTCCTTTCGAGATATCAATCTCTTCCTGAATTCCTAGGCTAACTCATTTTAAGGTCCAGTGTACATAAAGCAAATTGTATTAATCTTAATTTTTTAAATATGTATAGACTCTAGTTTGTTTATAGGCAAATAAATAAAAGAAAGAAAAAACATATAGATTCCTGCTTGTTTATAGTCAAATAAATAAAAGAAAGAAAAAAACTAAATAACTAAGAATCTAGATAATTATCCAAATGAGATACTTCCAATTAATTTAAATTGATTAAATTTATACATTTAAATAGTATTATTCAATATAATTAAATAACGTATCATTATCGAGTCCCAAGTTCTGGATGAGAAACTCAAAGAGTTGCGTTAGACAGTTGAATGCCAGTGTAAAACTTGTCGAATAAACTTGACATGAATCCTTTAAGAATCCAATATGATTAGATCAATTTAGATAAAACTTAATTCTTGTAAATCCAATTATTTTAAATCTAAAACAAATTTAAATAATCTTCATCATACATAAAAAAGCATGCAGTGAGATCTCATCTGAATCATCTATCATTTAGATGTTCTCATCAATTCTCTCCGAGTGAGAAAAGCTAGACTTCGACGAATAAGTCAAATTTACTACAGTCTCTCCATGGGGTGTTTAGTAATCATGTTGATCAATAATGACTCCTCCATCAATATCTTTAAATTACTTGAAAAAGAAACATATCTCTATCAAACCAAATATTACTGGTATCATGATTTCAAATAGAAATTATCAAACAATCAAGAATTATTCGTTTTGCTCTTAAATTGAAGTGAATTTGGCTAGTGGACACTTAGATGTTGGTTCGCTCGGATAGAAATGTAGAAGGCTAATTCTTAGTACATATTACTACTGGATTCTAAAGATCACTAAATTTGGAAAACTAAAAAATATGACATCCTCAAATCTAGTGGTAAATGCATAATTTAATCGATTGACTCAGTCTCACTTAAAGTTTTAAATTAGCCTTCTTCATCAATTTGAAATTTACTTAAATTATCACAATTATTTTCAAAAAAAATCACTTATATGTAATTTTTTTATTAATTTTGTTAATCTTTGTATGTCATGAATGTGAATGAAAATGTAGATGTTGGCTTGACTCAAAAACAACATCGTAACATGCAATGATATAACACAAAGAAACTAAATGCATGCAAACTTGACTCTAAGGAAAGATCTAAGTACTACCTATTAACAATTTAATTATAGTTATATAGGTAGTAGGTCCAAGTCATAAAAATGATAGTCCCTAAAAGATGACACAAAATTCTTCAGAAGTAAATGACGAACTTGATGAACCAACCTCTTGTCACTGCAATAAGGATCCAATCATGCTCAGGCTCAACACATATTTTTTTCTTCTTTTTCTTATTCTTAGTTTTCTTTGGTAACTCTCTCTGAAACGAGTGTTTTTTATGTGTGATAGTCTCAAATATTTTATGCATAGGCATGTACCTATTAGGATCAAATATGATATTATAATCATGACTAGGATTGCCAGTCATATCAATATGTTATATATTCTTGACTTCCAACACACTATGCTTGTCAAACTTTTTATCAAGTAATAAAGCATGTAATAAATCTTTCTTCTTAAGATTTTTAGTTATTGTAAATTCTATAACTTCACTATCAGGGGTCTTAATCACCCTAACTGATTCTGGTTGTATGATATTTTGTTCAATTTTAACTTTCATATTTTATTAATGTTTTGAGATTTGCTAAATAAACTGAAGTATATAAGGATGTAATGCTCTCCTTTGGAATTATAGAGATCTTAATAACATGGTCCACTTTGTCCTCTTTTGAAAGAGTAGAACAAATAGGAGTGTCTATGAGGCATTCTATTGGGTACTATTAAACCCTTTAATTTTGATAATCACAATTAATTTAGTTGTTATTGAGTAATCCTCTTATTAGTGTGTTAACAGGATTATATTATCTTAATTGAGGATTAAGCTTCAAATGAAGTCCAATAAAAGCTGGACCACATTCGAACTCTCCTTCACTTTCTTTTCTAGGACATTTGGCTTGCTGTTGCTGCTGCACATATTTCTCCCCTCCAAGCTTTCAACGTTTACTCTCCTTGATGCTTACTTTTGCAAATATTCAAGGAGAATTCAAAAGAAAGAAATTTATGTTCTTCAAAGTGATAAGAAGCTCAATCTCTACTGTTTTTCTTTTCTAAAGCTTCTATTTTTCTTGTAGTTGGTTTTTGAGCTTCGATTTGCGTTGGTTCTTTGAGTTTTTTAATTCCATTTGCTGAAATCTTTTGAAATTCTTAGATATTAAGCGAGTTTTTGTTTTTCTTGTGATAGTGTTTACTGTGACATTCATCTTTTCACTTTAAAATTTCATATTGCTTACTGTTTTCAAATACGCAGTAGTTTTGGATTTACTCGAGTGTTCCCTTAGCAAGTTTGCATGTGCGTAGAGTGCCTCATTGTAATATTATTTTATATTTGTATTGTAACTTAAGCTAGATAGTATAGCAAAACTCATCTTCTCTATCTCTTTCTCTCTAGTGAAGGTTTGCAGGTTTGCTTGGCTTTGGTTCTTGCAAAAAGCTGTGGGTATTGTGTAGGTTTGCTCGGCTTTAGTTCCTGCAAAAAGCCGTGAGTGCGTAGGTTTGCTTGGGCTTTGGTTCCTGTAAAAAGTCATAGAATTGTAACGGGTTTGTTTGACTTTAATTCCTGTAAAAAGTCAGGTTATAATGGAATTTTCATTCGAGGTGCATGGAGAGTGGACTAGGTAAGAGGCCGAACCACTATACCATTGTATTCTCTATGTGTTGATTCTTTCTTATTTAATTAAATTGATATACTATACTATAAATCAAATTTGAACTCAAGCAAAAGCTTGTATTTTTATGTAAAAATTTTATTGTAATATATAAATTTAAAATTCTCAGATTCTAATCCCACTCTGTTGCAAATTATCATATTTCTGTACTGAGTTCAATTTTTGAAATTAACCTTGTGTTTTGGTTGTATATTTGGTTCTTATATTTATGTAGATCTATTTGTGAAATTAACTTAGTGTTAAGTGAAGTAATTTTTAAGTATACGTATCTTTATTCTCTAATTAAATTTAAAATTTTATCATTCCCAATTCACCCTCTTTTTTAGGAAGCTTTTGGGCCAACATGTACTCCTTCACTTGAGTTGGTGTAGCAGCACATAACAGTAGGCTTATGACTCGTATTGATATGACTATCTCGTACATCGATATGCTTGAATGCTAATGACTTGTATATTCGTTCATGATAAAAATGTTCAAAATAAGTAATTGAAACTTTTTTTTTTCTGAGAATCACCTTTAAGTTCATTTCAAGAACCAATTGCAAATAATATACGAAGGTGGCGACAATCCTCAATATAACGCTATAAGACTTTTAATGAAATGCAAAATAAAAATATTCTAACCTAATACAACAGAATATGATATCTATTGAATACAGTATAAATACAAAACATGTGAATTTGAGATCAATAAAGTTAATTCATAAAATTACCTCAAATAAATACAAATATTTTCTAAATATAATTATGAAATAAATCAAGTTGATTTCACAATCTGCAAATTAAATTAATTTTAAATTTAAATAAATTTCGATCTACAGTAAATAAGAATTTACCAGATAGATTTAGACGTCACTTAAATTTAATGAATTAGATAAGATCCTTCAGAAATTATATTGAGTTTCTTTCAAAATAAAAATCAGTAGTAATTTACTCTCAAACATAATTTTGGTTTACACAGTTAAGCAAATCAAATAATCTAAATGAATAATAATTCTATTTTTTTTATTCAACTCTAATTAAAATTTAATTAACCAGTAATTATTAATTCAGTTCAGTAATTACACCTAATTCAGAAAGTTTTAGATAAAAGATGGAGTGTGGTGTCTCGACACGACACACAAAAGTGTCGGCGAGCATTGAGAAACTGCATGTGGCTGTGCTGGCGTGAAGCAATGGGTTGATGCAAAGCAGAGTCAAGCGTTGCGAAGATGCGGGAAGAAGCAGCATGGGGGTGGCGATAGGTAGGGCAATGTAGGGTTAACGTAAAAGAAAGGAGAGTTCTATCAGCAGGCGGCACGCAGGAGTTCCGTAAGCATTGTAGAAGGGGCGAAGGACCCTGGAGAGGCAGAGGATGATAGTAAATTGTACAAAAAAATAGGAGACACTAAAATTTAGGTAGTTTACAGAGTTCTTCTTACATCCATCAGTTAAGTTAGGTAACTCTCCACTAGATGGTTAAAAATCCTTTTGGTAAAATACAAGTAAAGAAGGATGGAGAATACAAAGGAGAGAGAGAGAGCTTCAACTTGTGTTGTTCTTTTATGGGGAATAAGAGTCCAAGCGCCTCCTTTTGTCCAACTTAGTTCGCTTCCCTTCATCCAAATTGCACAGGGTGAGTTGGTTGTCTGTACTCCCAGGATCTTGCCAAATCGTTCCGGGGTATTGGTCCTAGGCAGGAAGATTGTCTCAGTCCTCCGCATTGTCAAGAAGGACGATTTGAATATCAGCTCAGCGGCGGTGGCAAGCTTCTTTCCTTGTACAGCGGATGTGACCTTCGATCTGGAAAGGCAGGCGCATACCTTCCATGGATGCTTCTTTCACATGAAACCCCTCTAAAATAGGGGAGACCGATAGGAGGGAGCGCGGCGCAAACTAGTGATGATGGGGGTAGTTGCCCGTACAGTTCTACACAGATGGACTATGTAGGGCCACAATGGACAAACGGAACCCAGTGCATGGTCTGTTGTCAACTACTTAGAGGGTTGATGGACCAAGGTGGGACGGAGTGTTCCTTGGTTCGTCTAACCGTGGTTCATCTGGCTTGGCCCAATGACAATCCAAATGACTAATACTATTTTTTTTTATTCTACCTATAGCGTTCTTTTGATTATTGCCTTGCAAATGATCAAATGAATATTATAGGATGAGATTTATAATTTAAATAATAAATTATAATGATATATAATTTAAATAATAAATTATAATGATAAATTACATACAAGGGCCATGATTCTATTAAGAAATTTTTAAAAGTTGCATTCATGTGCCTATGTAATGATCATGAGAAAGTCTTGTATGTAATTATACCAAACTCTTATATCTCTAGTATAAGTAAATGGATAGTAAGCAACTACCCTGTCCATTTTGTTTTTTTTTGGTTCACATGGTATTAGAGTTGTGGTGCCCTGCGTGCACTATTTCATCGATTTCTCTAGATTGCAGGCCTCGCCTCACGTTTCTGGTTTCTCTCATTTTGTCTCCTATGATTCCTTATCTTCAGATTATTTTGTCTTTATATTTTCTCTTTCTTTATTGTCCATACCCATAACAGTCTCAAAAACTACTTCACACTCTGGATGGAGACAGGCCAAGATTGAGGAGATATCAGAATTGCATCCTAGTAGTACATGTGACTTGGTTGGACTTCCTCCAAGAAAGTCGATAGCCGGATGCTGATGGGTGTACATAGTAAAATGCTAATGACACTGTTGATCGTCACAAAGCTAGACTAGTGGCTAAGAGCTACACATAGATATTCACAGTTGACTATATAGATACTTTCTCTCCAGTTGCCAAAGCTACTTCAGTTTGCTTATTCTTGATATTATTGCAATTTTTCGTTGGCAACTCCACTAGCTAGACATCAAAAATGCCTTTCTATAAGGGGACTTAGAGGAGGAAGTGCATATAGATCAACCTCCAGGGTTCATTGCTCAGGCGGAGTCATGATTAGTTTGTAAACTTAAGAAATCTCTTTATTGATTGAAGCAGTCTCCCAAGACCTAGTTTAGGAAGTTTTGTACTACTTTGTTGGAGTTTAGCATGATTAGAAGTGAATTAGATCACTTTGTATTCTATATGACCTCAAAGACCATGAGACGAATTTTGTTGATTGTGTATGTTGATGATATCATAATCACAGGTGATGATAATGAAGAGATGCAAGCTAAAAGAATATCTACACCAAAAGTTTCAAACCAAACATTTGGAATAGCTAAGATACTTCTTGGGCATTGAGGTGGCAAAGTCAGGGGAGATATCTTTATTTCCCAAAGAAAATATGTCATGAATATGTTAGAGGAGGCTGGTATATTAGGATGAAAACCAATTGACACCTCTATGAACCCAAATATTAAGGCTGTGCCAGAACAAGGGGAGCCTATCCCAAATCCTAACCAATACCGTAAGTTGGTAGGTAAGCTGGACTATTTAACTACAACCAAACCAAACATCATCTGCAGTCAATGTAGTCAATTAGTTCCTACAATCTCCTCACACTATCCATTGGGATGTTGTTGTGAGGATATTATGTTACCTTTAAGGTGCTCCAAGAAAGACCTTTTATACCGAGATCGAGGCCTTGTATATTGCTTGGTGAAAGCCTAATCTGCTAGAAAAGTAGAAGCAAAATTTTGTTATTAGTTCCAGTGCTGAGGCAAAATACAGAGCAATGACAATAGCTACTTGTGAATTAGTATTGTTCAAATAGCTAATGAAGGTGTTGGGATTCACTTTGTCAGAACCTATGCAACTACAACAACAACAACAACAACCAAGCCTTAATCCCATTAGATGGGGTCGGCTATATGAATCCTTTGTTTCCATTGCGTTCTATTAGTTACCAAATTCTTATCTAAGTTTAAGTAAGTAGCTATGCATATTACATTCAATCCAGTATTTCATGAAAGGATGAAGCATATTGAGATTAACTGCCACTTCATTATAGAAAAGGTTCAATTCAAAGAGATTATCACCACACATGTTAATTCCAATAACCAGTTAGCTGATCTGTTGATTAAATAGTTAAAGAGTCCTAAAGTGAGTTATCTTTGTAATAAGCTGAGCTTATATGACATATTCTCCAGCTTGAGGGGAATGTTATGAGCTGTATAGCTGTATAGTGATTAGATAATAATCACGAGGTCTTGTATGTAATTACACCAAGCCCTAATATCTCTAATATAAGTAAATGGGTAGTAAGCGACTACCCTCTTTTTTGTGTTTTTTTTTTTTTCCACTTCACAATTACCTTCCAAACTGCTGATCTTCTTCCACATCATAAGATTGCTTAGCATGTAGAAGTGTAATTTTAACTCCATGTATGCCAAGATTTATTGCTAACTTTGTATGGTCGATCAAAGCTTGGAGAAAGGAGGGCGGTGGTAGCTTAACAATCAATATAAAATTTGTTCAGATTAAGGCGCACTTGTTATTCTTGTTATTGTTTGCTGTTTGGTGCTGTTGTTTTACTATATTTGTAATTTTCATTACTTTCCTAATTTCAGGTGAAGGAATCTAATAAGAAACTCAACAAAAAAGCATCTGCAAGTAGTAACCTAGCCTGCAATGCATTTGCACGTCGGGTATGCTATTCAAATCACCTTTGCACCTTCAAGAGTTTAATTATTTGTTATAGGCAGTTTTCCTTAATCTGTCTTTTATTTTGGGGTAGTGACACCAATAAGATGAATTAAAAAATAACATTATATATCAAAACGTAATATCTTACTATTTATATACATAACACAAACATATTATGAACTCCACAAAAACAGCATCTCATTAACTTAAAGATGCTAAGAATATCCCATTATGTACTCGAGTTATCAAGTAATCAAAATTTTCACAGATTCATGTTTGGCTACCAAACTGGCAATTGATTATAAATGGCAAATCAGCATGATAATAAATAAAGATTCAAGCATAACACAAACATATTATGGTATGAATTATCCAAAATGAAGTATTGTTAGCATCTTTAATGGAAATGTGCTAAGGTGTTATTTTGTGGGTGTTTAAAATGTAATATAATCTTCTGAGGTGTTATAATTATCCCCTCATTACTGCAGCTTTTGGAGTCTACTCCAAGGACTAATCCCATACAAATAAGCTGCGATCGTTCGAGGCCAGATTCTGCTTGGAATTGGTTGGAGAGGTGGATGGCTCTTACATCAAAAGATCAAAAGATGCTTTTTCTGAACCAAGATGTGCTCCGAAAGGACACTGAGGATCACCCAGATGCTTATGATGTCGGCATCGGAGTTCATGTTACCCATGAAAAAACATTACCTGATTTGCCAGCACATGATGATGATGATAAACTGCAGTCTAAAGTTGTCGAGTCTTTGATTGTCGAGAAGGACAAAGTATCAGGTAAACTAGGTCTTCAAGAGAATTCTGGCAGCATTTTAGGCCAAATGCAATTTTCATCGGACGCCTATTCAAATTCTGAACTTGCTGGAAATCCTAATATCGTCGATGCTTTGGTAGTAGAAAAGGACAAATTAATGACTAGAACAGCATCCGAGGAGATCACCTATAATGTCCCAGGCCAAATGCCATTGTCCTCAGATGTCGTTTCACACTCTGAACTTAGTGGTGATTCAACTAAACTTAACTGCGCTGAAGATGTCTCTGAAGATTGTTTCAGAAAGGAACTCCAAGAAACCCCAGATATAGAAGGTGATGAGGTGTTAAATGGATCAAGGAAGTCAAAAAATCCAGCATTTGTTGCAGTGCAGGCGAAATTTGAGGAGTTGAGTTCTGCTTCTTGTTTAAGTAATTATTTTAGTAATGCCTCTAAAGATGCAAGGAGTGAATCAAAATCAGCTGAGTCTCTGGTGGGTTCCAACTTCAAGGAAGTTAGTGAGATAAAGTCAGGCTATTCTAAGGTGGATGATGAGTTGAAGGAAGTTGGCTTGCATGAGTTGTTAACTAGTCATAATCAAAAAGATCCTCCAGAAAATGTTGCGGAAATATCTATTTCTTCTACTTTTCATGGATCAGAAGCTGATATGGCTAAAATTGTTCCAGATGTCAGAGAGCCAGAAGAAACAAAGCATGATATGATAAGTGGTGTCCATGTGGAAGAGATGAAATGTGAAACAAAAGGCCATTCATCTGAGTTGGATGCAATTCAGATTGAAACAGCGGCAGCTAGCAGAAAGAGTTCATCTGTATTAACTGCTGCAGCTAAACAAACCGAAGAGGAGCAACAACCTGCAGAGTCAACTTCATCAACTATGATGAAATCACTTCCCGGTACCCTCTCAAGGAGGGAGAAATCCCAACCAGAAATAAAGATTTCACCTGCGAATTCAAAGAATGATTCAGAAGCACGAAACGGTGTTGAATATTTGCGAAAGGATGTGAGACACTCAAAAAGACAGAACTCAGCTGGGACAACTAAAGTTGACCGTGATGATCATGAGATCAAAAGCAGCAGTATCAGTTCCCTTCCAAGTTATATGCAACCCACCGAGTCTGCGAAGGCTAAAGTTAACCCATGTGTCTCTCAGAAATCAAGACCAGATCTTCATGACAAAGGCAACCACTTAAAAAAGAGACATTCCTTACCAACTGGGGATGGAAAGCATGGTTCATCCCCTAGGATGCAATGGTCAATATCTCAAGCACAACATAATTGAAAGGAAATGGGATTTATTCACCACAAACTGGTATTTCCTTATCCTACTTTTACTGTTTAAAATCTATCATCTAGGTTCCTAAGAAATGTTTTCATACTAGTCCCGGAGGTTAGCTTAAATATTTCAATCAAATTTGTTTTAACGATTTTCGTCTATTTAGCATCACTACATGACCGATCTCTTTTTTATTTGCTTTTTTAATTATCTAAATGTCCTCTTCTCCTCTTTTCCCTCCTTCCCTTCTTCCTGCAAAGCCCTAGAATTGGCAGCAATATTCTCCTACGATGGCGTGCTTGTATGGATTGGTGGTTGTGGTAACTCTAAGAACAATTCATGGCCTCCTCTCTCTCTCTCTCCCCCACCCCTGATGAATTTCCAAACCTTTTAATACATGAATGGTGGGGATATAAATCAGCATTGAATTGGATGATTAGGATAATGTCAACTGCTGAATCAAAATTCAAATTCAAATTAATTAGAGCTATTAGAGATTTTCATATTAGCTTTATTTAGATTTGATTTGATTCAGAATATATTTGAGAGGTTTGAAAGACTCACCATATTTGGAGCTGATTTTATTTTATTGTAATAGAATTAGTTCCATATTTGTTTTTATTTATTTGATATTTTATTTCTTGCATTCAATATTGTATTTCAAATTTCTTTATGAGATCTCTCTATATAAAGAGGTTGCCTTGTATTGTAAAGGAAATAGCATTTGATGAATGAAATTATATTTGAGTTTTCTCAGAGTCTAGATCCGGGTTAAGGAGTCGATATTCTGGTGAAGGAAAGGGTAGGATTAGCCTTTGGTGAGAATCCTCAAATTAGCCTAGTTATCCACTTTTCAAAAAAAAAAAAGAGATAAAAAAAACTTTGCGCATTCACCTACCTCTGAAGCTCGCTCCGCTCGTACCGCCTTCGCCTCCGTCGACCCACCGGCTACCCGCGAGAGTCGGCAACCCCTCCGCCGCAGCTCCAGCCGTGCGGCCAGCCACTGCCTGCGTCTGGCCAGCAGTCATCGCCCAAGACGTCTGATCTCGATCCCGCTGGTTATGCCTTCTGTAACATCATCTCAAATCTCGTACACGACGTTTGGCCTTCTGCAGCCTCTCGCACACGACGTTTGGCCTTCTGCAACCTTCCGCGCCTGACTTTTGGCGTCTGCAACCTTCTTCGCCCAACGTTTGGCCTCTGCAATCTCGTGCACGACGTTGGACCAAACTTCGATCTCGCCGATCTCCTGCAACATCGAACACGAGGCTTAAGCCAACAACCTCCTCCATAACATCGGCTACGATGTTTTCAACCCGCCTGGCTGAGACCAGATCAGTTAACCCTCATCGCCAGTGACTCTTCTCCGATTCAAATCGCAGATAAATTTTTTTTCGAACCCAACTAAGCTGATTATTTGACTTCAACACAAATTATTCGCTTGACTTGGGTTATTTATTTGACTCTAATTGTGTGACCCGATATTACTTTGTGTGTCAATTACTGTTGGATTTAACTGTGAGGCGCCTGTCCTAAATTCCTGAACCTCGGATCTGATTTATTGAATTTAATTGACGCCCTAATCTAAATTGATAAATTCTTATTTATCATATGATCCAGTTTAATGTTAATTTTAAAATATCTTAATTTACGGGATTCAAAAATCTTATTTATCATATAATTTATTTAAAAAATATTTTTCTCTTAATTAAAATAATTTGCTAATCAATTTTGCTAAATATAAATATAAAATATCATTTGCATTTTTTTTTTCCGTTCCGCATCAATGAAGCTTGTTGATATTCCATTGCTTATTACTGTTAGTTTAGAATGGGATGTACACAAAATCAATGATGTACTTGCTATACGTGAAGATCTAACTAAGCAGAGTAAAGATAGTGAGAGAGTGAGAATCAACCTCCTCCTTGCCCACCTTATCTCTTTCGCTTGCTCTGCGCATCAGCAAGGTGGCAGAAGACGGCCGGAAGCAGCTGCTCGAATCTGTACCAAAAGAGGTGGAGGAGAGGGAGGAAAGAGAGAGAAATAGAGAGGGAGGGAAAATAGGGTATGATAATCTTTTAGTCAAACATAACAATATTTTTTACTAAAGGACATTTGATTTTGAAAATTATAGATGATAATGATGATCGGGCTTTTTTTTTACTAAAGGACAATATTTTAGTCAAACATGACAATTATAGATTTTGAAAATCATGAACTTATTTGATATTGCTTCCTAACCTTAAGGAATTGTATATATTTACCTATAATTCTAATATGTGAAACTTCTTATGTTCAATACTATCATTATGATGCAATATAATCTAATCTTTTTCTTAAAAATTGTCTTACCAGAGAGGAGATGGCAATGATGATCGGGCTTTCTGGGAAGAAGTGCTTTTCTCTAAAAGACTACTAATGGTAGGTTTCCCACGGAGTTCTGATTAGAATTTTTTCCCCCTTTTTTTGATTTTTCACTGATATACCATTTTCAAAATTGCAATTTATACACACCCAAATCTTAATATATTGTATCCACTTTTCGAAATTTAATTCACATGTAGTCACGTAAATTTTAATATTACTATTCCCATTTCTATGTTAAAAAGAGATGTGTGTGTATTTTTAAAGATTTATTAGAGTAATTAAAAAAGAAGGTATATTAGTAATTATTCTAATTAAAAGTTAGTATATTATAAATTATAATAGTTAAAATTGGGTGCAGGTAGTATTAAATATTTAAGTGGTTCTCTATAATTTAGACTTTGCAAAGTGCCATTTATGTGTGTAAATTGTACTTTTGAAAGTGGTTATCAGTAAAATTTTTCGTTTTCCTTTATTTCTTGTGGTATACAGATACATTGACACTGCATCAGAAGGCTTCTGCCTGGACAGAACTTGTGTTTGAGCTTTCTTTGTGTGGTATGTGATTGTATTGGTTTCCATTATCAAGAAATTTGGTTTCTGATTTTTCAATAGAAATCTGAATTTGTGGGTTTTCTCCACTGTCTTAAGTTCTTATGTTAAGAGTGCGAAACTACATGATTTATTTGATAATCTGTTCTCATTTTACTGTGACTATCTCTTTTTTTCATCTTATTCAAGGTCTAGCATTATACTTTTGTCATTTTCTGTACCATTTACTACTGTGCAGTCATTTAGGGGCTTTAGCCAGTAATAGGGGATAAATATTGTGTTTGTTGATGGAGAAAAACCATCCGGGACCGGCTAGGGGAATTGATCAGTTGAGACGATGAGGGCAAGAGCATAGCAATCAATATAGAGTAGAGGAGAGAGACGTAAGGGTAAGCATGGCTTGAAATATGTCCTCCTACGTCCACACAGCTGTGCTAAGGAATCAAAAATCTAAGTACAAAAGGGTACGGAGGAGTATGGTCTCTGCTCAGGGTTAGGGACCTTCTCACGGGCTAAGGCTACTAAGATCTCAGAGAGAGAAAGTTGGGGAAAATGCCATTACATGCCTTGAGAGGCTCTATTTATAATCAGGACTCATGATTCTTGGTCGTCAATGCGTTTTTTGAAATGCTAAGATGTGGCTTAGAGATCTTGAAAAACTAAGGACAAGAAATACTCTTTGGGAGGCGAAAGCATGTTTCAATTTGTCACCCCTCCTATACTGTACGTAAGCGTAGGAAAGTGCATTGCGTTGTCGTCTAAATTGATGGTGTGAGTTATGTTGCCTCAGTTAGAGTGATGCATGCTAGAGAAAGTAGCATCTTGTCTTTGGGGGAGCCTAGGCTGAATCACTGTGCTCATGCTTCGAAGTATCCCTAGGAATTTGACTCTAGGTCAAAGACCCTGTGCATACCCTTGTGGGTCAAAGTTATTTACCGCTGTCAATTGCCACTTGGACGGCTCTAATGAAACAGAGATCCCATGCGTAAGTATCATTTTCCCCTTCTAACTTTGCAATTGAGGCAACACACATGTAATGTTGCATGCTTGATGCGCAAGGTACACAAGCTTTGGCTCGTTATACAGGGCATTGGATGGCTTTCGAGATACGAGAGGGTAGAGAAGGAAAATCCTAGCTTTAGGGGCCTCACATTCACCATTTAAAAGCAGAAAGAGTCATTTTCTTCATTGGTTCTTGCAAAATAGAAGATGTCGACTGCCGGAGTTCGCTGATGCTCTCGCCAAACTGAGGGAAAAAACCCAAAGGAAGGAGTTTTAATCAATCATTGTTAATCGCGCTGGCGTCAAAACTAAAGATGAAAGGTTGCAACTAAAGACAATAGACCTGGATTCAGAGGCAGCCTTTGAAAGTGTCCCTCTTGGGTTTGTGTTGCCACCACAATTGTCAGGAGCATTGCTTGGGGCTGCCCCCCTAAAGTATGCCACACTTCCTTGAGAGGGACTATGGAGAGTTAGTTTCCATCATTAATGGCTTTCTTGGGGTGCTAAAGGTTAGGGTGTTACAAATATTTAAAACTCAGAAGTCGCTCAAAACTTGTTTAAATTTTTGAATCGATTTGAAATCGGTTCAAAAATTTTGAATCGAATTTTGAGTTAAGACCTTTAGCTCGAAGTTCATTTCAAGCCATTTTTGAGTTGGTCATGGCTCGCTCAAAGTATGATTCGAGTTGGCTCGAAATTATATGTATAATATAAATAAGTTTAATATATATATAATAGAAAATGATATGGTGCCCTCTCAAATAACCCCCAAATAGGGGTATGCAAACTATGGTTTAAACCGAAAAACCGAACCGAACCGTTTAAATTTAATGGTTTGGTTTGGTTTAGAATCTAGCGGTTTGGTGATGGTTTGATATTTTGAATATTTCGGTTAATTGGTTTGGGTTCGGTTTCACATGTTTGGAAACCAAACCGACCAAATTAACCGAATAACCCACGTATTTATATTGGGTCGGTTCAGTTGGCAATTTGTCGATTTGGGTTCGCTCATAGACGGGTTCGCGAGAAAGAAGGCTGATTTGACCGACCGAGAAGTTTCAGATTATTTAGGGTTGCGCGACTTGCGCGGCTTGCGCTGTAGATCAAAGGATTGCAGACCAAAAATATGGTTTTAATCAAACCAAACCGAACCGATATTTATTTGGTTAGTTTGGTTTGGTTTATAATATAATTTGGTTGGTTTGGTTTCATTAAATTTAAATCTGAATCCAATCTTTTTTTTTTTGGTTTGGTAACCAAACCAACCACTTAAACCGAATGCACACCCCTACCCCCAAAGGTTTTAAGACTTTTGAGTATTGATATTATCCAATAGTTAAGGGCATAGTACATTGTGGTACCATCTCAATGATTAGATAAAACTACTACCCAAAGGTCTTAGAACCTTTGGGAGCTAGTTGCAGGAGCTATATAACATTATTTATATATAACATATTTATGAAATATTTCTATATTTTTTAACATAATGATTTTCTTTGAATTAAGATTCGAATTAGCTCAAAATTAAATCGATTGAAGCCAAGTCGGCTTGAATTATAACCAATTTCGATTTCAAACTAATTTTGAGCGAGTCAAGAATGAAATTTTTGATTTCAAGTTGTTTTCAGTTTACTCAAAATAGATCTGATAACAGCCCTAGCTAAAGGTGGTAATGGAGATGCTCTCTCAGGCCTTGGCGTTGAAGGGTCCTTCAAATGGCTCCAAGAGGGAGCTACCATCATCATCGCCACTGCCTCAAAAGATGAACTTTGTCCCAGAAGAGAGGAGGGCAGACCCTGTGCATTTGCCGACACCACCCTCAGGGCCACTTTTGTCGGCCCTAACCTCGAGGACACCAGCAATAGAGATCGTTGCAAAAAGAAGGGAGATGCCTGAAAGGGTGGGTCCCTAATTAGGTTTAGTCAGGACTTCTGGGAATTAGCCCCCTTCATAGTCCTCGAAGCTGATCCTGAAAGGGATTAGCAAAGTACAGACAAATCAAGACTAGGATTGACCGTCATTGAAGGTCAGGTGCAATACCCATCTTGTCGTGCTCAACGACATGCTCGAGAAGAGGTTGATGGAATTCTAGGAGTTTGTTGAGAGCATTCGGGGAGAGACCTAACATGCTTCAAGACTCCTAAGCCTTTCTAGCTATCATTCGGGCCAAGATTGATGTTGACCTTTGGCCAACCTAGAAGAAGGTGATTGAGTAGCTCAATAGCAAAAAGCATGGCCACCAATAAGGCCTTGGCTGCTGAGGTCCAGAAGGCCCATGCTAGGGAGATGGTTGCGGCCATGTGGGTCTGCCTGGCAAAGCTAGTGAAGGAAGTTAGGGCCCTCCACTTGGACTTCGAAGTTTGCCTGTAAGGATACTTTCTAACACTAGAAAAAGCTAAAATCCCTTCATTCTAAAAAAGAGGGTCTAATAAGGTCGAGTGAGGCCTAGGCCCGGAGAGAGGCGCTAGAAGCACAGTGCAAGGTGACTTAGATACATGCCAAGATATCTACTTTATGCAAGGTGGTGCCTAAGACCAAACTTTTAGGCCAACCAACTGGTGGAGGACGTTGGAGGCCCCATTGACCAAGCGATGGAAACTTTTTGGTCGAGGTTGTTGGGGACCCAGGTATAAAATCAAGCTGCTTATGACTTTTTTCCTACAAGCCTTGGTGAATCAAAAGATCCTTTCTGAGAAGAATATCCAATTCCCAAGGTCTTGGTCTTCATTGGGGCAGAATGCCCTCACCAGTTCTTCCCTTATAAGGGGAATCTACGACAGATGACGACATCTGCGGCTTCACCCCAGATCCTCACGACATGCAGAAATCCTCTACCTCAGCATACTAATTTTCAACTGTGCAACGCTTCCAGATCCACGCCATGGAAATTCTGGAGATCCTTGGCTTTAGGAATTGCTTCCTACTTTTCTTTTTCTCCTTTTGTACTTGCTGGGTAATGAAAGTATATTTTGGTGTGCACGTTATCTTACTGCTTCATGTTCGTCAAGTAACTCAAGTTGCCTTTGCTGAATTTCTGTTAGATATTGGTTGTCGACTGGCTCTGCACCAAGTACTATGGTTCTAGGTAGTGCTTGAATAAGCGTCGTGCCCAACGACGTTTGTTAATAGGATGCGCATGGGAATATGCTAGACCCGGGGATGCGATGTGGCCGATGATGAATGAATTATTTTGAAGTCACATAAACTTTTGAGCGTCTCCACTAATGGTCACAGATCATTAATTGCAGCTTTTTTTTAAAAAATTAACTCCTACATTTGCGATAATTTATTTTTTTTTAAAAAAAATTGATGTTACCTATAGTTTGGGTGACTTTTTAAACATATTTGTTTTGAAAAACTTTTAAGAGCCTCAATTAAGGTGTTCATTAATTATTGTTGTTTATTTAAAAGGGTATATCTTCGTAAAAAATCATAATTTAGTTAAAATTATCTTTTATAATTTGTAAATTATACGTTTATTATCTTAAATATATTAAATATAATAAAATATAACATTTAAAAATATAGATTTACAAAATTATGTCCAGTATAAATTTGAATAAATTGGCTTTAAGACGTTAAAATTTAAGTTTTTCTTTTTTTACTCTTCTAATCGTGTAGGGGAGCTGGATTGACATTAAGGTCTTAGTTTGAGCATCTTTTTTTTACAAAAAAAAAATATATATTTTTAAAATTTATTAAAAAAAATATTTTAATATTATAAATTCTGTTAAATATAAAATATTTTTAATTTTAATATTTATATTAAATGTGAAATAAAATTAATTTTTAGAGTTAAAATTTACGTTAAATAAATAAAATTTCAAATTAAATTAGGTATAAGGCGTGAGTTAGAAATTATATTGTTATAATTTGTAGTTGTGATAGGGAATTGTATTATTTCGGCAGAAAGAAAAAAAAAGATAATTACCTATATGCTACATAATTTAATTTTATTTATGCTTTATTCATTTATTCTTAGTTAATTATACTATGCATACTCAAAATATTATAAAATTTTACATACATATATTTTAACTTATTTTTATTATAATGAGTAATCATAATTTTTTAATAACCTAATTATAGTTAGATTATAAAAAATTTGGGCCGTTCATCATATTATTTTAAGAATATTTAAATATATTTTGAGTGAAAATCTTAAAATCTTAATGTTTAGGTGACGGCAAAGGAAAGAGACATTCGTGATGTTAATTAATTTTAGGACAAATCAACGCTTTAGTGTGGTATTGAGGAAGAGAAAAAATATATACTATTAAGAGTCAAAATATAATTTTAATAATTTACTAACAGAATATTTTTTTTTGAAATAAATTTTGATTAAGTTTTAACTCAAATGTGTGTATATAAGATTTTGTAATATTTTGAGTGTGCATAGCATAATTAATTAAGAATGAATGGGTAAGTTATAAATAAAATTAAATTGTACGTCAAGTACTAAATTATAAATTATCCCAAGAAAAAAAAAACTTTTTTTATATCATAAAAATTTAAGGATTTTTTAAATAAAAAATTAAGTTTAAAAGAGGTCGAGCGAGGTTCTCCAGCGAAGTTTTCATGTTACAGCGTAAATTATAATTCCGACGGCGAGAGCGCATCGAGTTCCGACGAGAGCTGAACGGCAAATGGGTGCCTCGGAGTCCATCGTCTCCAAAGCGCAGCATCAGGTTCTCTTCCTCAAGCACACAATATGGCGCAGATTTTTCCTATGTAAACCATCGAGCTTCTCTGTCAGCAGCCACCGATCGATGATATTACCACCGTCTCTGAGCGGATAGAGGGCACGGACCCTGTCTTAGAGCGGATCCGGGCCTTAAAGATTGTGAGCCCTTTCTCAACGATTCTCCGGGGTTTTAGATTTTCTGCATTTTTGCTTGCTTCAATCTTTAATAGTTGTATGCTCTGTTCAACTTGCAGGCGACGCCATTGCTGAGATCCCCGCTACCTTCCGAGAGCACATTGACGGATATCCTCGTTAGGAACCCTTCGTCTTCCTCGTCGTCAGTTTCAGGTGATAGCGTCCTTTCTGTTCCTCGGTCCCTGCTTTTGCACTGTTAAATTTTGTCCTTTTTTCCTTTTGAGCTCTGCTCCAATACTATGACTTGAATGATTTAAACGATTGACTAATATTTGCTATGATACACTCATAGCAAAGTATAATACCCATAAAATAACAATACGAAGTAAATATTTGTTATGCTAGGAAATGCTTAGGGCTTATCAGTCTGTTCGGCCTTTAATGTGAACTTGGGCTTCTACCTTGACAACAATCTCAGCAATGACATATTCTGTGATGCTCGAGGCCAAAGACGGTGGGGAGTGGCCGTTACCAACCCTATCCTATAAGTGCGGGAAATATACTCCTAGTAGACTTCTAGGATGATAGATTGGCAGGACTCTAACAAGCTTCTAGGTGGAGGCGTTCAAGAATGAAAAGTCCTACATTCGAAAGAGGTGGGAGGTTTTGATAAGTAATAACATGACCTTAAGATGTTGAGGCACTTTTTGGGAAAAAAGTCATGAGGCTTGGTGTTAGAACTTTATAGTTAAGCATGTTTGAGCAAAGAAAGTACTAAGATGAGTAACCTTCTATGAAGTCTTTATGTTGCACTAATTTCTGAGCCAAAGCAAACTATATATCAGCATCTAAGTCACGAGCTTTTATATATTTCATGAGAATTTACTTACACGTATTTAGTGAGGGCCTTTTATCTATATCTATATAATACCATAACTGAATTGCTAGGAAAGAGAATATCCCTATTATTAAAACGAGAAGGTTTGTGTTTCACCACTATGTTGCTTTCAACTTGTATTTTTAGCAAGTTATATTAGTAGGTACATGAGATTTTGCTTGTATTTCTTCGGCAGGATAATGTTCTGCAAACTTGAGAAAACCTAAAATAAATTGATTTTGCATCACAGTACAAATTACACTAGCTCAATTTGGTCTTTTTAAAGAAAATTTCAGATTCTCCTATACATTTTATCAGATGTATAATTACCTGTGCGTTGATTAAATTGTGAATCTAAGTTGGTCTTCATAATTACACTTTAATTTAATTATGACAATAATTTACAATTATGGCTACATTGATGGAGACTTCAAAAGCTTTCCTGCCACTCAACGACCATGGTCATTTTAGCATGCAATCTAGTTAATTGCGTGCAATGGAACTATCAGTTCTGATTCTATTGAATCATGACAATATGAAAACTTCATCACACAATTCTTCTTCTAGATAATTGGTGTTTTCTTAAACCACATATAGGTAGCCTGAATCCCAATGTTCTTCTGGAGCTCTTCTCTATGTATAGGGAATGGCAGGAAGAAGAGGCCAAGAAAATTAGTCAAAAACAGGTAAAATATTTGCATTGCTGTTACATCAGTGCTTTTTTTCCCTTTACCATATTTATATTAAACGTTTGTTGATAAACATTACTCTAGGGTACAATCAAACTTCATCTATTTCCAATCTTGAAATTCTCATGATATTCTCCTTGCAACAAAAATCATTTCCAATTTTAATTTTTATTTCTTGTTACTTGTATGTTTCAGTTGGTGGCACCAAGAAGTTAATGTGATACGTCAGCTAAGATTTTTTTTTTTATCAACATGAAAATGGTTTTAAAGTTTATTCAAATGCTACAGACCCCACGACGAAATTTATATAAATCATATTTGTTTGCTTTAACTTTATCCAGGTTATAGGTAATAAAGTTACTGATACGCTTTTAATAATTATACTCAATCATTGCTACTTTCCTTCTCTTGGATGTCTATTTTGAATTTTATGTCTTCTATCTCTATGTTGATATTCGTCTTGTTTTGCTGTTACATCACCATTTTGTCCGTCTTTTGAGGTAAGAATATCCCTACATGCCAGTGCATAATTTGTAAATTTTATAAAGCTTACAATGTTTTTTTATAAGAATTACAATATAAATTTATCAACTACTTCATTGTGTATAGTAAGATTAGTTAAAGAGCAAAATGGAAATATACCGGTCGGTTTCTTTATGTTCAATTCGGGACTCAAATATATGTATCACGGATTCTATGGCATAGTAGTTAGTAAAATACTGTCACAAATAATGAATGAATGACTTTGCCATTGAATTGGATGAAATCCTTAACAATGCAAATTCACATAGTTAGGGGAAAATTAAAATAAACTATTCATTTCTTGAGTGGAAATTAAAATCAGTTTCTTATGTAAATCTGAACTTTCTCTATATATTTATACATTAGAGGATTATATGTAAGTCAACTAAAAAACATTTCAGGAGGAGATAGAAAATAAGATAGAAACAGCAGATGCTCTTGCTGCCAAGCTTCTTCAACGTTTCAACTATTCCGTGTCATCTATGAGAAAAGCAGCGGATGAACTTGCACAAGGTATATTAACTACGTTCCTTCTTAATATGTATTTAGGAATGGAGTTTTAACATATCCAAGTTTGACGTTGGTTTCTATATGGGCCATTTTGTAAACTTTTCCCTTTAATTAAAAAAAAAACTCTGGGCATGTTTGGAGATAGGACTGATTTGGTCCTTGGACTTTTTAGTGACTTAATTTAGGATTTTGTAGTTAGAAAAGTTAATGTTTGGTATGTGGACCAATAAAATCTAATATAAGTAACCTATCAAAATATTAGTTACGCAAATTAAAATATATTTTACATAACGATCTTGACTTTATATATATATACAAAATTTTTGAAAATTAATTATTGAAAAATCATTGTAATTAACTCAGAATTTTTATTTAACTTAGAATTTTTAAAAATGAGCGAAAAGGTCCGTGCAATTTTTCGAATATTACATAATAGGTCCTTTACTATTAATTTGAATAAATTTTTAATTTTACACTTCATACCACTTCAAATTTTTAAATTTATGTCATTTTTTTACCTTTTCTAGTGACGCCAAAGGTAAAATTATACTTTTTTATTAGAGATAAGTACGAGTAAAATTCCAGCAAGTCCTTGAGTTCAAATTGAATTAAAATATTTTTTTAAGTTGATTCCAATTCTAGCCTTTCCCTTTTTTTAGTAGGACTGATTGAGAGGAACAACTCCTCCAAATTAATTATTTCTATATAAAAAATATTATAATTTTATTAATTCATTTGTTATATATATATTTTTAATTTCATTTCTTTTATATATTTAATTATAAAATAATTAAATATAATAAAAAAATTTAATAAAATTTTAAAATTTATGAATATGTACGTTTAAATAAACAGAGTAACAGCCATATAATTCCAAAGATATTTGAGAAAAAAATATTACATATAACAATGTAAGATACAACATTGAAATATTGCATATACAATATCACATATGAGTTAATATTACATCTACAATACCATATATGACATGTACAACACCACATATGATAGTGTATAATAGTAGAATTAAAAAAGTACATTGCAGAATAACATACAACTCAACAAAATTTCAAATAAGAAATGTAAAGAAGAAAAAATAGCAAAGTTGTAACTGTTGATTCTGAGCACAAACTTCAAATAGGAAGTGAGAAGAGGAACCACTGAATTGGTTCTTGTGGCGTACTCTATCCAAAATAATTATAAAACTGCCAATCATTATCTTCCCATTGAAATAAAATACATTGCAAGTTTCCAAAACCTGCTTTCATATAAATAGGATGTTCCGCAAATTCTACACTTGCACCTTTGTCTTCCATCCTTTCCTGCATGTAGCAATTCGAAGTAGCTCCAAACTATTGTTCTTTTCTTCCGTTTTACCAATCCCACCAAATCTGCTTTCTTCCACAGCAATGTCAAAGGTGTCAAGGCGATCGAAACCAATAGAATTCAAGTAAGCTTGGTCACTTACCTACATCAAGTAAATTTATATTAATCAGCATAAAAAATATGATAAAATTACAAAAATAATAAAACCAAAGGCATTAACATCTTTCAACTACTACAGTAATATGACAAGATCATAGCCAACATAGAACACAAAACATGTTATTCCACAGCACAAAATGTTAAACCGATTTACAGAAATACTAGTGTCACATTATATAAGTGAAATAATGTTTGCTTGCACTTTTACTATTCGTACAAATACTGTTTAGTAATTGACATATACGATTCATGATTTTACAAAATACTTACAATAATATCTTTTCAGCTTGAATTTACTCGACAAATTATCATGCTTCGGCAGTCACAAAAAAAGAAGTTGCTTACACCATGTTTTGCTTAACTGCAAACCAACACCAATTAGAAAAAACACAATTCTGCATAGTCCAAGTTAAAAATAATGTTAATACATTATTTTTCTAGGAAAAATACAAGCTCTACATATTACTTGTCATCTTCACTCCATTCGTTGCTCTGGTATGTTACTTGTTGAAATAAATAAATTAGTGTTGTAACATTGACCTAATATATATAATAAATTACAACATAGCTTTATATTCATACGATTTCATTATTGCCATAATATGTCAGCCAGTCTTCCTCTGATCATTTCTCCTCTAACACTGTCTCCTATACTAATATTCGATACAGTTGAAGTCAATCGAGTAGATTGTATTCTTCCAACATTTTGTTTCATACGTGCATTACCTTGATGTGAAGAGAAAATTAAAATAATGGCACAGACAATGACGATCTTGACTTGAGACTCAAATGAAAACTGTTTCATGTGAGCTAAAATTTGAAACTTTTGCTTCAATATTCCAAATGTCTTTTTAATTATATTCATTTTCAAGGCATGTCTATGATTGAATATTTCCTCTTTGCGTTTGTAAATACGTGATTGTTCTGTCTGATAGTGACTTAGGTGGTAATTACAACGACGATACGGTGTAATAAATTTGTCCGTATTTGCATACCCAAAATCAACAAGGTAATACTTCCCTGTATAATATATAAATAGTATTAGAATTATATTCGATACGATATATTCATTAATAGAATAACTTTATTTCATTTACCATTTGGTACAAAGAAATCTGTATTTTCAAGGGTCCATCGCAGCACTGTACTATCAGCAGTAGATCCATCCTATCCAGCAATAACGAAATGAATCATACTGTCAAAGCCGATGGCCATCATAACATTCTGGGACATACTACCTTTGCGATTAATGAAGCGCTCATGCAGCGTTGAGGAAATAATAGCCGGAATATGTGTGCCGTCAATAGCTTCTATTGCATCCTATAATTTGCAAAAGTTACTAAACCAAAAAAAAATAAATATAATGAATACTCTATTGTATATCGTAAATCTAATATTTTGAATATATTTGAAGATGTGATAGTATCTAAAGAAGAATCTCTTGTATATTCCACATTGGGAACGTTGAGATATTCCCTCTCTAAACCAAATAGTCCATCTAGTATTAAATTGAAATACCGACTAGTAGTCTCAAGCGAGTGTTGGAAGAATTTTGCAATAGATCTCAGACTACAGCTGTGAGTAATGACACATAAAAAAATGGCTAATTGTTCTGCCGCAGTGATGTTTTGATTATTCTCAATTAGTCCTCTTGAAATAAGTAAATCTCTTAATCTCAAGAATGTATTTGCTGATATGCGCAAATTATCAGCAGCACGATCTGGGTGTCCTTCAAGCAAATCGTGTATATATTGATCCCCACTATAACTGCGATTGTACATAGGTCTTCTAATAGATGTACTAGCAACAGTTTTCATTATATCATCTTCGATTGATTGATCTATATCATTGCCAATTAAATAATCTCTCCACTCATTTATGTCTGCAACAGGCAAATACAACAGGTGGAGATAATATAAACATATCAGTCATAATATCAATATAACTAAAGTGCTCAATTATAAATAAAATAATAATCATAGTCAGATGAGTGATAATAAAAAAACAACCATATAAATCTGAAATAGTAATTGAGAATAATTCATTCTCCAAAATATGCTTATCATTTTATAGCAAAACCAAAACCAAAAATTAATTAAAGATAGTTTGATTAACCAAAATAAAATACTAATTAAAGCGAGTCTCAATAGCAAATTCCAAAAACTAATTAGATAGTTCATTGTCAGATATAGTTTCTTCATTAGAAAAGCCTGCAAATGTAAAAAAAAATATAATGTACTGTTCGAGGCTAATTGAAATATGCAGATGGCTGAGGTGGGGATCCCAAACTGGCTCATTACAAAACACTGAATTTTGAGAAACAACATATTCAACCAGCTTTATTAGAACTACTCCTTCGACATTCAGGATCATAATTTTGTTGTTGTCACTTGAAGCTGCAAATGCTCCCATAGCAATAATTGCAGTAGCAAAAATATTTGGAATGTTATTAATTTTTAACATGCATTTCTGCATGTTGTCATCCAAACATGAGAGAAGTTGATTCTTCTCAATGCATGCTTCCGTATACTTTTCTTGGATCTATAACCTGTCAAGGCTTGCAGATGATGCAGATCTTTTTCTCTTTCTGTTACTACTCGATGATGTAAGCACTTGATTAAATGAGGTTAGGGCATCATTGACAACACGTGTTTTATCCTGTTCTTCTTCTACTTCTATTTCTTCATTTGATGGGTGGGAGCCATGTGGTAATCGCCGCCTGACATGAGCACTTTGACCTACTTTAGTGCTTTTTTGACAAATTTTTGTCATGACATCACAGTATTTAAATGATTTTCTGCGACAGGCTTGATATTTGCTATTTTCCTATTAAAACAAAGAATGTGGTGTTATTAGAATCTCTATGAAAGATAGTTCAATCAGTTCTATAAAATAAATTCTTACCGATATGATACTATCCCAAACCACATCCTCAGCTTCCAACATTTTCGTCTCCTCATTCCAACCAAACCCACTTTTATGATGCAGTTCAGGTACTTTCTCCATTTCTCTTTTAATTTCTTCTTTTCCTAGTTGATCCGCAAACTTCTGCACTATGCTTGGCCATTCAACTGTCATAGGAGAACTGTGACGACCCTAGCCGTCACACTAAAAATTTATCTAAGTTAGGGGAGAAGGAAGATTAATTCAACAGCGGAAGAAAACTAAATAGATCAAAAGCTACTACAAGAGTTCACATATCTATAACTTAGAACAGAATTAAACATTCAACTAAAGTAAATGAAGCAGAACTATTATAGTCTCAACTGAACACATAAATAAATAGTCACTCTCTAGGAAATAAGGTAATAAATTAATTTTTCTCTTGACCGACATTTTCTCCATTCCTGTGATCAAGTGCTCCAGTACCTGCCACGTTAGTGACAGAGTCTGTTAGAACAGACTCGTAGGTTGTACACTAACAAAGCCTTTAAATAAAAAATATTAAACAATAATAATAATAATAATAATAATAATAATAACATATTGACATGATATAATAAGAATAACAAACAATTAAACATATATATCATAGATTTCAATTAAACATGCATGTAGGATAAAGAAATGACATAGCACAGTGTGAACAATAATATTAAGCAAACATATCATGATTTGCATAGAAAATATCATATCAGCATGTAAATAGAAATGATAAAAATATAAGTAACGGATAAATTTCTTTTTAATAATTTCACTTTTATCTTTTGGGCCCGTGATTTCTCGTACTACGCCTCAGCTGCCTTTTACATCTTTGGGGATCGTCACCCCCCATGAATAGCCCTCCGTAGGCATATCTAATGGACTCCGTCGCGCCAAATATCATGTGAGGACCTCTAGTGGACACGTATCCACAGCAGACACGTATCTGCTTTGGAGATTGTCACCCCCCATGACAGTCGGAAACTGCCAATGGACGCCGTCGCGCCAAATATCATATCATATGCTCGAGCTAAGGCAGGTGCGTAATCCCATAGAAATCACATTTAATTTTAATTCATTGTCGCATTAAAATCTTGTATTATAAATTATTTATTCGGCAAGTCCGTACACTTGCCTAATCATCATATCTCGTATTCTATTGAGTGCGATGACAAGTGCGTACACTTGTCCTCCCGTAGGTGTCACAATCTCAAGAATAAATCGACTATATGAATGCAATTAAATAGCCACATGTACATAAATATTAATAAAGAAGTCAAGCATTGGATTATCAGGAAATTTGATCATTAAACATCAAGCTATTAATTTTGCAACTAATTTCGTGGCTTTCACTTACAGGAAAAATTGAACAGGAAATAATTATAATTTCATATTTCAAACTATTAAATTATTATCAGTTTTACTTTATTTCAGGTAGAAGAAAATTGATTCATTGAAATATAAATTGATTCGAGATGCAAAATTAATTGTCTCCTCCATGTGCTGGGAGCCATATTTGCTTGGATTCAGCCCCCTCTTTGCAGAGCTCACAGACGAAGTGGTTTTGGTATAAATATTATGAATATATTGTGCTATTTATATATATACGTACATATAAATTTCATGGTAAATCATATAAAATAAATAAATATATATAAAGATATTCTAATCAATAGCACAACATATTTATAGATATTTGACCCGAGAAACTCATTAACATGCTTGAATTCAAAAATAAATCACATGGATTCATGGCAATATCGAGAAACTTCATACAATTTATCAAAATATTCAATTGATTTCTAATTTTAATTTATATGGGCTGAGTTAAGGTAAAACCTACCTTGAATTCACCATAGTTCTAGATTTTCTTGAGATCCGAAGAGAAAAGATCACTCTAAAATTACTAGATCCAATCCAAAGCGTAAGAAAAAGTGTCGAGCGCGAAGAAGATGAAGAGGAATCGTCGATTTTGAGTGAGATCCGGCCTCTCTCTCTCTCCAACGCGTCACTTTCTCTCTCCAACTCGTCACTTTCTCTCTCCTCTCTATAGGCCAGCGGCGGTTATGGAAGGGGAAGAAATTGAATCGGTGTTTTTGGGGCAGAAACTCTATTTCTTTCTCTAAATAATAATCTGGGGGTATTTCTGTAATTTTTCTTAGCTTTAATTTAAGGAGGTAGTTATGGATATTTAATGGGTACTTAATTCATTGGATTTAAATTTTAAATAATCTGATTTAATTAAATTAAATATTAATTTCAGCCATTTTGAATTTTGAATTGCATAACAAACATTTAATATTTCATATATTTAATCTTAAATAATTAATCTCATAAATAAAAATTAATTTTATCATAATAAATTAAATTAATCAAAAATCTAAATCTAAATTTTACCGAGATGTTACAAGAACCCTTCAATACTCTTTTCTCATTAAATGCAGATTCAACTAGTTTAACGAGTTTGTCATACTCAGAGTCTGACAAACCCATCGTTCTTTTCTTTTGCTTCGACTCAGACCCAACTTCATTACCTTGGGTCATGTTTACGTTTGTTGTGTCATCCATTTTTAATGGATGATTATTTTTTATATCTGAAAGAAAAAATAAATATATAAAAACAAGTAGAAGTTACTAAAATGAAGAATAATGTCACACTATGCCCTAATAAAAATATAATACTCTATTAGAGTTATAAATTTTTGAAATAATTTTGCAACTTACGTCAAAAATAATTCGTAATCAACTTTTGTGTGAGAAAAGAATTAACTTTGTGATGTGAAGAATATGAAAGACCTCCATGTATATAGGAGAAGTTGCTTGATTCATAATCCGAATTAATGCCCACTTTGAATTTAGGCTTAATTATTTTCTCAAATATTTTTCTTTCTACGATGGAGGGTCATTGTCAAAACTAAACATGAACAAAAAAATAATAGGCATTAGTCATCTTTTTTTTCTAATCAATCTCATATGTGCACTATTTTACATTTTAACAACTTCATATCATAGAAAATCTCAATAATTTCAAAAGAAATATCTCAGCAAAACAGAATATCTGTAAAGTTTTCAGAACTCAAAAATTAACTTCAAAACTTCACCTTGCATGCATTATCCACGTGTTCCAATCCACAAATAATAACATGCATTTTAATTTACTCAAAATACTAGATCTAAAACTTGAATTCTTAAATTTATATGCATGAGCTTTGCCTGCCTTGTATTAGCCATTCTAATCAGCTTTCAATCAAGTTTTCTTCCCAAAATTTTTTCCTCTTCCTCAAAATTCTTTCTTCTTTACTTTGGCTATTTTGTCCAGCTCCTAAAAGATCAAAATAGAGAAAAGGAAAAGAAAAAGAAAATGGAAAAGTTGGAAGAAAGCACGGCCAAATAAAATAATAATGATAATCCTTATTTTCTCTTACACTTGCCGTGTCATTACACACATAGCATTTAAACTTCTAATTCTCCTACACATGGCATGTAGGTCATGCCATTTGGCACGGTTGAATGTTAAGCTCAAAATCAACTCTTTAGGGTATAGTTAACCTACTTAACATACTGTTAACACCTGAATTCAGCATTAAACCTCAGCTATACACGTGGCATTTGAAGGCTCACTTACTCATTATCGTGCACGAGGTTCTATTCATCGTTTGCGATATTTAACTGATCAGGCTTTGTTTTTGCAGATCTCTAACCTCGCACACGATGTTTAAGCATCCGCACTTCCCAGAACATCTCAGCCATACTCGTGGCAAACAAAGGGACCCTCTCAAACCTTTTTATAAGACTATCTTTTTGCTCCTTACTTTTATTCCAACTCACCTAATTAATTAATTAAGTTATTAACTAAATTTAAATTCTAAATAAACATACATTTAATTCAAATTAATAAGACAAAATACAAAAAATTGAAATAAGAAACAATAAATACCTAGATGTTATAATTCTTCCCTCCTTGAAAGAATTTCATCCTCAAAATTTGACTAAAGTTCGGGAAAGGATTTCTTCATTTGCTCCTCAGGCTCCCAAGTTGCTTCCCGCTCGGTCCGGTTATTCCACAAAACCTTGACCATTGGGATCATTTTACTCCTAAGTCGCCTGACTTCTTTGGCCAAAAATCGAATTGGCTTTTCTTCATAGCTCAGATCTGGTTTGACACTCATTTCTCTTGATTCGTAATCAATAACATGAGACGGATCAGGTACGTACTTTCAGAGCAAAGAAGCATGGAAGGCGTCATGAATTCCTTCTAAGTAAAAAGGTAATGCTATTCGGTAAGCTACAGCTTCAACTTTCTCCACAATCACAAAAGGACTGATGTATTGAGGTTTAAGCTTACTTGCCTTTCCAAATCTCATAACACTTTTCATTGGACTCACTTTGAGGAATACCATGTCTCCTCATCAAATTCAACGTTTTTGTGTCGAATATCATAACTTTTTTGACGACTTTGAGCTGACTATAGTTTTTCACGGATCAGTTTAATCTTTTATGTTGTCTCATCAACTAATTGAGTACCCATTATCGTTCAGTCTTTACTTTCATACCAACACAATGGCGACTGTCACTTTCTATCATATAAGGCTTCATATGGTGCCATCCCATTACTGGCCTGAAAGCTATTATTATAGGCGAACTCCACAAGTGGAAGATGTGCCTCCCAACTATCCCCGAAATCCAAAACACAATCTCGTAGTAGATCTTTCATTGTTTGAATGGTCCTCTCTATCTGACCATCTGACTATGGGTGAAATGTTGTGCTAAATTTTAACTCTATACCAAAAGCTCGGTGTAGTTTCTTCCAAAAATGAGAAGTGAATTTTGGGTCTCGATCTGAAATAATTGAGGATGGAATTCCATGACGTCTCACGGTCTCATTCAAGTACACCTTCACAAGCTTATCAGTAGAGTTTGTCTTCTTAATAGGTAAGAAGTGTGTTGTCTTTGTTAATCGATCCACAATAACCCAAATAGCATCATTTCCACGTGATCTTGGTAGGCCAACAACAAAATCTATAGCTACTTCCTCCCACTTTCACATCGGAATGGGTATTGGCTGAAGTAATCCACTAGGTCGCTGATGCTCGCTTTTAACTTGTTGGCATGATAAACATTTGCTTACTGTTTCGTGGACATTTTTTTTCATACCAGGCCACCAAATTATTTTTTTAAGATCGTAATACATTTTGTTCATGCTTGGGTGAATTATATAACGGGAACCATGAGCTTCTTGTAGTAACATATGTCTTAACCCATTAGAATTTGGTATACAAAGCGTATTACGAAACCATAATAAGTCATGATCATCTATCTTAAAATCAGATTGGCAGCCTGAGTCTAGCTTCCCAAAAATTTTCTAAAGCTGAGGATCCTTACTTTGTCCCACTTTGACTTGTTGTAGCCAGTCAGGCCTTACTATCATTTGAGATAGCAATAATGAGCTCTTTTTGATCATACAAGATAATGATAGCTTCTTAAGCTCGGTTGATCAATATTATCTAAAGTCATCATACTCAAAATAGCTCTTCTGCTTAAAGCATCGACCACGACATTAGCACGCCCAGGATGGTACATAATAACCAAATCATAGTCTTTGATTAGCTTTAGCCAATGATGTTGTCTCAAGTTTAACTCTTTCTATGTGAAGATGTATTTTAAGCTTTGATGATCGCTGAACACTTCACACCATACAAATAGTGTCGCCAGATTTTTAGAGCAAAAATAATAGCTGTTAATTCCAAATCAGGAATTGGATAGTTCTTCTCATGTGGACGTAGTTGACATGAAGCATAAGCTATCACATGACCACGCTGCATGAAGGCACATCTAAGTCCTTGAAATGAGGCATCGCTATAAATCTGAAAACCTTCATTCCCTTCTAGTAATGCTAACACTGGAGCTGAAACTAGATAGCTCTTTAGTTTTTGAAAACTTATCTCACAGTTAGCATCTCATTCAAATTTTACAACTTTTTGTGTAAGTCTAATGAGTGGCAATGCTATCTGAGAGAAGTCTTTAACAAATTTACGATAGTAACTAGCTAATCCCAGAAAACTTCTAACTTCAGATGCGCTGGTCGTTCTAGGTCATTCCACTACAGCAGAGATCTTTTGAGGATCAACAGATACACCAGCACTACTAATTATATGCCCCAGAAAATTAACACTTGACAACCAAAATTCACACTTAGAGAATTTAGCATAAAGTTGATGTTCTCGTAGCTTTTGGAGGACCAGTTGTAAGTGTCTAGCATGCTCTTCATGATTTTTCGAGTATATCAAAATGTCATCAATAAACAAGATGACAAATTGATCAAGAAATTGTCGGAATGTTCGATTCATAAGATCCATGAATACGGTTAGAGCATTAGTTAGACCGAATGACATTACCAAATATTCATAGTGACCATATCTGATTTTATAGGGCTTGTTTGGTTAAAGGATAAATTTAGGTAAGGAAAGAAAATATTTTATTTTATAGAGCTGATGGGAAAAAAATTATTTTAATATTGGGAGATGTGTAGGATGTGAAATAAAGTTGATTTTTAAGGTTGAAATTTATGTTGGATGTGAAATAAAGTTATTAAAATTTATAATAAATTTAAAATATTATTATTTTATTTTTTGCCCATTTTTGGGTTCATGCCAAACATGCTCTAAATGTTATTTTAGGGATATCGTCTTCTTTCACTTTTAGCTGATAATATCAAGATCAAAGATCTATCTTTCAAAATACAGAAGCACCTTGCAACTGATCAAATAAATTATCGATCCGAGGCAAAAGGTATTTATTCTTAATGGTCACCCTATTAAGTTCTCTGTAATCAATACACATTCTCAAGTTCACATCTTTCTTCTTTACAAATAACACAAATGCTCCCCACGGAGATACACTTAGATGGATATACCCGTTCTCTAACAAATCTTTTAGTTGAGTTTTCAACTCTTGTAGCTCAGTAATCGCCATACGATATGGGGCTTTAGAGATAGAGTAGGCAATGATGAAGGAACGACACACGAAAGTGCTTGTCAATTTTGTCCACCATGCCAATGACCTCCAAGCAAAATTAACTTTCTAGATTGCCACGCACGTTGAGTTAGTGAAGAAGATGAGAGAAGAGTCACAAAAGCTAACCAAGGTGAGGGAGGTAGCTGAGAAAGAGAGGCACTTCGTGAATAGGAGCTACAAGATGTCTCACCACCAGAACACCTCATTGAACACGGAGGTCGACGTGATGACGCAGCAAAATGAGGTATTACTAGCAAAAAACGTGACTCTCCGGCTTGTGAGCAGCCACAACCAGGACTAGACAGGTCAGCCGGCCTCGGACGTAGGGCAGGATGCATCTCAAGCCATGGAAATCATTGCCCAATCTCAGGTTGGGTAGGCAAGACAGGCGCAGGTTGCCTATGACACCATGCTGAAGTAGTCCTAGTGGATGTTTGCCTGTTGTTGGAGATAGATATGCACCGCCCGGAGTCCTCCCCTTCGTCTGTCTAAAGGATCTAGATGGGTAACCTGACCAGAGTGCAGCAGACATTGGGACATCATTGGGACAGCCACAAGAAGTATGTGTCAATCCATTTCGAAGGAGTACTGCCATCGGAGTGGCGGCAAGGGCTGATGTAACCCCTTTTCGGGATTTGTATATTCCTTTTTGCTTTTTGTTCTTTGTAAACCTGGGCACGGGTCAGCATAAATGATGTAACATTTTTAATTCTGTGAAATGTAACTTCCTTAATTTGCGTGTATATTTCTTATTTGTTTCTTGTTGTGCTTCAGAAAGCGTAGAAGGAATGGTCTGTTAGTCATTAGCAGTTGCTGTGATACAAAGCATGAGCGCAATTTTCCTAAGTGTAAGTTTGTGTTGGTGTGAAGGAGGTCTTATTGTGAGGAAGGAGGAGGAGGATGCACTGTGGTTTTGTGAGGATAGTCCATTATGCCAAAAGAGTAGACTGGCCAATCCTTGTAAGAGAGGGATTTACCTGATGCCACGTTCGTATCACCGTGGAGCGTATTGATGATGATGGTACTGACCATCTCGCACATTGTTGGTGTGCTTTGTCTTCGAGTGCTTCGAGTGCTAGGCCAATTGATGTGAGAGTAGGACCCACGTGTCAGCAATGCATGGGAATAAATGGCGGGGATTAGATCACAACCACCCTTCGCTGTCAGCATGCAGGGCTATAAAGTGGGGCGTGGAGAGTGTTACACTGACTTGTTTGCTGCTGTCTGTTCACTTACTCCCCCTTTTTTCGATGTGAACATTCCAGAGAAATCAAATGAGGCTGAGGAAGTCGAGGTCAGCAATGGTGTTGCTATCAAAGTTTTTTCAGGAGAATATGGAGCTTGATGGCAGAGTGTGGAACACCATTCATTCCTTCCACTTGAATCCCAAAATCAAGGTCCTTATGGTAAAGGAAGAAGATAGACCTAACACGCCATCAGGTAACTTCATTTGTGTGTATAGCATCTTCCTCGACATTGGGTTAATGTTGCCATCAGAGGAGTTTAGGGAGTTTCTGAATGGCTTCAAGCCGGTTCCTGCATAGATGTCATTGAACGGAGTAGCCTACATCTACGACCTTTCTTACGTCCTGAAGGCAAATATGGAGGCCTGGGATCTTGGCAATTTAGGGCATTGTTTATGTTTCAAGAGAACATACAATACTATGGTTGCCTGAACATGAAGTCCAGGACTCACGATGCCCTCTTGCACCTAGTTGTTGTTGTTGTGTGACTGGCGTAATGATGGTAAAAGCAATAATTGGGGTCATTGGTTTTGTGGACGTCCTCTGGCCTATTTGGTTTGGGAAGTTTGAGTTATGCCTTGAGTGCATAGTTGAACAACTTTCTGATACATAGCTGAAGAATGCCACTGCATTGTTCAAAAACAACCCACTTAATGGAAAGATTTCCTATATAGCTGAAAAATATAGCTACATAAAGAAATCTTGAGTTATCGCGTCATTTCTCTTTTCCCACTTCTACATGTGTCGCATAGTTATAGATTGCCAAACATTCTAGCTATTAGGTTGCCCGAATACAATAATTTCTCATGCTAGAGAAAAGAGAGGGATTGCCTAGGTAAGGGGCAGGAGGGCGATGGGTGCGCTAACGGAAGTCAATTTCAAGAACCTGGTAACGCGTTATCCACTTCTAGATATCAGTATATATTGAAAGATTATATTTCAGAGATTGTATTAATCATGAATTATTGAACAACTATTTCAAATAAGTTACATTGCAAACTCTGCAGTGAATCAACTGCAGATTGAGGTTGGGGAGCTGAAAGGAAGGCTGACAGAGGTCATTAGCAACTGTGATGCATTGTGCAAGAGAATCGAAGCGGATGCGCCAGAATCTTTGCTAACATCAGTTGTGCATTTTTCAGGCACTGTATCTTCTTCGGAAAATCCTTCTTCTTCAAATAAGTTAGTACGACCTTAAAAATATGCATAATTATATGTAAATTTACAGCTATATTTATTGTTATAGTAGTCTTTAATGCTGCACGTAATGAAAATTTGACATTATTTTACTTTCATACTACATTGATACAACACGGCGAAATTTTTAGATTAATGTAATTCCTATCAGTTTAAATTTGAGGAATGAGATTTAGGGGGCGTTTGGTTCAATGTTATGTTATGTTATCTAGAGAAAGCAATTGTTTGGTTTAATAACATCTACAAAGAATCTTCTATTAGATTATAAAATTATTAATCAAAAGATGACATTTATATGTCATGATATTTAGATTACATAATATAATACCAAGATGACATCAAATCAAATGCCCCCTCATGTTATTCTGGAACACTTAATTAATTGTGTGATGCTATACGTGCATAGTTATTTGTTCTGGATTTAATGTCCACCATATAATCATAGGTTTTTGGTGATTTTTTATGCTAATATGATTCTGTTAAGTATTCATCATTATTGTCACATTTAATTAAGCTATTGACGATGTCTATAATTAGTTTGGCCGTATGCTTGATGTAGATCACGCTTTAGTCTAATCGCAATGCAGCCTGTGATCTGATTGGGCGCACCTTAAGCTATAATCCTGAAACTGCCTCCAAATAGGTTTAGGAGTTGTTTGGATAGTTGGGTTAGAAGGGTTAAGTTACTTAACTCTTTTTACAAATTCAAACAGAATTTTTGCCCAAGTGCACCTTGTGTTAGTTACCCTATTATTTTCCCGTAATCCTGCTAACTCTCTTAACTTTAATCTCATTATTCCCTTGAGTAAATATTTTCTTTTTCACTCTTCTTCTCTCGTCCCGTCCCTAGTTAAAATAATAAACAATTAAAAGTTATTTGATTCATTATTGTCTTAGTATTATTTTATATAATTTAAATAATATGATATTTAAAAATTATCTTTTTATTACTAATTATATAATTTTATAAAAAATTATTTATAAATATTATTAACTAAGTAATTATTATTTTTTAGATAATATGACATAATATAAAAAATATTAAGCTAAACATCCCCTAAATAAAATCTTTAAATAACTTTAATTAGTAATCAAACACAATTCAAGGATAAATTCGTTAATTCTGTTGGGATAAATTATTTATAAAGTTAGTATATAACTCAGATTAGCTAATACTACTCTTATGCAAAACAGGCTGTTAAGAGTAGACGCCTAAAGCTGGTTCTTTTGTGAGCTAGAATTAGATTAATCCATTTTCATCCAAACAGAAAGCTGGTATTGGGATAACATGACATAAAACTTCACCTACATCTGTAGTTTTTTCATTCAAGAAGATATACTCCAATTTAATTCACTTTACCCAATCTCAGTTGGTTCCAAACACTCATTAATCCGAGAAATGTTCTTTCATCACAGAAAAAAATACAACATGACATAAAAATTCACCTCTATACATGTCAAAAAACTCGAAAGTTGAATTTTCAAATAGCACATTATCTAAATATAAATGAATTTATAATTCACATTTATTATTATGTGCATTTTCATGTGATGAGTAGAAGATAAACATATCAAAATATTATGTAAATGATATTTTTAGGAGCACTAACATGATAAATGTATCATAAATGATATTTTTAGGATGTTTGGGTTGGCATTGGCAATAGCCAAATTCTTTTGGCATATTTGTAAATAACAAAAGATGGTTGTAACAAAACGAACAGATGTGTAAAAAGCACACCCTCTTCATTTAACAGTTCCTTGCCGACTCAACCTCAAAATTCTTATAACAAATGCTGCAGGCAATTTCTATCAAAAAAAAAAAAAAATGCTGCAGGCAGTATTATTAAAGAAAAAATAACGCTCACTGATTAACCATATATACTCACATTTGAGTCCAATGCTGACTTTTCAGTTCATCATACTGATTTATTCCCTAATTGGCCTAAAACAAAGCTTGGAAAATTCAACCAAAAAATGGAGTTCAAACAGCAGGGTGGTACCAAAAGCTTTCCGATGATAAGCCTGGCGTCGATGCTGACCTGAAGACGACCGGCTTGAAATCATCCAGGAAGATCATTCGCAGGTTCGTTGGGTCGTCCAGCATCAGCTTAGCCGAAAGGTAACCTGCAATGGACCAAGTCTGGAACTTGCGAGCCTGCTTTCCGATGTATCGCCCTTGCTTCCCGTCGTAATATTCCGGCCAGTCGTCGCTCTTCAGCCGACGCTCGGCTATATCGATGGCCCGCCTCGCTAACTGGGGGCGCCCAACCTTGATGCTTGCTGCAGTCAGAAGCCAAAGGAGCACTGCCATCCAGAACCATACCAGAAAATATCATAATCTAATCGAATATTTCTTTTTTTGTTTGAAAGAAGTTCCTAATAAGTTCATTAACATCTGAAGCTGTCAGAGGAACATAACAATTGACATCAAATTTATGTAATTAGGTATCTCACAGGGCTTCAAATTACCATTAAGGCACAAGGTCTGCAATCAGAAGCATCCTCTTTTATGAGAAACAATTCCTTGAATGATTGTCAGCACAAGGCTACAATTTGGAAAACTTAGAAAAATTTCTTTTAGTTTGGATAATGTTTCTTTTGTTGTGCGAGTCACAATTTCTGCATGATTGTTTAATTTGGACGGTTCGAAAACCTTACGATATGGCATTTAAAGCAAGGAAGTTTTCAAAGCTCACCTGGCCAAGATCCTCCATTGTGGTAGCTCCACCTCGTGTTTTTTGGATCACAACCGGTAACTATTTTCCACTCATGGCTTTCTAGTGCAGGATAGCAAGCCTTCAGTGGCATTTCTCCAACTAATTCATCCCACCGGTCTTCAATGAGATCCATAATTGCTGCAGCCTGCTGTGGTGTTGCCAAAGATGACAAGATTGCAATGAAGTTGCCTAAACTAAACCAGCGAAAATCCATTCTAGCTGGACTGACATTACCAATGAAGAAACCGCCATGAGTTGGCATGAAATCAAATAACCAGCTAGGAAGTGAATCAGGCATCACATTAAATTTGTTCACTGCAGTGTCAGAATACTCCTCCGTTTTATATCGGTATATGTCGTTAAGTCGATGAAAATCAAGCCAGAAATATCTCCGCATATGAAAGGCAAGAGCAACAAGTCTTTTGGATATCCGGTCCTTAAAATCCTTGCCCTCCTCATCTTGCTTTAGTAGAAGCAATGCACATCTTAATGCCATAAAAAAGAGAGCCTGTATCTCAATAGGATAACCATATATACCCTATAAAATGGAAAAAATAAATTGTCAACTTGCTCACGGTGATCCAAAAAAAATATATGAATCATTTGCAAATTGCTGAGAATAAAGATCAAACACATGTAAACAAGCACATGCAAACAGCTAAATTTAATAGGGTTCGCCCTGAATAAGAGCTATTCCTACTGACATCAAAAAATTCACTATTATGAACTGCTTGGAATACAAAAAGAGGTGATTATTTAGAATCAGAAAATGTACCATTCTGCGATCAATCATACAACAGCCATCTGAACATAGCAACGTTGGGAATGTATCGTAACCTTCTGAGATGCATGAAGCCAATATAAGTCTCATTCCTTTCTGACATTCCGGCATTTCAGCAACAGAACTGTCTCCTGTAAATCTTGTGTATGCTCGAAGTAATATAATCCACCACAAACCAGAATCTATTGGAGCTACTCTTCCAATGGCATTTCCCCCAAAATCAGGTAGTAGATTTTCATTTCCAAGTGGATCATGAAAAACTTTGAAGCTTGCAGGCATCACAGCTGCCCCTAGATTAAAGTAATCAACCTCTTTCTCCCGTGATGATTGAAGGCTAATAATACTCAGAAGGAAGTTTTTAACAATTTCCAAGTCACCCTTCATAAGAAATGCTAAAGCACTGGGGAAGAAGTCTCTCACAAACACCTATAAAGTTTAGAAATTTTGGAAATAAGAAAGGCAAGAGAAGCATGCAGCTTTTGATCAATAAATCATAGCCGACAAAAGTTTTTCAAGCCTCAGTGAGGGTCATTAGCTGCTTATAAGTAATATGTTGTTATCATTATTTGGAATATTAGCAAAAGGCTTAAAAAGGAGAGTGCTAAATCCCAAGCATATCCTGGCTTTGTTTACGATATCAAAGGAAAGAAGTCCGGGATTTAAGGATGACAGTGTCGCAGCTGCTTGGTTTCATGTGAATTGAAAAAGAAAATGAAAGCTTATACCTAGATCAAAATATTGTATAGATTCAGTCTTACGGCAAATTACATTCTAAAACAGTAAAATGAATGTAAAATAGCACCTGATCATAATTGAGTGCATGCACAGTACTATCCCTTGCAGCAATTGTCCCAACAGCATGGCCTTTGTATTGCACCTGCGCCTCTTTTAGGGCCTCATAAGCAGCTGTCATAGTAGCATTGGATTCGAAGGAATTCAATTCTGAAGACTTGTTAGTGGGAGAATCTTCTTGTTCATCATCTATCTGTTCAAGGTTCTTTGAAAGATGATGATGCGATGGAGCAGCAGTGGACTGATCATGCAGAACCTGAACTTCACAAGATTTAATGCGAAAAAGCTTTGAATGATCACGACCATTTGTGCTGATTGAAGGTGGATGACTGGTCATCCCATTGTCAGCTGGAGTTTGGTCCATTGATATTAATGACACAAGCGTACGTGATAAACCTGACCGTTAAGAGAATACCAACGGTTCACGATTTGACATTCTCTGCCTGTCACAAATTACAAAAGCAATCACAAAAAACCATGGGAGATGAGATTTAGAATGACAAAGGGTTTCAATTGAACGAAACAACTATCATGTTTTAAACAGTTCTACTAATTAGTTAGTATAACCATTGCAGATCAAAGTCATTAAACTCAAAAGATGATACAAGACACAATCAAATTAGGAGCTGTGGAAGGAGTGTTATGGAAGCGTGCAGACAGACTTGAAGGAGATGAACTTATTCTAACACAAAGACACATAAAGTTGGACACACAAGTTTAAGAGGTTCACCCCAAACAGGGCTGCGTCTTGACAATTGAAACAAAAACAGATTCACTGAGGGAGAAACAAGGCAAATAGAGATGGAAAGACTTTAAGAGTGAAATACCTCTTACCTCACAGATGCAAAGGATGATGAAGTGTAATGCCCATGGCTGAAGAGGGCGGGGGAGACATCGTTAGGTGACATCCTAAGAGAAAGGAATCACTGAAGCAAAGTGCGGCTCCTGGCAAACTTCTAGGCCAAATAATGAGTGGTGAGAGGGGCACAGGAATGAATCGTCCCACATCGAAAAGGGAGGAAGATCCTGAGCTGTATAAGTAGATAATATGATCTCAAATAGTAGAGGGGCATTTTGGAGCAAAACCGCTAAGTTAATGATAGAAAACTTTATAGTTAAACGTGCTTGGGCTAGAATAGTACTGAGATGGATGGCCTTCTGGGAAGTGCTCAAGTCACGCAGTTTTCCTAAAATCAAAGTGAAAAATACTTTTATATTTGGATTACGGGATGTTACACGAAGGCTAGCGAGGTACAAATATAATACATCAAACCTTGACTAGCCTCGAGTCAGAACACTAAGTGAGGTCAAGGCTCGACATGCTCGAGCTAAGCTTTATCGAGGTTGAAGCTCGACCATGAGTTGAACCTCATAAGAAGTCGGATTTAGGGCCTTAAACTCAAGGATCGACCACAAAATCGAGGCCAGAGCTGACAACAGCAGTGGCTTGTGCAGTTGCTACGATCACTCTCACTCTAACAGTGGCACCAAGTTTTCTAATATTAGAGTTGTGGGCATACTAGATTTTTTTTGGTTTTTTTGATAAAACTAGATACTAGATTGATGCCACATGTCATTACTCATTAGAATTGTACAAATGGTCATAATTCAAAGCATATTCCAACAGAATGATTTCGCAAGGTCAGTTGACATTCCACTACAAAGTTAGGAAGCATCAATATGCGGAAAAGATTGTCCAAGAAGCCAACATTTACTGTAATTTACCATAGTAGATAGACCAAGGGACTTTATAGATAACAACAACAACCAAGCCTTAATCCCACTAGGTGGGGTCGGCTACATGAATCCTTTGTTTCCATTGCGCCCTATCAGTTACCAAATTCTTATCTAAGTCTAAGTAACTAAGATCACTCCTTATAGTTTCTTGTCATGTCTTCTTTGGTCTCCCTCTTCCTTTTTGTACATGGGCAAAATCCAATAACTCAATTTTTCTAACTGGAGCTTCAATCGGCCTACGATTTAGATGTCCAAACCATCTAAGCCGACTTTCTCTAAGTTTATCCTCAATTGGTGCAACACCAACTTTCTTTCGGATATAACAAGACTTAATTGCAAACTTGTTGGAGTAAGCCACATCGATTTGTTTGCTTCATTTAGCTCTATTTAAAGCAAAATACAAGTGACTTCAAAGCCCACAGTTGGGACGGCGAGAGCATAAATACCAAGGGGTCTTGAGTTTGAAGCGTGGGGTGGTGGAAATATTGCCCTGCCTGGTCAAAAATTTATTTTAAAAAATCCAAAAAAAAAAAACAAGAAACATTCTAATCTATAAACAAAACTCTAAAACGGATATCATGAGTATTACAATCCAGATTATTGATAGTTGGGCGGTGTTTTGAGGTTGGGGGAGGTTTTATATGATAAAGCTGGCCTCGGAAGTGAATGTGGAATACGATCTATTATAACAAACAACTGTTAAGTTATCACAGATACACACGAACCAATAAAAGAAACAAACAAACAAAGAAAAAGAATCAGCTGAAATTGAGATATCAAATAACGATCTTCTTTCCAAGTATCTTGCTATGCTATAGCAAGAAATCCCTAAAGCACAGGGCTCATTAATTATCACATTTAAGTGTATTTCGTGAAAGTGATCATTTAAGTATATTTCATAGAGACTATATGCTGGGAAGATGCCCAATATAATCAATGATTGCTTTGAAAGAGTATGATCGAAAGGAATCAATAACTAGGGGGATCGAAACAAAGTTTTATAGGGAAAAAGAAAGATGAAAAGATTCGAGTTCCATCGAGCTCCACTCATCTGCGCCCTCCCGCCCCCCTGCGGATGCTCAGCATGAGCAAAGAGATGGCCATCATCAAGGAGAATGGCGGCTAAAAAGAACTCAAGAACTCGATGAATCGAAGCACATTTTCCTCGGGAAAAGAAAGTAGGAGAATGCATGTCACTGCGAGATTAATTCACCATCTGCCCATGCATATGCAGAGAGCCCAAGGTTGAACATAAAGATCAATGCAAGAAATCGAATACATTTTCCTTCGAAAAATAAAAAGTAGAGAGCGAGTTCAATCGAGCTCGATTCACCTGCAACCCAACGCACATTCCGAGTATAGATGACTACGATCAAGAAGAATGGCGGCAATAGCTGTAACTCAAGAGCTAGAAGAATCGAACATTAGAAATCGAATCACCTGCGCCCCGATTGGAAGAGCTGCTGATTGCTGATTCGCCGATCGGAAGGTCCCGTCGGCAGCAATCCAAGCTCTCTTCAAACCACGCCGGCTTCGAAAGTTTCGAGCTCTGAGCGTAGGCGAGCGAGCGATCTCTGTGGAGAAGGCGGCAAAAAATACGTGATGGTGAGGCGACCGGCTGATTCCGGTGGACTTCGGAAGAATACTGTCTGCAGCCGGTGAGCTGTTGTCACTGACACGGTGACACGTGGTCTTTCTAACTGTGTGCACGCAAAAAACAGACCCCGGAAACGACTAAGATTTTCCCTATAAAACTTTGTGGGTGGTGATTTTTTTCAAACTTCAAACTCAAATGATCTGAAACTTGATCGATTTTTTTTTTTTTTGAAAAAGATCGTATTTGATGTACCACTCTATTTGTTGATGCAAAAAATGCACCACCACAGAGAGAAATGAGACGACAATTTTTACGTAGAAACCCGAGTGTCCGGGGGAAAAACCACGACGCCGTCCAGGCGATTTGAATCCACTAATTCC
>JAEMOT010001215.1:97284-161247 GCA_019297695.1 Apostasia ramifera
GCTGCTGTTCGGCGAGGGGCCGCCGTTGAGAAGCTGTTAGGCGAGGGGTGTTTAGAGAAGGTTCTAACACTATTAGAAATTTAATAGCTTTTTTTTTCCATATTCATTCTGAAAGAAATAAAATCGATTCACTTAATAATTTTATTAAAAAAAATATTAAGATTATGTTGCATTAGTTTTGAGAAACAGTATAGAAAAGCCTTTTTTACAAGGAAAAAAAGAGTAAATGAAATAATAATATATATTTTTATTAAATTTTTTCAATATTTTATTTCTATTCGTTTATTGTATAAATTTAAGTTTCGAGAATCATCATTTTGGATAGTTTTAAAACTTGTATATTTTTTATTTTCGGGCTAAATTAGCCAAAACTGTGAAATTTTGATTTTTTAGGTCAATATTTTTTAAACTCGAACCAAAACCGAAATCATAACCGCTCCCCATCAGCAAGACGACGGTGCTGCTACTCGACAAACACAAAGCAAATTTCGGGTATAGATTATGAATTTTGACTCATTTATTAAACGGGTCGGGTTCAGATTGGGCATAATTGGGTCGGGTAGAGTTCGGGTTGGGCATTTATCAAAAATATTCTATGAACGAGTTGGGTCGACCCGTCAATCCGACCCATTTATTAATCGGGTCGGATTCGAGTCATAAATTTCGACTCATTTAATAAACAAATCGAATTCGAGTTGAAGCTATTTGGTTCGGGTCGGATTCAGATTCGACCCGATCCATTTTGCCACCCCTTGCCAAAAACCATACATTTCCCCTGTTTTCTCTCTCTCTCTACAGTTTATCTCCTTGTACCCTTCCACAGATGCAAATATGGCGTACTCCAAATCCATTATCGCAGAATCCCGTGGCAAGCGGCACGAATCTCTTCTCATTCAACAGAACTGCCACAGGAAGAAGAACGAGAGGAGTGTATAGACCGGAAAAAGGCCAGGCTTAGTACGAGTTGGAGGAACCTTGATCTTATCCTCTCCTTACAAAGCAAAGAGCTTCCACTTGAAAGGTTCATCCGAAATATCTATCCCGTTACCTAGGTAGAAGAGCTTGCCTTGCTTGTATTGCTACTTTCTGCTTATGTTCATCTGTCATACAGAAAGATCAAACTTGCTCTCGAATTTACAAGTTTGGAAGCAAGTGCAAGTGATGGCCTTACTCAGCCGGTTTCTATTTCCCGCGCACTATCTTTGATCCTTGCCTTGACTATAGATGTTGGATCACACTAAGATTATGCATAGATAAATCCTCTTGTGGAATCTCGCCCAATTTACTTAGAGCAGTGATGCGCGTTTTGGAGCAAGCTCTGTTCTCACTAGATGTCATTGTTATGTCAAAAGGGGTAAAATCTAATGGACTCTTTCAGAATGTTCTGGAGTGTTTGACATCGCTTCTTGCCTCCAATTCGAGAGCTTTTTACAATGTGAGCCTGGATTTATGGATCTCATGTACTGCAACTGTTGTCAATCTAGTTACTACCGTTTCTAGCAGGCAGGAGGACGCTCCTGGGACGGCTAAGATCCTCTTGGACATTTCAGCCATATTGCTTGAGCACTTCGCAATTTTCTTGAGGTTCCATCCCAAACCCAAGAATATTTATCTTTCTCATGTCGGTGGTTTTCTGAGTACTAGAAATTCAGTGAGAAAGAAGGAGGGATCAAGAAGTTCCAATGAATGCTATCACAGGCATTTATTTCAGAAGCTAGAAAAAATTGTTGCAGAGAAGGAGCTAACAGCACTGGGTGGTTTTGGATGCTTGCTCAGATTGTTTGCTAGTAAAATCATGGGCCCCAAAGGGGATTCTATGTTATTTAGAGAATGCGGGACTTTGAAAAATAATGTTAAGGTATCTGGAGATGCTCTGGATGCAGGTAGGCCTCTGTTTGAAGTATTTGTTCAGTTTATGGAACCTCTACTGCATGAGTGTAAATGTTATGCAGAGGAGAAATTATCCACTGTGGTGGTGGGTTCAGAAAACAAACTAATGGAAGTACATTGCATGCTTAGTAATAGTGGAATAACATAATTGAGTATTAATTCATACCAAAAGTGCTGACATTATGGAGATGATATATTGTCTATTTAAATATACAGAATTATTGTATTAGCATGTAAAAATCTGCCATTAGGGAAAGTTATAATACCATTGATTGTAACCAAATTTGTATTCTGAAAACTCCATTATATAAGGAGCCCAGCTATTTCAATAAAGAGCAGAGAAAGATTTTATTGTCTCCTATCTCCTCTCATTTCTTATCATGGTATCAGAGCCGACCTCCCGCAGTACGATGTGGTTCGAGAACGAACCAGACAGAAGCTGGTGGGCCTGTGACGCCCGTGGCCGAAGAGGGCGGGGAGTGATCGCCAGGTGATGTCCTAAGAGAAAGGAATCACTGAGGCAAAGTGTGGCTCCTGGCAGGCTTCTAGGCTAAATAATGAGTGGTGAGAGGGGCACAGGAATGAATCGTCCCACATCGAAAAGAGAGGGAGATCCTGAGCTGTATAAGTAGATAACGTGATCTCAAATGGTAAAGGGACCTTTTGGGGCAAAACTGTGAGGCTAATGATGGAAAACTCCGTAGTTAAGCGTGCTTGGGCTGGAGTAGCATTGGGATAGGTGACCTCCTAGGAAGTACTCAAGCACGCAGTTTTCTTAAAAGCCAAAGCGGACAATACCTCTATAATAAGATCATCGCTGCGCCTCCTCGTGTGGCCACGTCAATCTCGCGTCGCCAGGCCATCGGCCTCTTCGTCAGCTCGCCGACGCTCGAACTGTTTTTCTGTTGGCGTTTCTGTTGGCGTTCACTCAGCCATTGAAGCACCTCTGCTCACACTGCCATCATCGATTTTCGCCGGACTGGTTTTCTGTCGATGCTTCCTTAGCCATTGAAGGATCTCCTGCTTCATCCGAGCTAGCCCATCAGATCTGATCTATCACCTCTTTCTCTTGCAAACATCTCTGCGAAGTGAATCAGAGAAGCTCTTAAAACTCCCAATTTCCATCAGCCTGAGAAGTTCTTACACAATTAAATAATTAGGCAAATTATGTACAAGGAGTCTCACTATTTAATCATCTACCAAAAGCCTGCTGCACTTCCTTCAAGATGTCCGAAATCAACTCTTCTTCTCCCAGTAAGAATACTATGTCTCCCTCGCCACTTAACAGCACATCCCCTTTGTCTTTGCCATCTAATACAATATCATTTCTTCCTCTAAAATTGACGAGAGATAATTATCTTCTCTGGAAAACTCAATTTCTCCCTCTACTACGTGCTCATGATCTTCTTGGAGTGGTTGATGGCACTGAATAATGTCCACATATAACGGATCCCACCTACGGTGCTTGGATCAAGAAAGATCAGCTAATCCTCACTTGGATCATTTCTACGCTCACAGAGTCTGTTCTCCCTCTGGTGGTAAATTTGAATACTTCTCATGATGTCTGGAAGACTCTAGCACAAACTTTTGCTTCACATTCTAGAGCACGAGTTCTCCAGCTCAAAGCTCAATTGCAGATGATAAAACAGGGAGATAGTTCTATTGATGACTATATGCAGTCTGTAAAGAACATCGTTAATAATTTAGCTGCTATTGGACATTCTGTGACCGAACCAGATATTTTAATGCATATTTTTGCAGGCCTAAATGCCACATATGATAGTTTGGTTCCTACCATTACTACTCGTGTGGATGATTTCTCAGTTGAAGAGGTTCACGGAATTCTTTCATCTCATGAACGCCTCCTCCAACTCAAATCTGCACAGAGTACTGATACATCATTCCCATCAATTAACACTGCTGGACGAAATCACTCCTCCTCATCCTCCTTTAGTCGCGGAGGTTGTGGAGGCCGTGGTGGTCGTGGACGAGGACGCAGTCGTGGAAAAGGACGTTGTCAAACATGTCTCATTCCTGGACATTATGCTCATGAATGTTATAAACGTTTTGATCAACGATTCATTGGAGGTCTTAATTCCATAAATCGTGATGGATCCTATGCAGCTACTCAGCCACTCACATCTCAGAGTACCACACATGCCAGAGCTTATGACAGTGCTATTACTTCCTCTCCTGGCATATCTACTGATCCCGCTTGGTATCCCAACTTTGGAGCATCTAATCATGTCACGCCAGATTATACTATTCTGAACAATCCTACACCATATGTGGGTGCAGATACAGTTCAAATCGGCAACGGTACAGGTTTGCATATAACTAACCTTAGAAACACATTTGCTCTCCTCATCTCGTCATCTACACCTTAAAAATATTTTACATGTTCCCTCTATTACAAAAAATCTTCTTTCAGTGAGACAATTTACCCATGATAACAATGTTATATTTGAATTTCACCCTCATGAATGTTTTGTGAAGGATCAAGCCACCAGGAAGATTCTACTCTAAGGAGGAACTAAAAATGGTCTCTACCACCTTCCACAATCACCAACTGCTTTTATTAGGGAACGTACCAGCAAATCATCTTGGCATGCTCGTCTTGGGCATCCTTCCCTTCGCATTGTTCATCATATTATTCGCAAATATGGTCTACCTATATCACCATCTTTTGTGTCACGAATTTGCTCTGCATGTATGAAAGCAAAAAGCCTAAATTACATTTTCTTTAGCTACTTCTGCATCTTCTTCTCCATTAGAACTTATATATTCAGATATTTGGGGTCCTGCTCCTATTGCTTCTAATGGAGGTTTTTCCTATTATGTTATTTTTGTTGATGATTTTAGTAAATTCACTTGGCTTTTTCCTATGAAATATAAATCTGATCTGCTTAATATATTTCTTCGCTTTCAGCGACATGTTGAACGGTTCTTTGGATGTAAAATCCGTTCCTTCCATTCTGATTGGGGAGGAGAGTACCAAGCCCTACATCGTCATCTAGACTTTTCTGGTATCATTCACCGTATTTCCTGTCCTCATACACCAGAACAGAATGGATTTGCTGAAAGAAAATATCGACATATCATTGAAACTGCCTTAGCTCTCCTACAAAATGCCTCTGTACCTCTTAAATTTTGGGATGATGCTGTCTTAACAGCAATCTATCTCATAAATCGCCTTCCATCCCCCCTTCTTCGTCATATGTCCCCATTGGAAAAACTGTATGATCGTACACCCAACTATACATTCCTTCGTGTCTTTGGTTGTGCTTGCTATCCCTGGCTACGACCTTATACGAAACACAAACTACAACCCCGCTCACAATTATGTGTCTTTCTTGGTTATAGTACTATGCATCATAGTTACCATTGCTTACATATACCATCCGAGCGAATATATATTTCTCGACATGTTACTTTTGATGAAAGCTACTTTCCATTTTCAGATATACAAGCTGATGTGATGCATCCATCTGGTACTTTTCTCCACAATGATGGCATTCTTGGGCCTATCCCAGCTCTCTCCCACACATAAATGGTCATGGTTTATAGGGAGATGCACTTGAAACCGTGAACTCCTCAGCGACCAGCACTCCATCTAAAGCTCAAATCTCATCACCATTGCTGCATCATAATGAGAATATCCTGGAAACGCCTTTATCAACAAATACATCAAAGACTATTGATAGCCCTACCTCATCTACATCACCACCTCTACAAACTCGTCCTCTTACAGAAATCTATCAACGCACAGAGCCGGTGAGCCCTTCCACTTTCATTGCTCTCAAACACCCACTTCCTACTGTTCTGCTTACATCCACGCACATGCCGGAACTTACTTGCTTCACTCAGGCATCAGATTCTGTTTGGAGTGCTGCAATGGCAACAGAGTTTGATGCTCTGCTTCGCAATGGTACATGGGATTTAGTGCCACGCAATCAATCTATGAACGTGATAGGATGTAAATGGGTATACAAACTCAAGCATCGAGCAGATGGCTCCATTGAAAGACACAAAGCACGTCTTGTTGCTAAAGGCTATCATCAAGAACCTAGTCTTGATTACATAGACACCTTCAGCCCAGTAATCAAAATTACAATAGTCGGATTATTGCTCTCCATTGCTATCAGCTCTAATTGGAATATCAGACAACTTGATGTCTCCAATGCATTTCTTCATGGTTCACTTCAGGAGACAGTATACATGGAACAACCACCTGGTTTCACTCACCCTCAGTATCCATCTCATGTGTGTCATCTATGAAAATCTCTTTATGGCCTCAAACAAGCTCTGCGAGCTTGGTTTAACCGTTTAGGAGGATGGCTTCACACACAAGATTTTCTCGGATCGAAAACAGATACCTCTTTATTCTATCGGTGTACATCCTTCTCTAAGGTATATATTCTTATATATGTTGATGATATTCTGATAATAGGAGATGATCCCAAGGCCATCACTGCAATAATACAATCACTAAGTAAGGAATTCTCTATTCGAGACCATGGCTATGCACACTACTTTCTTGGCATTGAACTTCACTCACACTTCAAAGGATCTCTCTTATCCCAAAGTAAATATATTCTTGGTCTTCTTCAACGTGCTAAAATAGATGGTGCACGCTCAATTTCTACCCCAATCTCTCTACACTATCTATAAAGACCTCTCCTACAATGAATGATCCTTCACTTTATCGAAGTATTGTCGGTGCCCTTCAATATGTTACCATCACTAGGCCAGACATCACTTTTGCTGTTAGTCGTGCTTGTCAGCTCATGCATGCTCCTACTGAAGATCATTGGACTGGTGTCAAACGAATTCTTCGAAATCTCAAAGGCACCATCCTCTATGGGCTACAATTTCATCGTCATTCGTCTCACACATTGCATGCTTTCAGTGATGCTAATTAGGCTGGATCTCCTAATGATCGTCGATCAACTGGTGGTTTTGCTATCTTTCTAGGCAACAATCTAATATCCTGGAGCTCAAAGAAACAACCCACAGTCTCACGTTCAAGCACCGAGGCTGAATACAAAGCCATTGCCAATGCTACTACAGAATTAGTATGGCTCCAATCTCTTCTCAATGAATTACACCTACCAGTTACAGGCACGCCAACACTCTGGTGTGACAATATTGGAGCAACGTATTTGACAGCTAATCCAGTCTTTCATGCTCGCACGAAACACGTTGAAATCGACTTCCATTTTGTCCGAGAACGTGTAGCAAGTCACCAACTCAAAATGTGATACATATCTACCAAAGATCAGCTTGCCGATATCTTTACGAAACCGTTATCTCGACAACGATTCCAGATGCTATGCACCAATCTCCACGTTATCTCACCCACGTCGAGATTGCAAGGGGCTAATAGTGGAATAACATAATTGAGTATTAATTCATACCAAAAGTGCTGACATTATGGAGATGATATATTGCCGATTTAACTATACAGAATTATTGTATTAGCATGTAAAAATTTGCCATTAGGGAAAGTTATAATACCATTGATTGTAACCAAATTTGTATTCTGAAAACTCCATTATATAAGGAGCCCAGCTATTTCAATAAAGAGCAGAGAAAGATTTTATTGTCTCCTATCTCCTCTCATTTCTTATCACTTAGATCTGTGAATGAGGCTCTTGAAAGTTTCATTCAAGAGAGTGTATATATACGCACAGAGGATACACCTGGCAAAAACCATTATAATTTTCTGAAAGAGGTTTTTAACACTATTTTTTCTATTTTAGTCAAGATGCATAGGTTTTTGTTGTCAGCATTGCAAATAGGCAATGTAGGTGTACAAAAGTTGGTTCTTATAATAGCCAGGAAGATTTTTGTGGCTGTTAGTTATCTTTTAGAAATTGAGTACGAGCTTTTTGAAGATGTTCTAGTGATGATTTGGCTAATGCTGCTCTCCTACTTGGCTGCCAACTTGTCTGTTATAGGTGCAAAGCCTTGTTCTCTGCTGATACAAGAGATTTTGAGCTTTGGTTGCAAAGTAATTAAGGTTTATCATGAAATTCGTCAGGTTAGTGAGACCTTTCTTTGATCTTTTGTCCATATAATTTCCTAAAGTTATCTTGGTTTTTGTGATTGTAAACAACCAATAGTTTAAAAGATATTCTCATGTGATTAATGGTCCAATGTATTAACCTTATTTACTGTAAATATTGCATAAATTATAGCTTTATCTTTATGAAATTTGATCTGACTATACTATCTTTCCTTCTATTAGACACCGATCACTTTTTTTTTTACTTTAATCAAACTCATATTATGAAAATGAATGAACTTTGGTCTTTTTTACTTTGTTTATTTATTTAGTTAAAACTCAAAGAGAGAAGAGCATATATCTACTTTAACTAGATTAGTATATATGAGTTTATGTCATATTATCTATGTTATTTTCAATTATATGTCGTTTGCATCGAGCTAATAAATTTAGGTTGGATTTAAATTAAAACTGCAACTAATTTACTGATGTATATTTAAACTTTCATCTCATTTAGATAATTTGTGATAGGTTGAAAGTAATTAAATAAATTTTAAAATATTATTTTAATTTAAAATCTTTTAAACTCAATAGTTGTTGAAGGATATCTTTATTTTTTGTATTTCAATTGTCTATAATATTTTTTTAGTGATATTAATAATGTTTAAAAAATATAATTAATTTGAAAAAAAATTTAAAAGATATTTTTGAAAATTATAATAACAAAATGTATAAATTATTATAATTTACTATAGATTTATATCTTAAATATGAGAATATGACATATTATACATAAATATAACAGTCGTATCCTGACGTATCCGTATTTTACTTTTTTTAAGTTTGGCGTATCGTTGTATCCGTATCATATCGTATCCGTATCACCGTATCATACTCGCGCTTCATAGTTTTTTTCTGATAACAGCCTTAAAATGCAGGGCATAACAAATGTCTTAAGGAAAGCATGCTGAGCTTAGTGAAGCTTGTTGCAGTAGAAAAACTAGATAACGCAGCTGCTTGTTGATACGAAATCATTTTTTTATTGCCAAAATGCTAGCGTGCGTAAAGCTTGCTGCGATCCCAATTGCATAATCCCAGTGCATCTTTCAATTTTAACATCTGAGTCTGTACATGAGTTGTATTTTATGTATAAGACATTTGAGTCTATGTCAGATCAACTGTTTCAACATTTTTTCTCAAAGTAAAAGTTTCGGGATTAGACAAGTATTGGGTAAGCATGGGATTTTTAAAAATTAAAAATAAAAATTGATACACCACATGAGATATCGGATGCGTATCGGTAGAGTATTGGGAAGTATCGGTATCCAATCCAGATACGTTAGGCTTCGCGAAGTATCGGTGCTTCATAGGTTATAGGTTGTAATTACCAATAAATTTTATTTACAATCTGAGTAAGATATCTTTCCTTGTGTAGATACTGACTATAAAACTAATCTTTTGTAAATTTTTAACTCATATGACTGAAAGCTATTTTTATTTTCAGATACTTGCCTGCTTTAAGCATGCATATAGCCCAAATTGTCTTACCTTAGAATACTTTATTGCCATTGCTTATGGAAGCTAGTTTGGTAGCTTAGGACCACTGTGCATGAACCTGAGAGGGCTGCATGACAGTTGCTGTGAACTTGTGAAAGCCAGGGGAGGGAGGAATTGAAGTATTTTTGATATATGAAATATACTTGCCTTAGTTTAAATGTGAGCCAAGTTACAAAACATTGCTTTTTCTCTATTTTGCACAGGAGTGTTTGAGGACTTCTCTTATTTTATGTCTATTGCATGCACTCTGTTTTTAATGAAACTCCAAAATACAGAACTCTCTTCTTTTCATTTTTCAGATAAGAGATCAAAAGAACACACTTCAGAAGTATGTTTCCTTCTTTCTTTTCAATTATGTGACCACCTTCTGCGGACGGAGCCGCACTAAATCAGGAATTAAAAGGTCTAGTATTGTCCATAGTTCTAATGATAACAGGGAACACATTTTGTCCTGCTATCTTGAGTTGGTTCTTCCTAAGTATAAAGTCTCTGATGATTTGCCTCTGACTTGCTGCCATTTTGCTGCAGAGAGATTGATGAGACATTGAGACCTGGTGTATATTCCTTGATAGATATATGTTCAGAAGCTGATCTTCAACGGGTACACACTATGCTTCCTGTTTAGTTAAACCAGTTCCTAAAAGAACAAAACTAGGGGTGTATTCTGTTACTGATTTGCCAAATTTATTCATTTGCAGCAGGCCCATGTAGGAGTAAGCTTGAATCTTTGCGCAAGGAATATAAGCGATTGTTCGAGTATAAAGGGAAGATCTATTTATTTTGATGCCAACTCGACTCGAATTTTGGGGCATGATTCGTCAAACCAACCCACAGCTCAAAGCTAAACTGGTTTGACTTGAACTCCAAAATTTTGGTTCGAGTTGTCAGATTGAGTACAACTTTGTCAACTGTAATTTTGATTATTAACTCATTCTTCTCCCTCACCATTAGAGGAAGCGCAAAAAGATCATGTCTTACATGTCAGCTTCTGAGTTGTATGTTATTCAAGAAAAACTATCATTGTAGTTAAATGATTTTTTTGTTTGCGTTTTATGGGGGCATGTTCTTCCATTTTATTGTGTTGCGATATTATGTTATTTAAAAGATTGAGTATTTAATTTAATAATATATTTAGATAATATTATAAAAATTTATAAGATTGTTATTTAAAAATATCTAGATATTACTCAAATTAAAGTGATGGAGAGAGAGTTTACAACTCATGCGAAAGACATAATAAAAAATATATTCTATATTCTATTATAAATGCAAAGAAAAATATAGACGTCATAATTACTCAATTATTGTATCTCATCTATTTTCTTTAACAAATAGCAAAATTATTTATGGATTATGAATTAATTTTAAATTATAGTAAAAGCAATTCATCCAATACTGTATATTTGTCATTTGTGTTGGAAAGCACATCTACCAATAAATCTGCTTAAAATGATAATATATATTTTTTCAAACAATCAGATGTCTGCTCAACAAAAAGAGAAGGTAATTTTATAAATTTCTATTATCATTATGATGTAAAATAGATAACTAATATAACTCTTTTCTTTAGTTCCCAATAATACAAAATTATTTCTTCGTGATTATATACTGTACCTCCTGAAACTACATGCCCATACTGTTAAGCTATTAAATTTGCTTATGAATCTGAAAATTTTTATTGCAGAAATGGACAAATTAGATTAGCTGCTATTAAACTACCTGATGAGTTCATTGTCTTATATAACTGGAACAATATTAACACATTGGAATTTAGGCAACATGTATGCTCATACAACAATATTTTCGCATTTACATCTCTTGGGGTTAAATATGATAAATCATTAATAAAAAACACACTTGGTGTTTATACATTTAGAGTATAATGACAAATACATCATTTAATTAGAACTGCCTGCAATTCAAATGAACAAAAATCACCGCTCCAATTATATTTTTATGACACACAAAATAAAATTACAAACCGAGCACAAAGGAACACACATTTAAGTAAGAAGACTATATCAATGTTGATTTGTTTATCATCAAAAAATCCTTATGCAATTTTCTTTTGAAGTTTGAAAGACATCGAAGCTAAAGAAGAAAAAATTATTCTTCGAACACATTTTGGTCTTGATCAACGAACTCATAATACTTCTACAAGTGCTCAAGTTGTTGATATACTATCTAACCAATCAGCAGATCTTCTGCTAGAAGGCATTCACATAATTATATATAGCTTATCAGGTCAATCTTATAGAATTTAATATTATTATTGTGATATCTCGAAATTTGAATTGAGGTTTAAAATTTAAACTGATTTGGACTGAAAATGAAGGAGGTTGGACCTAACAAGAATAATTGTGGACCTATTCATTAGAGATTAAAAACAGGGGGCTAAATTGCAATTGTTCCAAAACAGATACGAACAACCGCTGAACCGCCTTTCTCTGCTTTTTCCGCACGTCGCCCGCGTCTGGAGAGAGAGAGAGGGAATTTTTCTCTCTCCCTCTCGGCTTCTCTCTCCCGCATTTGCCGCGCCAGCCGCGCCCGCCTCTGTCCATTGGTTCCGCCCAAGCAAAAGCAACAGCAGCAGCGGTGGCTGCTGCAGGAAAGCAGGAGGAAAAAGGAGATAAAAAAAGGAGGAGAAGAAGAAGAAAGAAAAGAAAAGGAAAAAGGAAGAGGAAGAAGAGGAGAGCTAGTGAAGGATTTTCAAGCTTTATTTAAACGATAAATCAGTTAGTAATTCTTCCCTAAAGTTGATGTTGAATTATTATTATTAAGTTATGAATATGATTTAATATTACTAGAATGTGAAATTATGTTATTATGCTATATATGCTGTTAATTGAACAAGAGAATGAGTGTGATATGCTTGTCTGTGAGGTGATGTGGTACTAATGAATTTTTATATACCAAGAACCGACAAGGGCGAAAAGTTTCCTATATATATGTGTTATTCTGACGAGGGCGGGGAGTGTATGCCAGGAGATGTCCTAAAGTGGAATCTCCGATGCAAGGTGCGGCTCCTGTCAAGGCTTCTAGGATAACAAGCTGTAGGAACTTTTGTCAGGCTTCTAGGTGAAAGGATATGGAAATAATAGATGCACATCACTAAACAGAATAATAAAGTAAGTTAATGATATGTAGATTGTGATGATAATTATGTATATGAGGCATGTTATGTTTTAAATTTATGTGAAATATTATTGAGATAATTTTAATGTAAGACGTGCAAATTTATTTATGATGATAATTATTTATTTATCTGCAAGAATATCAAGAGCATGATGTGTATTTTATGCATGTTTGAGTTGTTTACTAAGCTTAAAGGCAAATGTGATTTGCGGACTTGGGACAATTAAATGTGATTTGCGGACTTGGGACAATTAAATGTGATTATAAAGATATTTTAAAGTTCGACAATAAATTAAAAAGGGTTTCTTGTCATGTTTATGTCCCTACCTATGCTCGAGCCATGCCATGTGACTTGGTAACCTGCCAAATGTTGGGAATGGTTGCCATGATGTGTTAACAACTTGCCACTACAAGGGATGGTTGTTTGTTATGTGGCACTCCTCCATATGGGGGTATAGGAGTTGTCAAGGATCCTATGTATATGTGATGATGAAAAAAGAGGCAGTAGTGACATAATCCAAGAAACTGGGGCCCAAAAGATAAAACTATAAAAAAATAAAAGAATTTGCAGTGTATTATTTCGATTGCATGACTTTACTTGTATCATTTTATTATGATATCTGAGCATGTTTTGAATAATCATGTTTTATATTGGATAGTTTTACCTACTGAGTTTGTATTAACAAGCTCCTGCCATTTTTGGTGGCAGGTATGGCATAAGAAGAATTACGGGTTGCGGCAGGAAGTGTGGATGGTTTAATGATATGAGATTAAAGTTTAGGTTTGACGCCTCGGTTGCTGGTGGCTCGGGCCGGTGTATAAGGCCGGTCGGGTGCCGGCATCCGGGACGTCATGATGTTATGATTCACTACAATATCTTTTTTTATTTCCTTACGGAGATACGGGATGGCACCAAGGTATATTAAAATTCGACAATGACTATCTAAGTACATCAAATAATAGAAAAATAAAAAAGAAAAAGAAAAGAGTTTACAATAGTTGGAGATATGCTATAATTAGAAGAAAAAAGTAAGATATTATTTTTATTTTAAAATTTTATATGTACTGATAATTATAATAGTATAAATAACTGACATATGCTGACTATTTCCTTCACAGATAAAGCATCTAAATAAAAAAAAAAATCGTCTCTTGTAAAGAATATTATTATTATAAACTACAAGTACGTCCTACAGAAACCTCCATTTTACTTAAAAAATTAGTCGTCTATTGCAACAGTATGTTTTAGACATGCATATCAAAATTAAAAGTGATAGAGTGGACTTTTACAGACAAGAGCAAGAAAAAATAAGAGTAGATCTATATTAAGGAGTTGTTGACAATATTGCTCTTGAAGAGAGAAGTGTATCAAAAATTGAAAAATATATTATTTTACCTGCAGGATTTATATATAGTCCTTGTGATATGCACAATGATATTTAGATGTAATGGCATTGGTACAATAATTTCGAAAACCCAATATATTTCTTACAATACTCTGTAATCCTACGTGGAACATAGCTAGTGTTGAATTAGAGTCAAATAAAATTGCACAAAATAGACCAGACTTGACATGTAGAATATTCAAAGCAAAGCTAACTGAATTGAAGGATTTGATTTTTCTTTTAAAAAAAAGCACGTGCATAATCCACATATTGAATTTTGTATATAATGTCATTAATGTTTTCATAACAATTTAAATCATACTTTTATTAACTTTAAAATGACAAAGTGGATTGTTAGGATTTGATGTACCTAAACTTTCTAAAATTCTGTATATCTATGTTTGCATGTATATATACATGCATCTGTATATGTCCTGTAAAGATTAATATTTTCTTGTATTAAATAAAAAATATTTAGTTATCACACAGAATTTGTTCTTATTTGCATTTTAATATTTTATATATATGTATATTTTTACGTCTTTATATGCATGTTATTTTATAACTTAATATTTTGTAGGTTATTAGCCGAAATAGTAATACATGATAAGACAGCAAAAACTTTAACAACAGTATTTGGCGAACAAGCTGAATTAATAACAAATATAACAGCAAATACCTTTGAAAATTTGAAACAAGAGATAACATTATATCTTGCAAAATAATATAACTGATAATTGAAAAAAATGTATGATATTTAATTTCAATCTATAGTAACAACAATATGTTTTATACAGGAAAAATTTTATGATTCAACATTACATATGCAGTAGCTACAAAAAAAATAATTATACTTCAATACTTGCCAAGAAACTCAAGAATATAAAAGCATCTCAAGAACCTGGCTAACTACTATTTCCATTATAGAAATTGAAAACAATGAACATGAGTTGAAAAGAAAAAAGTAGAAAAACTTAAGGTCTCACGAAGTTTCTTTATTTGTACATATTTTTTGGATACGACGTTAAACTATTATACATGCAACTTATTTGCATATATAGTTTTTGCATATATAGTTTTAGGAAGCACAACTTCATAATAGGTTTTGTTTTTTGAATTCTGGTGCTTAGCGAAGAAGAAATCATGCTCTCCCTGAGGCGAGTTCTCCATCTCATTGCTTCTACTAGCATTGATCGCTTTTGGGGCATTGGGAGGTGGATATGGTTTATATAAGCTCTATGATGCTCACAGAACAATATCATCTCATTGCTTGCGGCATATTTTGGATTTCTTATGTAGGTCAGAGAACCATTTTGAGAACATTTAGAAAATCTTGGATACTACAACTCTGATCTACACAATGCATTACCTGATCTCGGATAACTGAGGATTTGAACCTTTATGTTAAATGTTATGTTTGTTATTTTTAATTACATTATTATATTTTCTGATTTTCCATGAATATGCCTTCTTAAAAAAGTTACAGAGTATATTTGCTAGCTGTCCTTTGAATTTATATAGTTTAATTGCTTCCCTCTATTGCTGAAATTATTTGAATTACTAAATTTTTCGTTGAATTTTGTTTAGCTATTTGAACAAGAGTTTAGCTATTTGAACAAGATGATCTTAGTCTTAATGGCTCCAAGATGTTTCTCTATTGATTATTATCGAGTTTTTTCTAATCAAACAAATTTAATAAAAAATGTTATACCCATTTGGTGTAAACACCATTTAATTGCCTAAAGTATAAAAATTACAAGTAATTCTCTTGATGCTAGGCAATTTTAGCTGGATTGGTGATAAGGCCAAGCAAGAGCTTGTTAAGAGGCTTTTTATTTTAAGTGAATTCATAATCAAAGATCAAAATAGAAAAAATTCTATCAAGTTGACATATTGGGGAGACATCTTTGTGTTGATATTGCTTGTGGCTCAGGATTTATAGGTAGTGCTATCGAACTTTTTTTTTAAATTAAATTAATTTAAATTGTTATTTGACACACACATCACACATAAATTTACGTGAACTCAGAGCCTGAGAAGTTTTCCCTTTTATATTAAGGCTCAGTTGCAAACATATATACTTGATGGCAATTCAGTTAAATTGTCACTTACACAATCATTCCTGTGCTTGACTCACAAAATATAACATTTTTTCTGCTGAGAAACCAAGCCTGGGCCAAAACATAGATCAATAAAACAATATTCTTAATCTACGGTATTTTCTTTTTCGACTGCCACAAGATCCACTGTGCCGTGAACTTGAGCTTCCGTCGCTGACATAAAAACATCTCTTTCCATCTTAAAATCAACAGCTGTCTTGTATACTCTTACAATCAATTTTACTCTTGTATACAACTCAAAGGCATTTCAGCAACTCCACAAGTATAGTGCAAAATCAACAGCTGTCTATTCGCTGCCTCTTAAAATCGTGTTCATGATTCTCCAAAGTTCTCGGAACCTTTTCATTTATGTGTTCATTTGCTTCATCCAGTTGTTGAGTTCCAAAAGTCCAGCCTGGGAAGTCTGATCCATCAAACAGAGATGTGGGCGTTGACCGGTAAAAGGCAACAGGACATTGTTTTATTCGCCGTCGAACCTGCATAGCAAATTGTTCGAAGATCTATTAATTTCCTTTCAAAGTACAGTCATAATTTTCCAGTCAGTTTAAGTAGTTGTTCTTAGTTAATAAATATAGTTCATGAATATAGTATTTTTGATAACAAATATGTGCCACTAGTATTATGTCATACAACATATACTTTAACAAAACAAGACTACTTCAAAATAAAAATAGCTTCTGTAGATTTTAACCAAAGCTTTAACATAGAACAGCAACTAAAGCATTATAATTCTTTAGCTCTTTGCATGAATTTTGTTGCAGAACTATATAGCAAGCATTTTCTGTTGCTCACCTCCTCTCTGAAAATGGTGGTATAAGAACCGGAACTAAAATCTGGAATGGCCATTTCATATGTTTTGGCTCTTTTGGTAAGGTCGTTCTCCAGCGATGCAACAAATCTGTTTGCAGAATAAAACCTAAATGAGAGGGAGGAGAGCAAAATTTTCAGTAAAACTGTAAAATAGTGACTTACCTGGAGACAGCAGGGCAATAGTGACTCCGGAGAGTATCAATTTCCCATAACGAACTTCCTGTGTCAAGTTATGATTCAGAGCATGGATTAGATGATGGAAAGGCAACGGTCCGCTAATATTAAAATAATTTTATTTTCCATCAAACTAATAAACTAGTATACTCTCTCTTATGTAAAAATAATGATTCTCTAACCAAACAAGCCCTTAGTCTAAAAAGATCATACCGTGATTCCATAACTCTCACTATCTTATCATAAAGACAGCATTCTCCACATTTGAGATTGTATTAAGCAGACTATGCAATATCAACACAAAAAAAGGTTTATGATTAAAAACAAATATGCAGCCAATGATATTTTCAGAAGAACTTACGCATTGCATTAGATCTGAGAGGGTCAATTTCGTCATTGTCAAATACATCAACGCCATTATTCCCACTGTGCTGTGATGGATATATATTTGACTCCTTTGCATGCTCGTTAGATTCGTCATATTCTGCAGCATCCTCTCCTTCCATAACATCAACAGAAATTTGCTGGAAGTTCAAGAAATCAAACACAAATATATGTCCATCATGGGAGGGAAAGAGAGAGATCACTTCTACATCATTCTCTTGAGAAAAACATGTCAAATAACAAAGCAACTACAGTGTATTGTACTTAAAAACTCTAACCTACACCATTTTACTACTAAAAAATGTAACAAAATTAAATTAACAGTAGTAAATGTTGTTAGAAGTAACGCATGGCATAAGTCCAGGATCACAAATTAAAGAGAGAGCAAAATCATATCGAGTTACCTGATTACTTCATATAATCTAAAGCACTTTTTTTCACCAAGAAAAATCACAATGAATGAAGCACAATAGATGATTAAAACGGAAGGAATATTACATGTTCATAAAATGGCAGAATGTATTACATGTAGCCAAAACATATTACCAGCAAAACTTCACAAATTGAGAAATAATACCTGGTTTACTAGAAAGTTGATTGAAGGATGCCTTCTAAGGAGATTATGAGTTAAAGCAATAATAACAAGCTCCCCAGAGGGAGGCACTGAAAGAGCCAATCTGCTCAGTTTTTTGGCAAATGCCGCAGCAAGATATGCAGGTAGATATGCAGATTTCAAACAGGTATCGAGGAGCTACAAAACATAACACATTAGGAAAATTATTTAATAAACCCCGTTGCAGCAAAAAAAATACAGAGATCATAGTTCAGAAGCTATTGTATCCTACTACATGATGAGAAATTTGTGAAAAATTATGAGATTATACAGATCAGTAAAGGACTAGAATTAATTACAAAATAATTCTATATCCAGCATATGGAAGAAAAGAAAACAAGTTGGTTCATAAACCTAATTCAATCTGACTGCAAGAAGATGTGCATTACAAAGGAAGTCAGCTTTATTCACGGAGAACTTTTGCAATATTTCTCAGAAGAAAGAAGAATTATATTTATGTTACAGGAGAAAAAATTTTCTAAAACCATTAATCTGTCCAAACAACTGAACAAGTAATACCAATTGGGTATGAGACCAACCACCATTGGAGATCTGTGTATAACACCGAGATAGCTTTGTTTTGTTTCAAATGACGAAACTTAAAGAGATCACAGATTTCTGATCTTTTAGACAACCCCAAATAATTAGGAAAAGGGTATAATAATAATGATGATGATGCAGGCCTGCCATGGTTCATATATATTAAAGAGACAACATTTATAAGAAATTAACAGGAAATTAAAGAATACAATTTGAATGGGCTTTAAACTTCTAGAATGCATTAATAATTCGGTGTAAGCTTGCAGATGTACTCCTTAATTAGAACGAGGCACTGCTTCCACTAATGGCTAACTCAGTGTCAGAAGTTACTCTGTTTTCTCATTCTTTCAATAAGCTTGTACTTCAATAAAATATGTCAATTAAACTAAACCAACCTAAAGGCTATTCAATAAAGTGCACGTTTACAATGAATGAAAACTAGCTTAGGTTATATAAAGGGAATCCATATATTAATGGTTTTATTGCATGATTATGTATGTCATATTGCTGCGCAGACATAACATAGGATGAATAAAATTGTAGTCGACAAGTGAAAAAACTCACACCACACACACACACACACACTAACATTAAGCAAAAATATATCACATGTCCTTTGTATTCTGACAGTTATAAGAGGCATTTCAGCACCATGATACCCACATTAAGGTATTCAATACTGCCTAACAAGAAAGTAACATAGTGGAGTCACTGTTTAAGAACGCTGATAATACTTGGAAAAAGACAGCACGGTGTTTTGCCATAAATACAGATGGTTTCAGTAAAGCATAAAGCTTTTCATAAAATTTTGGATACTCCAAACCATGCTTTGTCATCAGAATGAAGAGCCCACTAAGTGCCATAACACTTATGACACCACCTATGTCATAAGACCTGGTCAAGAAATCACTGGAAGCAGATTAAGCTGAGAGGTTAGTCTTAAATCCACCAAAGCAAACTATTAACTAGAATATGCAATCAGATTCAGTAAAATCTTACCATAATATAGCCGGGTTTGACAAATAAGGAATTACATTTTGATGAAGAGTGGCAAGAACCTGAATATTTAGAATTATACTGAAGCAGCTAAGGAAGAGAATTATGCAGATAACGCAATAAATGATAATCCAAGATTTTTTTTTTTTTTGATGAAGGTAATCCAAGAATGAGATCATATACAAGTAACATAAGGCATAATAATTTCAACATAGTGCAAACAGGTAGATTCCATAAGCAATTAAGCATGGTTCAATGACAAAAGGGATGAATGAAGGAGTTTCCGACATTCAAACCACATAAAAGCTATTAATAGGAATCCCATGAAGAGACAAATGATACACAATAGAAAACATTCTGAGTTGTATGCGTATAATGTACACAAGAAACAAGGCAGTTCTTCATGTGTCCATCTAGCAAAATGTACCCTCAGTTATGTAATTATATCCTGGCATATTTGTCATGTATTACATAATAGACGTATTTCACTACTTAACAAGACATGTTTAAACAGCAGCCAAACAGAAACCTAAAAGACAGTCAACAGCTAGAATGTAGTCAAAAAACTACAGAAAAGTTACCACATGAAATGGAAGCTAAAGCAGAAAGTACAGATAACTTCAATAAAAAGGAAAGTGTTAATAGCCCTTTAGGATTACCTCCTTATAGACATCAAGTGGTAGAGATAACTTAAGAAAAGATAACCAAGCTTTAGTGAATCGTAGTTTGAATTTCCTGATGAGGCCCCTTGTTGACCGAACCTGCTATAACACAAAAAAGAGAATATATTAAGGACATTCTACAGTATCATTATCAAGATTTATCCCAATATGGACAGTTAATATGGAAAAAAAATGACAGGCCATTTGCTGGGAATTTGGGGAAACAAAAAGACTTTATTTTTCAAGCAAGGATCCATCCACCTCTAGAGGCTTAACTAAATTTGAATGACTTGGAAAAAAAACAGAGATGCAGTGAGAAAATTCAAGAGTACTAGTATGAAAAGATTTCATCACATTCATCGACAATTAAAGCAACTGGTTGAAAACAACATAAATCATTATAATGATCAAAATGCAACTACCGCAATTGTTGAACTTTCTGCAAAAGATGATGAATGTTTGCTAGAAGTAATATTACATTCTCCAAATTAACTAAGGAGATGCAAAATATGTTAGAATCACATAAATTTCCTAAATTAGGCTCGGGATAATATTTTTGAACAATCCTACGATTCAATCTATGACAAAACATGATTTTATTTAGTTGAAAGTGATCATTGTATAACTTTCACTTCTAATTCTAATCCAATCCAATGTTTTCATGAACAACAAAGAGGAATAAAAGGGTAAGGTCATGAAAGGAATTTATATTGAAGAGACAAGTATTGTTGTGAAACTTGAAGAGAAGTAATTTTTTTCGAAACATGAAGAGAGAAGTATTGAACATATTAAAATCAGTGAGGATGAAAACATTAACTTAAGTGAGGATTTACATAAACTTCAATTTTTTGAACAAAATCAAGTATCTCTTGAGCAGCTTTCTCAAGTTAAGAAGTTTCCCTAACACAAAAAAAATACTGATCACAAGAAAGTTGAACTTATCTTACCTCCTGTGAATTTACCGCCTTGTAATATTCTAGTGCGATGAGATAATTAATTTGAAACATAACAGAGTTTGTCAAGGAAAGAGAACCTACAACTGAACTACGGAACACGAAATTGATATTATTCTTCCTATTTATAAGTTTTGTTATGAAATTTTACACAAGAGGGAGTTGTGAGTTTGATAAAACTGCTTTGCCTATCCAAAACAACAAAATTCTAACTTAGATAATCTATTGTGTAAGTGCATATGAACTTTCAAATTCAATGGTGCAATATGTTCTTTTGCAAAACCATTGAATTCAACCTTACCTTAAAAACATTAGACTTAAAACACAAATTTACTAAAATTATCCGTTCCTTAAATATTAATCTAGCCTTTCTTTTCTAAGAAACTTTCAAAAAAAACTCTTGGTGACATTTGGATCACAAAAGAAGAATTGGAAGTCATAGGTCTAAATCTCCTTGAATCATATTTACACAGCCAATAGAATCGAGCATGTTTCAAGGAGAAGACAATGATGCAGATCATGATAATCCCAATGAAAATTTAATTATTAATGGATCATTCTTAGATTTTAAAATATTGAGTATTTAGTATTTGATTCCAAGAATAAAGATACCTTTTTCATTTCGCTAGCTATATTTTCTCTACTTAATTCAGATAGAACTATACAAATAAGCCCTAAGGCTTTGTATTTTGTAGAGTTGGATAATTAAATAAAAATATTCAATGTTTCTCTCATTTCTTCTAGTCTTCTCCACTTTCACCCTTCTACGTTCTACATGATTATGCCAAGCTTCATGATTTCTTTAAAATATGGAATTAGCTTGTGCAAGAACTTTCATCATCGTGAAGCCTATTACAAAATTTTGATTTGGATATGGACAAAGGCAGAATCTTTAATTCACACCATGCTTGCAGCTCTGAAGCCAATTATAGAACAAAATGAACAAGACCACTTTGAAGAACAAACTCTTTCACAACCTAACGGCATCAAGACAGTATTATCATGCTCATGCTGCCTATGGGACAGAAAATAGTAGACTCATGAACTATGCTCTCTGCATACTTAAACATGGATAGTTCTGTGAGTCAGATGCGCTTTGTCTGAAACAATGTAGGCAGAAAGGTGATTTATGTAAAACAAACAAGAATAACAAAGGAAATAGGAAATAGGAAGAGGGTAGATGGTACTGCACTTTTACTGGATTTTAGTAATTGCTACTGATTTATGAGAAAAGGCTCAGGAACTGGATTACCCTCCTATGAAAACCAGAAATATTCTAATGGTCCCTGAGAAGTTCAAAGAACTTTTGGATTTAATCATTTGTAGAGATGAAGGGAAAGTTCTGCCTTCTACTTTGCTCATTGAAACAATTAACTCTTATGTGAGCATCGACTTGAATATGCTTAATTAAACAAATTTAAATACTTCATGACATAATTAATAGTATGAATTTAAACACTTCATGACAAAACCTCATCAAAAAAAAAGATAACAAATAGAAGGAAAAGGAGCAAATTTTGTGGAAATTAGTAGGTACAAGAACACTTACATTATAACAGTAAAAATAGTGTGACAATAGACTTGGAAAGATGACTCTGCTTCAGCGTAGTTTGTCCATTGAAGGAGAACTATAGTAAAGGCCAGGGACTACATTTTACCGAGCAGAGCAAAGATTGAAGGTACCCATTGGATTCTTTAAGTTGCCTTCCCAGTAATATCCTTGTCTTAAATATTAGCCCGGTTGTGCATAAGCTACTCTTCATAGATTTCTTGAAAGTTGCTCTTTATAGATTTCCGGACTCCTTTGGGGGAAACGTTTATCCCAGAATTCTATATAAAGATCAAAGTTTTAAGCTACAATTCAACCTTTGTTTTTCCCTATACAGGAACAAAAGGAGTAATAGAATTCATAAACCCCTGATGTTTAGCCTAAGTCTCAAGCTGAGTGAGATTTGCATATTCGAATGAAAAAAAAAAGCCAATGCATCATAATCCTGCTTGCTGACATTAACCCCAACATGTACTTTTGAACACAATACCATGGAGAATCTATTGAAGTAATATGTCTTCTCTAAAGATGTGTTATTTGACACATTTCAGTTTATAGTAGGGCTCCCATGAGTGCATATGAAAGAAGGTAATCAATGTCTATCGTAGTGGTAGAAATGTAAGTGGCCTCACGAATGCAATAAAGTTAAATAAAATTTTTGTATATTTATTAGACTAGACAATCAATCCAAAGCTTGCTTGAATTAAACAATATAGAAAAAGAAAAGACTACTGATTAGGAAAATCCAGAGGCTTTGGTGTTTTTCACCTTTGATTCCAGAGGATTTGCTTCTGAATCTGAAACCTTGGGAATCATTTTCCCCTCATCCTGGAAAGAGAAACCTACTCAAGTGAAAATAAATGAATAAATAAATTAAAAAAACTTCAGCTGTCGTATAGGCACAGATGAATAGTGAAAATTTGTACATAGAAATAAAAACAAATTCCACTTAGCTGATTTTCAACTATTACACAATAAATTATAGACATAATTGTGGGAACATGAATCAACATTGAATCTTACAGCTACGATGATATTACATGCTGAATCAAAATTAAAATTTAAATTGATTTAAGCTAATTGGAGATTTTTATATTAGTTGTATTCAAATTTGATTTGATTCAAAGCAAATTTGAGATATATGAAGACCCGCCCCGCCATATTTGAAATTGATTTTATTGTAATAGAATTAATTCCATATTTATTTAGATCTATTTAGCATGTTATTTTCAAGTTTCACCATAGGACCTCTCTATATAAAAAGGTAGCCTAGCATTGTATTAGGGAAGGTGATTATTAATGAATAAAATTTAATTGTGTATTTGAGTGGTTAAAGCCTGGTAAAGGGAAGGGAATAATGCCTTGAGTGAGAATCCCTAAATTAGCCTATTTATCCTATTAAAAAAATCCATCTACAATCCCACAAACTCACTCCCTCTCATAATTGCATCTGAAAATTAAAAGGAAAAGCTCAAAACTATCACCCTGGCATCTTATTTGGATTAATGCCTTGACTAATGAAGCATCTAACATAACAATCTAAAATGGAATAGAAATGCGATAAAAATAGTCAATAGTTATTAAAGCATTTATGAAGTAATAAGTTGGAAATACTAATTTTTATAGATGTATAAGCATCAACCAATACCACAACAATATCTAACAACCTTTAACATTTTATACAGATCACAAAATAATAATTATTTTTTCTTCAAATTGTACACAATTTTCAAAACAAATTATCAGCATTTAAGCAAAACTTTGATCTGGTTGAAGTTAACAAGGTAAACACACGCTCAAGCTGAATTATAACTAGTTTATCTTATAACCTCCAGACAAGCTAATGAGTGCAGATATGTTTGCAAATTTGACCCACATTCAGACAAACTAACCCCAAAGTTATAGGGATTCTTTAAATCCTTGATTCCTTTCCCTATCAGAGGGGATCACTGTGCTTTGCTTGTGTAAGAATAACAGGCTAAAACACAGTAACTCACAATCTCAAACTATATAAGACAAATAACCATAATTTACTACCAATGACATGAGAATATATCAACATAAACATCAAGAAATGGAGCTAGGTTATCAGCAAAATAAAGTATTGGGAAATAAAAACTGAAATAGAAACTTCATCAGATCTAAGCAAAAATATTGTAGAGTGGTCAAAATATCCAGAGAGGTCAGTATCTTCCATGGAGTAACCTTTGCTATCCATCACTATCCAATTGGCCTACATATATCAACATATCAATTGAGGAGCTTCCTAGCAAAGTAGAGAAAATTATGAACGACAACTCAAAGGATAAGAAAAGGATGAGATAGATCTTTAGCGCAAAGTTGGTGAGCAGATATAAGCAAGGCATCTTACTTGGAACAGGATCCTTGGGTTTGGGCTAAGTTTGAAAAGAGGACAACTCCTACTATGGTTTTGTGTCACCACTTATTTGAGTAGCAGCAAGAACTCAAGAGCTTGGTGCTGGCAGATTGACACACAGCTGAGGATGAGGTCATTGCTTTGGAGAATATGTGAAGATGCCTTGCCTACTATGATGTGGATGTGCAAACTCAGATTGGTGGAGTCCAATTTTCTTTCATGGGGTTGTGGTGCAGTAGAAGATATTTTCACATTGTTGCAAAATGCATGATATATAGAGTGAGGATAGAGCTACAAAAGAATAATATTTTATTTCCCTTAACTCTTTCTTTGCAGAGTTACATTCAGCAGATGACTTTAGTTACAAAATGCAACAAGATAGATAGATGCTTTAGCTTAGAGGTAGCTATCATCTACTACTGTTTAAGGGCCAAGAACTCCAAAATTTATGGCCTACCAAGCCCCTTACTAAGCTTTCATTGTTCGTGTTCACTGTCATCACTTTGAATCATTGGATTCCCCCACTTTTTGGTAGATCAAAATTATTATCGATGGCACTTTCCAAGGCCATGATGTGGCAGGAGAAAGTGTCGTTATTAGAGATTGTATGGGAGCAGTCTTATATATATGTTAGTAGCAAGAGAGTGCTTACTCATTTAATCGCTTTAGCAAAGAGACATGCTACACTTCATTGCTTGCAGAATCCCGTGAGATTAGCAGTGAATTGCATCCATATATGACTTAAGAGAGACTCTATGTACTGCTGACTACTTAGCCCACCTGACTACATTATGAAATTTTGATTGGGAGAAGAGAATGCACATTCTCTTTGACATTTGTGACATCCTAAAAGAGGGACCTCCGCCAACCGTGTAGACGAAATTGACAAGTTCAGCGGATCGACAAATTTCACCTATCAATCTGCAGAACAGGGAGGTCAGCCAGACGCCTTCATGGCATCGGGAAGCAAAATGCACATCGAATTCGAACAATTTTGACAGCCCATTTCTATAATCCTCTGGAAACTTCAGTGGTGTGGAGCACTCTGTTTAGTGGCAGAGGGACCCCCGCCAACTGATGGGTAGGATCCTGTTCCAAGTAGGATGCCATGCTTACAAACTCCAATATGCTCACCAACTTTGCACCAAAGATCTATCTCATCCTTTCCCTATCCTTTGAATCATCATCCATAATTTTCTCTACTTTGTTAGGAAGCTCTTCAATCAATATGTTGATATATGTAGGCCAATTGGATAGCGATGTAGTGGATAGTGAAGGTTCCTCTATGGAAGATACTAACCTCTCACAAAGCAACCAGATCATCCTACCCTCCATTACCGCACCACCCAAGTAGTGGAGGTGAGGATTGGCGGATCAAAGGAAGCAATACTAAAAAAGTCAGAACATTCGACTTTCAAAAAAAATGTCAAAACATTAACAAAAGGTGGAAGCACTAGCATCTATTGGATTGACATTCAATGCATTCTCGAGCGTTGATAGTACTTCAATTGTAGTCATGGATCCCATAAGCTAGAAAGAAGAGTAGATTTAAAGGTGGCACACAAAGAGTTTTAGAATTTTCATGGCCATCAAACTTGTTTCTGCTTAGGTGCTAGAAATCATACAAAAGAATACCACATGCAAAAGTACATCCTAGTGTCACATGATTCACACAGACGTTAGCAATATGTTATATGCACACACTGTTAACTGAAAATACATTCTATTCTTCCATGTGTGCAAACTCGTATGGCATGCTTTCCCACCATCAGTTATGTTACAGCATTTGCCAGTCATAACTTCGAAGCAATACTACATAAGCAGCATAAAACAAAGCATTTATATGAACTAGACTAGAATAGAAATGTTAGTAGGGCAGCCAGAAAAGTTATATGCCTAGCGAGAATTTTTGTGCTAAACATGCATAACATACAAATGAAAAATACCGTAATGCCACAGAACCCACCCTGTTGACTCCACATCTGATAATTTTCTTCTTTATCCACTTCTTCCAAAGGGGGAATACATGATAAAATAGAGTATATTGTGCGACTAGAAACCTCTAATCTGTTCATCAACGAAAATGAAATACAATCATAGAAGCAAGCTACAAAAGACATGGAGCATGAAACAAATAAAAAAATCCCTGCTCGTGCAAATATGATTTGCAGGCATTCCATGTTGAATCAGATATTGTCAATATGCATATGCATATATATGTATGTATGTATGTGATTAAAAAATTGTTAATATCAATACCACTCAGAAAATATCAATGTTGCTGAACAACATCATACCTATCATGGGTATGTATTCATGCTACAGTAGATAACAGTAGATATATTGTTCACACATCAGCAAAACCTATATGTATGTACGTATGCATTTTTTGAGTATGAACACACCTTGATTCAGTTTCCTGATCCTCCCCAAAATTCTGTGAATTGAACTTTATGTCTTCTATAATGAAAAAAAAAAATAGATAACAATACTTAGCATACAATCACAATTCTCTTTTAGACGAATAACAACACAAGAAAGTATGAAATTAAAAAGTAGAAAAATGTCCTTACTAGTAATGGCAGTTGACTTGCAGTCCTTGGAAATTTTGCCCATGCTAGTGTACGTGAAATAACTGCATAAATAGATCATGGTCCAGGCTTTATAAAAGCTTCAAACTGATATTAACAGATAAGTATGCAATCAAAAAAAAAGGAAGCTAATCAAAGGACAATATAATGATGAAATGAAATGTGATAGTATAATCTAAGTGGATAATTGAAGCATCATTAGCCGACTTACAAAGGATACAAAAGACAAAACAACTCATAGATCAAAATCAAACAGAAAGAAAAGTTCGCATAAAACAGAAAAAAGTAAATATTCAATGTTTTCCAAGCAAGTTCAGGTGGTTTCTCCTATTTTATGCACAAAGACAATAATTCAACCAAATTATAATGAAGGAGAAATAGGATGTATAAGCCAAGGCACCCACATATTAATAGTTTGATATCCAGATTCAAAATCACTATGCTTGTCAAACTGAGTCATCAATGATTGAGGAAAACTGATGGTAAAGCTTCAGCTTCTATGAATCCAAGCGTCAATGTCTTGGTAGGAAATCAAATATTATTCAAAGTTCCTGGAATCTTCTGGATGCCGAGACTTTGTCCATCAAAAAGTTTTATTTTTATCCCGAAACAAGCATTCATTTGGTTGAAAGTTATTTTTTGAGTTGGAGAGAAAAAATGTGTCGATAGTTATCCACTAAGTGGGGTCGGCTATATGATCCATTGTTTTCATTGCAATCTATCAAATAAGAGCTTCTAATTTAGCTCTAAGAATGCAAGGTCATCCCTTATAATTTTTTGTCATTTTTCTTCTTTTTACATGGAAAAAATCCAATAACCCAACTCTTCTTACTGAACATTCAAAGGGCCTACTATATATATATCTAAGTCATCTAGACTGACTCTCTCTGAACTTATCCTCAATTGAAACTATTTCAACCTTCTTATGCATATAACCATTTCTCATCTTATACTTTCGTGTATACCCACTTATCCCCTCAGCATCCTCATTTCTATTAATATTTATTTATGATATGAATAAAATTATTATAATATCAAAAGTTGTGTTGAATGTGAAATAAGTTAATTTTTTATCAAAAAAAGTGTAAAATATCAAATAAAATTGATTTTTAATGTGGAGATTTATGTATAGGGTGAAATAAAGTTGTTAAAAATTTATGCAAAATGTGCAAAAAAGACTAAACCTATTCATTTTCAATATCTTATGATTTTCATCTTTCTTTTTCTATAAATTGTTTTAAGCTAAACATAATTGCTCTTTAATTTTTATGATATTGTTATACGTTTGATCTATTCTTTATTTAGAGTGGAAGGTCCAGAGAGATGATTGTGAAAATCAAATCAAAAGAGCTAAAAACACGAAGATAGCCAACTTTATGGGTGATGACAAAATTAAAGCATGAGATAAGCTTAAAGGCTTTCCAAGCCATTTTTTCTCCAGTGTGTACAAACCATTAACATTTTTTGCTATCTATCTATTCATATTGATTTATTGTTATTGTCTTCAGGCTTTTGTTATTTTCCTTCTAGGATGTGTCAAACCATCATTTCATTGCTAGAAATTTGTGAAGAACGTTAACCTAGCAATGAGGAAAAAAAAAACATACAGGTTTTGGTAAAGTTTCATGCTTTGGCAGTTAAAATCAACATTTTCATCACAAGGGTTTGGATTTGGCTTTATGAATTTCTTCACGAAAGGAGGTGCAAAAAAGTAAGGGATGGAACTAAAACACGTGAAGACTTGCAACTTGTAAGGCACCCAAGAGTTGCAAGAGCTGTAGCTAGAACCCGAGAGCTACCCAAGAGTAGAACCTGAGCACATCCGCAAAGCCATCCATATGCCAAGCATGGGGAATAGCAACACAAAAAGGGAGTTTGCACAGAAAATGACTTGGTACCTTTGTTTCATTGTTTCCTTTCATGTAAAATTTTTTTTCTTTTTTTGATAAAACTTTTCATTTAAAGTAACACAAGTAACTAGAAACACAATATTGTTGCAGATTATCTTGCTAACTCAATGACTTTAGAATATTTTTTTGGGGCAAGGCGAACGCCACTCCCTAATGATTTTTGCAACATCCTCAAAAAGGATTCTTAAAATATCATTCAGTAATCACTCTCTATCCTATTCAGTTATGAGCGTCACAATGAACTTTGCTAATCAAATATTGTCCAACTAGATCCAATCAAAACAACTGTTTAAGGGAGATAGTGCATAGGAGTCAACGTTGTGCTGTGATGTTGTGGCATCTGGTAGCATTGTCGGTATGAGGGAGTACGTGTGGTGCTAGCGAGATTAGGAATTTAGGATGAGAAAGGGTAATGAAAATATTTTTTTCTCTCTCAATTGGATGCATAAGATATTGAAGGATTATCACCTAGGCCTGTTTGTTTGTAAGATTTAAATTTAACAAGGTTAAAACTAAACTTAGATAGAAATATTATTTTATTAAAGATTATAAATGATATGAAATAAAGTTAATTATTATATTAAAATATGTAAGGAATGTGATATAAAGTTAGTTATTATGTTGGTGATATACCTTTTGTGCCTTTTATGTGATTAATACAAAAGCCTAAGCCACATTTCAGGAAACAACTATTAACAAAATTAGTTTTGCGAGGGCACAAACCAAACAAGGGTTGATATTTGGAGAAAAAAAGTAACAATTCAACATTTTAGTCTCATCTAATTTTTTTTATGTCGATATTTTCTAAGATGATATGATAGAACTCAACGATGGGAGATGTTTATCAACCAAATAGCTAAACAAGTATTAATTAGCTGGAAATCATTCGATAGCTAAGAGTTGTACAAACCCAGCATAACTATCGGCAAAGAAGTTTCTAATTATTGTTCATGTAAATGGCCACACAGGTAAAATGATTTATAGGAATAGAATATGGTTAAAATAATTTGGCTTCCTGCAAAAATAGAAGTAATAACACTCTAAAAAGAAATGATGCACATGATAAACAACACAAAATTAATTCAAGATCGACATACCGCACATCCATGTACTCAAAATATTTTGATGCAATTAAGTCTAGCAGTGGACCGGTAGAAGCTGTAACACAAACCTGCACTTGTGAAAAGTAATCTTCAGTTATTCTTGAAATTCAAGCTCTAAATTAAGAATGTGATAACTTAAGTATGGAAGAAGAATTAGTCATGAAATTTAAGCTTTATCATTCCTGAAGTCACTTTTATTATAAATTTACCCCAAGTATTCAGTATTTACATTTTACCCTCTCTATATTGAATCCATATTCCATCCCCTATATCAACTATATTTCTTCTTTGTTAATAAATCTAAATATAGTTACAATTCATCCCACAAAATGAATGCAAAATTAAGTTTTATCCCCTTGCACGAATTATATTTACATTTTATCCTCCCGAAATTGGCAACTTTTGCAAACATAAAAAGAAACTAAAACGGAAATATATCCAAAGCTGGGAATGACAGTCCACTGGAAGGACAAATTGCAATATAGGATACAAAATATAAATATTCAAAATTTAAGGTAAATTAACAAAAGGAGACAAAATTAATGTAAGTATTCAATATTGATGGTGAATCGAAGATGTGATTCCTTACCCTTCCTGAGCATACAGCAAAATTGTCTTTTGCCTGCAACAGGTTTGAACAGACAGAAACAAAGAAATTGTACTATAGCACTTCAATAGCAATATATTTAGAAATAGAGAGCTGTCTCAGTTAAGTTTAGTGAGTAATTGAAGGCACTGACAGAAAATTCAGTCCGATTTCATATTACCTGGAAAAGCATATTTTATTACAGGTGAGCTAAATATTATAAATTCTGCTTCAAGAATCAAACCTTTCAAAAATCTATTCCAATAACATTTGTTTTGATAAAGAATCTATTCCAATAAGTGGAAGGTGGAAAAACAATCTAAAAAATTTGCAACCAATCCAAAATAAAATTGCCGATTCATCAAAAGGGAAGAATTTCTTACAATGCTTTGGAGAAATTTATGATATATAGCAGATTGAAACCTTCCTTGCCTTCCCTGCTTCACAATATCCATGATGGCATCCAGAGCCACATCCTAATAAAATGAAACAACAACAAACAGACAGTCAGAAGAAAGGAGCACAAAAAATAAATAAATCAAGCCAGGGATGCATACTTTAATGGCCTCCGCAGACGTTGACGAGACAGCAATTTCGATAAGCAAGTTTACGTACTCATTAAACCTAGCTCGCAACCACGACCTGTAAAATTCCTCCGGATCCTGCTCGGTTCCGGTTTGCTTGGAAACGTAGGAAGAAGATGGGATTTCAGGGAGGAGGGGGAGAAAGAAGGACTGAACGGAGATAAGCGATTCTAAAACAAGCTCCGAGTGAGAGGAGGGAGACAGAATGGACAGAAGGATGGGGAGGTTGTTAATGTGAGCCCTGGATGAGAGCAGCTGGTGGCCTAGTGTTTTAGCGTCTTCCACGGTTAGGGCTTCAACCTTCTTATCTTTCTTCTTCTTCGGAAGATGCTGCTGTTGAATCTTTTCAGCAACAGATGCCATGTGATGATGAAGCGAGGAGAGAGCAGCGAGTTGACTACCCCGAAGGCGCTCTTCAGTGGCAGAGACGACGATAGAGGCTGCTCTATTGAGTGTTGCTTCCCGGATGTACATCTAACGCTGCTGACAAGGTAGTCGACAGAGATATCCGACCATCTGGTCCCGGTGATCTGTGGTTTCTGTTGCCTGAAATCGGAGACAGCGGAGATGCTGTGGGCGGCGCGCCAGTGGAATCGAGCGGCACCTGGAGGCGTTGGCGTCCGACGTCCGAGGCCCTAGAGAGAGACGCGAACGGAGAGGTGAGAACTTGACTTAAGTTAGAGGCCGTTTGATTATTTTTTTATATTTAAAAGGTATTTTTTTTCAGTTGTGTTATTCAAATAAGGAGGTGCGCCTTCTTCTGGCTTGTGATGGGGGAGTTTACTTAAAACTAAAATGTCTTAAATTTAAATTTATATTATCACAATTTTTAATTAAATTAGAAAAAGTTATGAATAAAAAAAATTAAATAAAGAAAAATTTTATTTTAGCTTAATTTTCACGTATATTATGTATTGTCATGCAAACTATGCACGATCAATAAAAATATAATACGTATTTGACAATATAGTTACGGCATAAAAGCTATTACTATTTGATATTAATTATGTGTCTGGTTAATTATCTCCTTTATATTATATCATGAAAATTATTAGGGGCCATTTGAATCAGGGGTAGAATAGGCTAACTCGGGGTAGCTTATCCCCATTAATAACTTACCTCTGCTGGGTAAGGGATGATAACTTGGGTTAACTTGGGATAAGTATAAATTCTATTTGGCAAATTAATAACTTAACCCAGGATAGTAAACAAAAGAAAAGATAAAAATAAAAATATTATATTTACATATCTTCTAAATTCATAATCTAATTAATAAATATAAGAACAATAAGCTTCAAACTACATGATATAATTTATAGTTTGATATACAAACATAGAAAAAGTATAATCTCGAAGATGAAAAATAAAAAAAATAAAGTTGCAAATGTTCATTCAACCCAACGCTGTCATACAAGTAATCATCATCATCGATTCATTGATCCCTACAAGAAATAAATTAGTTAATAATGACACAATAACTACTACTATGTTTATATAATAAATCTATAAGACAAAATAACATGACTTATCCGCAACTACGATGCCTGATCGGATAATCTCCCATGTTCGTTGTTCACTTGTGGACATATAAGTTGTTGGGTCTTCATCTTCTGCTTCATCATCCAAACACTCATCATGTTCTATGTCAGCCTCACGTATGTTGAAGTATGTGTCATGACCATGATATTTGTCAATATAATTATGTAATATACAACATGCAAGAACAATATCTATTTGTATATTAAAGGGGAATGGTTACATATCCGTTAGCACTTTGAACTATTTCTTTAATATACCAAATATGCGCTCAACTACATTTCTGAGCTGAGCATGTCTATGATTGTATAGCTCCTGTGGGGACTCATATCTTTGTTGTGTATGATTACGAAAACTACTCAAATGATACCGAACGTGACGCATTGGTGCCAAAAACTTATCATTATTAGCATATCCAGAATCAACCAAATATATCTTTTCTGATGTGTTAAAAAAGAAATAATCATTATTGCGTAAAAGAAAATATATATATATTATTTAACTTAGCTTACCTTATGATACTGAAAAACCCTCGTGTTCGATTACCCATTTAAGAACACGCATGTCAGCAGCTGATCCTTCCCACCCAATTGCAACAAATACAAATTATCGATCAAAAAAGACAGCAGTCATAATCTTCTGTGATACAAAATCTTTTCTATTTCTATATCGATTTTACTTACAAACAAGAACTATTGCAGAAACATGTGTCATGTCAATAACATCAAGTATATCTTTAAAATATGAATGAAAATTTGAGTTATTTCGAATATATGAGTGACATGGGCTGCTTGCATCTAGAAGTACAACAAAATCATTTCTTAATGTCAATACACCTTATAGGACTTGTCTAAAATTGTGACTTACAGTCTCTAGTGAGTGTTAAAAAAATTCACAAATGAATCGAGTGTCTTTTAGGACAGCATGGTCCACTAACATGTCTCTCAATCCAACAAAAGCTTGCGTAGACATACGAAAACATTTATATGCTTGGACATTTAGAAGGACTTGTTGTATGTATATTCAAAAATATTAAAAATAATTTCATCCAATAAAAGGGAAATAGAAATATGAACAAAATAGGTTAGTGTATATGACCAATTTAATCTTTCAAACAAACCAACAGATTCAAAACAAATATGGAATGTGCAAAGGAGCTGAACTATTGTGGCATAGTTGGGATCCAATAAATACACCAGTAGTCAATACTTCCCAAAACTAACACCATGAACCCTCAAATGTGGCTTTGATTTTTTAAGGTCAAAGCACATCCAAGCAGCATTTTACACAATCAACTTAAGATGCATTGGAAGTTCAAAAGTCCATTAAGCTACTTGAAGGTAGCATAAAATTTAAGTCGTTATAAACGTTTAAGCCATTATACTTAAAAATAATTTTAAATTATTGCCAAACACACCTGCAGATCGTGTCAAAAATAGCACAAACCTTAGGTAATGACTGCTAGCATCACTATCCAAAGCATAGAGAGCATTTTAGTTTAACTTCCAATACCAACCATCAACTACACGCATAACATGAACAGATAAAAACTGTAACTCTGAGCATCACCTACTGAAATCAGAGGGGAAAGAGTCACACACAATGTACATTATAATGTCAGCTTCATATTAGACAAGATTGGGTGATCGGAAGAAAGTTACTACTGTGCATGTGATTGTAGACACAGTGTGAAAACATTCTCTGTAATATCTTTTACAGTGAACAGTGTGATGAAACCTTAAACAAAATAGGCACATTTAAATTTGGTAAAGAATATAACATAAGTAGATGGAATGAAATTATTAGAGTATTAAGCGATCCAAAATTCCAAATGACATAAATCAAATAAAAATTATCATTTCATCATTGACAGCAGTAATTCTATGGTTCAGTGCAGTATCTATTTTCATAGATCAGTGAGTGACAAGGAATAAAAATATTTTAATTGCATGGAACTAAGAACCTAAATCATCTAGCTAATGTTATCTAAAAAAAAACCAACTAAAAGTTAAGCAAGTTAAACATAAATGCAGACTACATGATTACTAACAAAAAGCAAGTTTGTTTTGTTTCATTCAAATAACAAAACGATTTGAATGCCAGTGAAAACAAATTTGCATTAATAGTGCTCAGATTCCAAATAACAAAAAGATTTAAGTCCATATGAAGAAACTTTAAAATGAGCTCAGAATTGTGTCTATCAATTATGATACTTTGGATCGGCAAAGTATCATAATATTTTTATGTTTATCTCTCTACTATGATACCAAGGGTAGCTGACATAATACCCTCAAATCAGATTAATGATTTGTCAAAGCTAGATTTTATTTTTGAAATAGTGAAGAATCATCATTGCCCATATTCAGAAGGACCATAAGTATAATATTTGAGGACACAATGTAGCTAGCAGAACATAAGTATTAAATGAGAGTTTGAATTAAATAGACTAACTAGAAAATCGAAAGAGCAAAGCAATTAGGAGAGAATGCTAGAACTTGGAGACACAGGCAAGATGAGCTATGGAAATTCTGCAATAAATAAAGAACTAAGCACACAAGCAATTGAAAAAAAAAAGTCAAATCACAATGGATGTTTAATGAAATAATATAGTGGAAATAAGAATAAAAATATAAACAATGACATAATATGGCATGCATTATAGAGTAACATGACAATGAAAAGAGTAACATGACTTATATAAAATAAAAATCAGCTCATCAGCATGTTAACATGGCTATAGACCATAGGCAATACATCAATATCAGTAAGATAGTAAGCATCATAGGGCGATATGATAATGAGAATGATAACATAGGTTGCATGAAAAAAATTCAAGTCATTACAATGCACAATCAGCCCTCAAGAAAATTTCTGAGAAATAAACAACCACAATTGTAAAGAAAATTCAAGAAGAAATTACTAAAAATAAGTAAAAAAAAAATTCAAGAGCATGTTAACCCTCTCAGATTTTAGCCTCAATTTCAAAAAAAAAAATTTCTTTTCCGAATCAGCATAATAAATCTAAGGTTTCTAACATGCCAGATGATGCGAAATTGAGGAGATCAAATTAGGCTTTCCTTTAATTACACAAATTTGCATCTTCACATAAGATTTCATGATAATTCTTAGAATATTTGCCATTCTCTATGGAATTCCAGTGAACTCGTGCAACCGAGATAATATTTATATCAAGTTCTAACGAAAGTCGTTCATTTGCAAAGAAACTTAATTCAGTTTAAACATTGAAAACATTTCACAGAACTGTCAATGTAAGATAAAAGAGCATGAAATTCAGCAGTTAATTTACCAAAAGCAGTAAACAAGGTTTAATTGCCGAAACGGTGAGCAAAGCTAACTGCAGCAAGTATTTTAAGCACAAATATGGTCCAAACGGAAAATAGTTTCCGTCATAGGATTCATGCAGAAAATAAAGAAACAGTGATAATATCGCAAATTAATTAGGAAGATGAAGATAAACACCATAGAAGCAAGAGAAAACAGAGAAAGCACAAGCCTAATTGAAGATCTAATCATCTATAGCAACGTCAAACTTTTTAATTAAACGTGATAGAACTCAAATCTAAAATTAGGGCAGATAAGATCCACCGCATCAAAGGAGAGAACAGATAAAGGTGATAGAACACAAATCTGGAATTAGGGCAGATGGAGTCCACCACATCAAAAGAGGGAACAACGTTTACTTGATCTCACCGCAAAGAAAATCGTCAAGGCTTACTGTCACCAACCCAGAAGTTCGCCGCTGGCGGAGAGGCACTGCGTCGGTCTGCGTTTCAGAGCGAAAGACCGCGCCTAACGCTACGCTTGAAGCGGCGCCATCATCCGGCAGCTTGCGCGGACAACCTTCCATCAACCGCTCGCGAAAGCGTCACGCGCGAGAGACTCCGCCATCTCCGTCATTACCCCATCATCGCACATGGGGCAACTAAACCCCAGGATAGGCAAGTTAAGGGAATTCCGCTGGATTTATTAACCCAGATTTAAGAAAATGTATTTTTGAGCATTTGATGAGTTAAATGGGTTAACTTAAGTTAACCCAACTAACTCATCTATACCAAACGGGCCTAAAAGAGCAGTGCAGTTGGTACCCTAAAATGATGTGTCGAGCTCTAGTGTAATAAAAAAAAATAAAAGTATGAAAATAATTATTGCAATAAATGAATTTTTATGGGACTGACATAACAGAATTGAAAATGACAAATTGCCACGCTAATGTAAACCATAATCGCCGGTTCCACGGTTTGCACCGCCTTCCGCTTTCCGGTCCGCCGTCGCCCTTGGCCTGAATGGACGGACGCAGGTCAGGCGCCGTCGGCTTTCTCCTCCCTACCCACCAATCTATCCGTCTCGTCTTACTCCGGCCGGTTCCGTTCTTTCTTCTTCGGGCATCAGAGATTCGCAGTGGCTGTTGCCGTTTTCTCCTCATCCGGCATTGCAGTGCTTTCATTCCTAAGTGAATCTCAATTCTGAAAGCAATATTGTTGGATATAACTGAAACTTAATATTTTTGAATTTGAATTGTTTCATTCTTTTTATTTAGAAAAATGAATTGTTTCAGTTTTTGATGTAATTTTAACTTCTTTCAGTTGTATTTATTCATAATTTCATGTAAGTTCATCATGCACTTCAGCATCAATTGAGTGATTATTGCATAAGTTTAACGTGTGAGTATACGTCCAAAGAAACACACAGATACAGTGAAATGAATTTGAGAAAGTGTATAATACTACATGTGCCTTCTACACACTCTTCTTCTACTAGTTCTTCTTCCTCTTCTTATTCAATTGCTCTAGCTCACATGCAATTGAAAAACCTATTCGGTATGGTCTTCGTAAAGCTTGATGGCCCCAACTGCTTGCTTTGAATGGACTAACATTTGGGATGGCACTTGGGGCTAACATTTGGCATGGCATGAACAAGACCAACTAATCCTTGGTTGGATTTTTTTCTTCTGTAACAGAGGGCATTTTGGCACAAATGATTGGTTTCACGATGTCTCAGTCAGTTTGGTCGGCTCTCCAAACTTTGTTTGCCTCTTCTTCTCAGACTAGAATTCATGATCTAAAACATGAACTTCTTCTATCACTAAAGGATCTCTTACTATGGTTGATTATATTAAGAAAATCAAATCCATTGCCGATTCTCTTGGTGTAGTTGGCCCCCAATCTCGCCACAAGATCTTATTGATTATATTCACCATGGTTTGGGTCCTAATTATGACTCCTTTGCTATCTCTTTGTATCCAAAGTTGGATGATTTATCAGTGACTGATGTTCACAACTCACTTCTCAATTATGAGTGACGTCTTGAAATATATGCAAGTCTTAAAGATGTTATCATCCCTCCATCAGCCAATATTGCATCTAAACAATCTAACAATGATGGAAAAATCTTATCCAGTTAACCTTCCTAGTGGACGATTTGGTGATCATTGTGGTTGTGGTGGTATTTGTCGTTGGTGTGGTCATCACTACAATACCAACACTAGCAAGTCAGTTTTGGCTCTAATCAGAATCAAGTCCAATGTCAACTCTGTGGCATTTATGGACATTCTGTTCTTACTTGCCATCGACGATTTGACATCTTTTATCAAGGTTTTACCACACAACCTTCAACATTTGTTGCTTTTACTCCAATTCCTCCATATTTTAATTGGTATCTAGATTCAGGAACAACTAATCATTTTACTGCTGAAAACCTGTCCATACCCTTTGATTATAATGGTACAGAGAAGATAGCTTATAAGATTTCATGACCCATATGTAGATGTAATATCTATTTTGGCTTTAGGGAACTATGTAACTTGAATATTTTCTAAAAAGATCACCCATTCTTAGACTATTCTAGCTCAAACACGCTTAACTGCAGAGTTTTCAAAATTAGTCGCATATTTTTACCTCCTAAAAGGCATCTTTATATATTAAGACCACACTATTTACTTATTTAGCTCAGGAATTCTCTTTCCTTTTGATGTAGGATGATTCATTCATATTCCCCTCTCACTCCTCGCCTTCTTCAACCATATTTTATCAAATTGCTGTTGGTAATGGAGAAGGCTTACATATGACTCATATTAGATCTACATCTTTTCCCACCTCTAATCATCATATTTCTTCAAATAATCTACTTTGTGTTCCTCATATCAAAAAGAATCTTTTTTTTTTCTCATCAAAAAGAACTAATTTCTGTTTCTCAATTTTGTGAAGACCACAATAGTTCTTTTTAATTCACTTGTACTGGTTTTCATGATTAGGACAATCAAATGGGATGGGTGATCCTCCAGGGGTTTCTTAAAAATGGTTTATATCAACATTCTGGAACATCACATGTACATCATATTTATTATTCACTATGTGCTTTTTCTATTATATAGGTGTTGATTTCATTTGGCATCAACATTTTGGCTCTGTTTGGTAATAAGAAAAAAAGAAGATTTTGGTTGAAATTTTTAGTAATTTTTGAAAAATGTGTATGATGTGAAATAAAGTAAGTTGGTTATATTAAAAATTGTGTATGATGTGAAATAAAGTTGATTGATTTATTAAGAATTGTGTTGGATGTGAAATAAAGTGATTGTTTAATGTTAGAATTTGTGTGAGATGAGATATAAAATAATTTTTTAAGTTTTTTAAAATAAATTTAAAATTTTGGCCATGGGTAATTTTAGCCATGATTTTTAGTTTATTGCCAAACAGGTAATTTCTAGATTTTCTTTAGCTGTATCAGATAAAACCTCTCAATTCTGTAGGTCCTATCAACTTGGTAAGAGCCATATATTTCCCTCTGTTCCTAGCACTAATTTCTTCATCATCCATTAGATATGATTTAGTCTGGCATTTGGGCTCTTTGTCTTTTTTATTGTGTATTTTAACTAGGAATATATTAAAGTTACATAGAATTTCCATGGTTTGCACCAATTTTAGTTTAGAACAACTTCGGAAATCATTCCATGTTGTTTCAATGATTTTTCTTTATCGTTTTCGGTTTGATTTATTTGGCTTTGTTCTTGATCGATCACTTTTATTGGTCTTTTTCAAAATGATGTGTTGACCTATATATACTTGAAAATTTTTAAAAAAATCATTTCTAATAATCTCCCTCCTGGTTTTTCACTCTTTGGTGCTTTTGAATAGCTTGCTATGGAGCAGTTCAAAATGGATAGCAAAACAGTTTGAATGACTAGGTTTTGAGCCAATCAAATTCAACTTCAAATTAAAATTTTAAATTTCAAATCAAATTCAAACATGTTAAACTTTTTTTTTTCAATTTTAAGTTGATTTTCTAATTAAATTTATTATAACTATAAGTCAAATTTTACTATAAAAAATTTATTATACATATGTTTTCTAGAATATAATATTATAAATTTATTTTTAAATTTTATATTGATATTTTAAATTTCATCTTCTTTATATAAACATATTTATATGAATATATTTCTCAAATAAATCAAATCTATGATCGATTCAACCTCTAGTTTGGTTCTAAAAACAAAAAACTTTGCGTAGACCAAAAATTACTAGACTCGGTTCAAATGTCTCGATATAACTAACTGCTTTCTGCGTTAGCAAATGATTAACCTAATAACAAGAAAATATCATATAATTTGTGAGAAATGAAAAATAATATAAAGCCCTGAAAACTAATTCTTAAAGTTTTAAGAACTTTGGGTATTAGATTTAGCTAATAATTGAAGGGATGACATAATATACTATTCTATCAATTAATAAACAAAGCTAATATCTAAAGATCCTAGAATTTTTGAGAACTAATTGTAAGAATTATATAGTATTGTTCATGAAAAATATCACCTAATCAATAGAAACAGACAAACCTCTATGAAGGAGCTGAGTAAGGAAAGGCCTGCTAGGAAAGGTAGCGGCACTTAGCCGCTTTATCTACGCTTAGGCGGCAAATGTCCACCTTTCTTTAAACGCCTACGAGAAAGGAGTGTGGGCTGATGCAAGAAAGCATTCCAATGATTGAAGACCTAACTCACCTCCGCGCCAACTGCCAAGTACGAGCCTCTCAAGTACCATAAAAATTTGTTTATCTATGTCCAAGTCAGAGTAGAAGGGAAGTAACAGCTTATGAACAAGCTGGTGCCGTCATTGGTGATGGCTGCAAGAAGACTACGACTTTACTTTCAGGCTCATTCCATCAAAATAGTTATTAATGAATGAATGAATTCATTCTCAAAAAGTATTAGGAAAATTTTTGAAGTGGGCAGTGGAGTTGAGCAAATTTGCTATCAATGTTGAATCTCCAAATCACACTGATAAGCTGCTTCAAGCTTTTTTTTTTTTTTTTTTTGAAGAGAAATCTTAGGGAGGCATCTGGACGTTCCCATAGTCAGTGGGAGGTTCCTTGTCGGCCAAGAGTGGAATTAAGTAACGACCATCTTCAACTACTGACTTCGATCGTGGTATCTATAAAGGGCCAGCACCTTGAGATTTGGTGCTGGGGCTGTTCGAATTACATCTTCTAGCCATTCTTCGGGGTTTATCAGAAGTATATCCAATGAGAGCATCAAAAATATTGACGAAAAAAAAATAGTCTTGAGTGAATGGCAAATTTCGCTGATTGTTGGGCCCGTTAATCAAACTATCTTGGAGATGGTCGAGCAAGAAACAAAAAGAAATTACAAAAGAAGAAGAACAAACTTTCAAAGACCATAAAACACAAAGAAAAAGAAAAATAGTGAAAAGGCAACATATTTTTACATAAAAACACCACACCTTTAAGCTATTTGAAGGTTCCTCTAGATTTCTTTTTTTATTACGGAGTTGAGTAACATAGATAGCTTTGAGAAGAGTACAAATGAGAATCTAGGAGAAAGCGAGAGAAGTTGAGAGAGAGAGAGAAGTGATGCCTCTTAACTAGATTAATTGTGAGCAGAAATTTCTACTTTGTGAACTATCTCACACCCTATTCACAACACAGTTGTAAGGTGATGCCTCTTGCGCTTGACCATTAACCTTACACTTAACTCCTGAGTAAGAGTGTCTACAAATACCCAAAAAAACTAAAAACTGAATCAGAACTGAACTGAATCGATCGACTTGATTCTAATTTGAGTCAATTCAACTGTAATTCCAAAACTTTCAAAACCAAATGATTCAGTTCAAATCTCGGCTCTAGCTTCCATGAATCAGATCCAACTCAAATAACCAATATAATAATTAATAACTATTAAATAAAATATTTTTTATAATTTATTAATCTTACTATATTTGTATTATTATATAACCCAAAAATTTTAAAAATAAATATATATGATAAACATTTTATTCAATTTCATTGAATTCACATCATAAATAATAGTCTTAATTCAAAAGATTTAAATTCCATTTTATATAACTTCAAGTCAAGATGTCTTACTATAATAAAATAACATAAAGGAGAGATAATACACGATCTTATCTGGCTCAATCATCAAGATGTCTCCTTCAATTGTAAATGGTGCTCAATCTTAATTCAAAAAGGGCTGGGAAATTTGAATTCTGATACCCTCGGTTCTCGCACTCTCCCTCCAGCCTTCGCCGATGCTCTACTCTGTCGATGCGCCGCCCATGGCACTCTGCACTGCTACTCCACACAGACTATCACCCTACCACAACCCTATGGATATGGTTAGAGAGATACAAGAGCTTCAGCATAAGTGGGAGTTGTTGGCAATTTCTGAGTATGAGACAGGATCATACATGAAAACTTGAAGAGGAAAACAGATGCTAGTAAATAACGCGTAATGCAACATACCATCAAACATCAGTAAAACTTTCCATATGTAGGACAAGCAAACATACATATGCATGTCTACTACTGAATGGAATAACTCAGCAAAGCTTGTATGAAAATAACCATGGTTAAATATTAGCTCATCTTGTTTTCCTGATGTCATTCATTGCAGGATTTGCAGGATTGCAATAGCTGTAAAATGACTTCTATTTTATTCATCCTTCTTAACTGCACTAGTTTTTTTTTTTTTTTTGAAAAGCTTAACTGCACTAGATTCAGGGCAAAGATGTTTAAATAAAAACCAAAGAGGTAAATTCTAGTATCCAATTGAAAATGGTTGAAAACTTGATTCACAACTTTATAAGGATCCAACAAATCACACTCACTGCAATCCCAACATCATCCCATCATCAGCCAACAACTTCCAAGATCTCAACCAAATAGTTTTTGTTCAATTTGAGCTCAAAAAAAAAGTAAAATAAGTTCAAAGATGCCAAAGGAAACAAGGTTTTAAGGCTCGTTCAAACGATCACTACTATAATTTTCTTTTTTAGATGATAGCTAAGCAGCAATGCTCATTGAGACCTAACAAAGAAAAACTCAATAAGACTTAACCAAGCATAAAATGAGACTTAAAATTTAGTGTAAAATTTAGTGTGCTTACCCAAGGAAAAATGTTCGAGGGACAAGCTTGCTGCTAGCTTGGGCCGACAAAAGAACCTAATTTAGACAAGTCCGGGACCCAAAATGACAGTTCAGAGGATCCTGTAGTGAACATAAGACTTCCTGGAACCCATTTTATTAGTGGTGGCTCTGTATCAGTACTTGCCCAGCATGCAACCTGGAAAGGATCAAAAGGTGGATGAAAAGAAGAAAAGAAAAAAAAGGAAATCACCAATCTTTCAAAAAATGGTATGATCAATTCTCATAAGTTTAGAAGAATCAAAGAGAAAAATTAACACAAATTTCTAACTAATATAGGGTGTTAGTGATACCTTGCCACTTCTAACGCTCCAGGCATACACACTACCATCACCAGAGCCTGCCAAAATATCAAGTCAAAATCACAAGGGAGATAAGGACAGAAAAACAAATAAGAAGGGGTTGAATGAAGAAGAGCCTTGTGCAAAAATATAACGTAGTATGATGGTCCCAAAAATAAATTACTAATACCTGATACAATGAACATTCCGTCGGGGCTGAAAGAAGCCTCCAAAGTCGCATCACTTGAAACTGGTTTCACGTTGTAAGTGGACAGCTGGCATGGGAAAGCTATCATCTCACTTTACATAGTCAAGAAAATAATTGCCTATTATTCAAATGTGTAACCTATGTACTTCAAAATATTGAAGACTCATCTCATGGTCATCAAACTAGGGCTCTCTGGATGCTAAACCAATATGCATCATGACTTCTAACAATGTCATGAAATCAATCACCGTTGTTCATATTTCACGCTCCACCCAATAAAAGTTCACCAAATTGCTAAAAAATTCAGCTCAAATTCTATTCATTCAATAAATGCACAAAAAGATGTCACCCAAATTCAGCCCAAATATAGTAGTACTTGACCTAAATCTACCTAAACATGAGCTGGACTTATGGTCACATATACAATCTACTCAAAATCACACAAGTGGACCTTTGGGTTAACACAAACCTAGCATCACCGGGGCTCTAATAGAAACCTGGTGCATTTAGTAAAAGATCAAATAATATGTCAAAACATGAGCTAGATATGAGCTAACCCTAATATGAAAATTTGCAGTGATTATCCGGTTGGGTGAAACCTTGACATCCCAACCCATTAGTGTTCTGAGAATAATAGCATATAGCTAAAATCAAACAGTACTTATTTAGGATTTACAGATGCATTGTTTTACTTAAAAACATTAAAAAACTTACAAGATTGCCTCGGAAGGCATCAAGAACATGAATATGCCCATCCATAGTAGTCAAAAGCATGAGCCTTCCATCATTGCTGAATTTCAGTACATTGGCTTCAGATTTGTCTGCCCCTACAGAATATATGTCAAATGGACCCTAGCAAAATATAGAGAGAAACATACATTACAAAAGTTACAAATTGTAAAGATCAAAAACATGGCAGTATCAACATCATTGTCAACCTTCTCATATTTCCGGGCATCAAACATCCTTATATACCCTCCAAATGCAATAGCAAAAACCATTCCTTGGTCATCATAAGAAACTGCAGGCCGGCCTTGCACACGTAGAAGACCCTACAAAGTGCAAGTGAGGTTTAAATTTCGCGATCATAGATTCTACAAAAGCCTCAAGACATACCTGAGATTTCTCCGCTCGTTGATCCCACAATAAAACAGACCTATCAAGGGAACCTGACACAAAGTATTCCTTACGAGAGCACAGAGAAAGTGAAACAACCCTGAAAAAGCAAAAGTTAATTAGTACACAGGCTACATGCAATCAATCTTAACATGATTAGACTGAAAATTGAACTAAGCAAGCTTCAAATACAAAGATGAACAAACCAATAGACTTACCTATCATGATGACCCTTAAAGTATCTCAAATATTTATTATCATTCAGAGAAAGAAGACGCAGTGATTCTGAAAAATAATCAAATATAAATACACTAAATAGAAGAAACCAAATATAATGAGCACCATGAAACTCAACTTACCATCCCAACCATTTTTAGAAGAGTATATAACTGTAGTTGGGTGTGCAGTGAAGCAAACCAGATCAACTCCATATTTTTTGCTATTGATGGTCTTCAAACACCTGTAACACAACAGTGTCAACCAAATCACATGGCAGCAATGATAACAGTAATCAGTAGTAAAAGTTAATAAAAAGCAACACTAAAACAAACATCTCAAGGCATAGCAGCCATCACACCATGCAGGATTATAAACCCGTTAAGGGGTGGAAAATAGAAAATGAAGAAGTGTGAATATTTTAAAAATAGAAGCAATAGCTTAAAATCCCAGTTCAGTAACACTGATTGAATAAAGTAGTGATACTAGGTTAAAATGAAATATAGTGATAAAAAGAGTGTAACGTTGCCCCAAAGGAAAAATAGTTCAGCTCAAGTAACATTCAGCATGTTTGATCATACAAATCACACTACCATGCATAGTAATCAAGGTATACATGAATATGTCATTCATGGTACATTCCATCTGATTGTAGAAGTACCAAAAACTTTTTAGCACATGCAATTACGTTTTAGGGGTAATTCCATTTGAGACTCTAATGTAAATCTATGATTTCATGCTGGCCCATAAAAAAACATATCATTTGAGTCCCTCTCGCCCAAAATGGTTTTCCACGTGGATCCTTTTTTACAAATTTTGTTAAGTTTGACTATTAAAATGCTATTTTGAAAAATTAAAACTACATATTTAAGCATTGCAAACATGTTTAAGTATTTTCAATTGCTATTATAACTTTAAGCTTTACTTTTTTTTCTACATCATAACCAATAATAGTAATTTTCTATAATTAAACATGTATTTTAAATTTCTTTAAAATAAAAACTTAATGATCAAGGATCTATCAAAAAGGACTCACGTGGAAAGAAATTTGGCCATGAGGGACCTAGATATCTTGTTTTCATTTTTATGAACTAGAATGAAATCAAAGTCTACCTCAAGGACCTGGATGGCACGCCCCCACATTTTAACATGATAGAACTTATTGTTAGTTTTTTAATAGTCTTCTAACAATGGCAAATCTTCTAGCACTTCTCAATGCATCTACTTCAAATCATTTGTCAAGTGTTCATGCAGATCAAACTAAAGAAGGATTTTAATAAAAGAATTGGCCAATCATGATTAACAAAATTACTGTTCCTATTTCCACGAATTGCATTTAATGGGAAATGATAGATAAAAACTACCTAGATTTTAAATTATATCATTGGGTTGGTACGAGTACATGTCCTATATTAACCAAAATATGAAAAAAAATTAAAGGCAAAACATAAAAGAAATTCAGAGGCAAGGATGCAAATTTAAGAAGGGAGAAAATTGCAAATTCAAGAAGGGCAAAAAAGGTAACAATTGGAGCATTAACTAAACATAAAGGCCTCATTTGGTTGGAATATATTTTAAAGATATTTGAAATTTTTTTAAGATAAAAAAATATTTTTTAGTGTTATGATGTGAAATAAAGTTATTTTATTATTGAGAATTATGTTGGATGTGAAATAAAATTGATTTTCTTATTGGTGTGGGACGTGAAATAAAATTGATTTTCTTATTGGTGTGGGACGTGAAATAAAATTAACTTTTAAGATTGAGATCTATGTGAGATGTGAAATAAAGTTAATTTTTAATATTTAAATTTATGTATAATGTGAAATAAATATAAAATATGGATAGAAATATTTTTAGAGGAGTTCGAGTTTTTTTTTCTCCCAACTAAACAAGGCCTAAATGACAATAAAGTTGTTGAAAAGTAAAGCAAAAGACCTTCTATAGTGTTTAATTTGATGTTTAACTCTCATATGGTGTTGAATTGCTAATTTAAATCAACAAAAACATTTCCTTATTGTAAAGGTAATCCAAAGATTCTTCTAATGAATAATGTCCCTCAGGGGAAAGTGTTAGTACTATTAAATTCTCACTTCTCATCACTTATGAATAGCTATATGGAGCTCAATATAAAATCAAGTTTCCTCTGAATGCGCCTTAAGTTAAACTAAATATGACTGCAACACTAAAGGGAATAGGGTTGAAACCAAAGAAAAACTTAGATCACAAATTTTCATGTTCATCAAAATATCACAATTCATTAACTATACTTATAAATGTAGAGGTCAAGTAAATGATAGGCGGCATGTGAACATTGAAGATCGGTAATTAAATAGCATTTTCCAAGCTAATCATTTCAGCCTATCCGCAACAAAGGTTAGAGAAAATGTCAAAGTTACATAAATACTTCCAAACTACTCTAATAAATTCAATCTCACCAAGTTCGCAGACAATGAATACCTCTAACTCCAGACAAGATGTCATGTGAAAAACAAGCAACACAAGTATACTTTTACTATGTTGTGTGACAGATGAATGTCTGCTGATTCAGAAAGATTAAATGAAACCGTTCACCATTTACCTAATGAAATAAAAGAAATACAAGTATTATCCAAGAGCTTTTCTTCAAAACAAGGAACTGTGTCTGATATATGAGGACATTTAGCACTAACAAGGATAAATTTGCATGTAAAATCATAGGGAAGAGCATTTTCAAAAAAAAAAAATCATAGGGAAGGGCTCCAGAATACAAATAATTTGATTACTTAGCCTCAGATGATTAGACAAAGAATTTAGAACAGTTATAGAATAATATGTTAATGGGGAATAAAGAATAATGACATGGATCAAAGAACTGATAAACAACTTAATGAAAAGTAAAATGCTCCTCACAATTATCCAAAAAAAGAATCAATACACAGATTATTTTTTTTATCCAAGTGTAACAAAGAAAATAATAAACATACAATGCATTTTGTACATCATAAAGACGTATTGATTCATCATCACTGGCAGTCACAAGATAGCCAGTTGCTTTGTGAAAATCCATTGAACTGATTCTGCCATTCTGAAATGTACAAATGTAGTATGTAAGATACAGTAAATTACAGTAAGAACGCAATCACATTACTGAAAACCTTCACCAAAGAAGATGTGGCAAAAAAGAGTAGCAAAAATTCAAAAATGTATTTGGCAAGAACTTCACAACAACATTATTGAAATTCTAAAAAGCACCAAAGCTTGCAAGATATTTTGCTCTAAAACACAATGCCACAAGCCAGACGAAAAGCAAGATGAGACATAAAGAAATACAATGTAAATAAACTAAAATGCCTAATATACAACATATTTCACAAAATATATAACATTCCACAAACAATGCTGTAAATGCCAAAAGAAAACAAGACAAATGTTTCTCCCCGATTTGTGAATAATAGTTAGCATCATATTACTGAATGGTGTCCTAGATATTAGTATCCAAGGCATCCTTTTAAGTGCCAATTTACTCTAGAGTGCAGTTAAAGAAAGTCATAACATGCTAGTGAACACTCAACAAACGGTACAGATCAATCTTGTACAGGCCTGAGCTTCCATCAGTAACCAAGCTCCAATATTGTTGTGATAAATGCAGAATAGCATTGACCACTGTTACTCCAAAATTATGATGACCCTTTTATGTGGCCTTAGAGCTTACTTGTATCGTCCAGAAATGTTTCACCAAAAGAATGAAGTAAAATTAAGCTGTTTGCCTAAATTAATTTCAAACCTTGCCTTGCTCTATTTATACATAGTTATAAAGGCTTTAAGATCATGTAATGCATGAACCTCAAATTTTGTTGTCCATGTCAAATAGTAATCTGTCTCCTTTCTTGCAAACCTACCTCGGGAAAAAAAATGGAAGAAAAGTTTACAAGGCTAAGATATTCTATTACATGCTTCAAGTTCACCTGAATATACTTTCAAAGGTTTAGTCATATTAAGCATGTGCAAAAGAAAACCATATCTTTCAGTTTCCAGAATTCTCATATCAATAGATTTCAGACACGTATTTTAATGAGTGCAAATGGCATTTTTTGCTCCAACTACTAAAGCATATATCTCATTAAAGTTATCTCTACAATCTATGCAAAGAATGTAGTCCACACAGACGCTTACAAGATACAGATTAGCAACCTCCCTTAAATGGCTTACATGGTTAATTCGGCTACAACAATGATAGCCAAAAAGGAAAAAAAATTATACACCGCATGAAACAATAAAGAATATAACATGATGTTATACTGAGTGAACTTCTTAAGATGTTAGGATCACTTGGCTGTCCTAATGCATTTCATGTCAAATTTATAAAGTCTTTGATATCTTAATTCTCCGGCCATATAAACTAGTTCTAGTTGAAGATTCAAATAGCGAGCTAACTCACTCACATGCACGAGAGATATTATGAAATAGCTAAACTCATGTAAAGTCAAAGTTTCAGATAAAAACACAGCAGATAGAATGAGGCTAAATCAGTCCATCACAACACTAAATTAGAAGAACAATGCAGCAGGATGAATTAAATATAGACAGGGTCAAAAACCTTTAGAATTGATCTAAAATGACTTACATAATCTCTAAAAGCCAGACCAACTTCCATGCTCTTCAATACCTCATCAGTCAGCTCCATGGACACCTTCTCCTCTCTCTCCAGCTGCCCTCCTGTGGGATAAAATGGAGAATAGCTGAGGTGTCAAAAGTCTGAAAGGAAGATAAAGGACTGGAGAACTGGGAAAGAAAAAAATACTTTCCACAGTTGGATTAATACCAGGCATCTTAGCAGAAGTGTAATCTTTTTCTCTTCCTTACAAGAAAACGTCGAATAGCCAGGACTAGTGCAACGATGACTCTTCCAAAAGAGCTTGAAGATGAACAAACCTCCAAGGGAAAAAAAATACCCCAGCCAAGTTTCAAAGAGTTACTGTAAATATATCCTCCTTTTGAAGCAGTTTTATTCTTCGCTCCCAGGGGGTTCCAATAAGAATGACATTTTCAAAGAAATAGGAAAACAGGTGACCTCTGCATTAACTGATAAATGGAGAAGAAAGGTCAGATTTTCAGGATGTTCATAAATTACTTGAACCGCGCACACTTGCGGACCTATTATATTTGAGGTTGGGGGGGTGGAACTTACAGAGAAATCCCACTGGAACTCGAAAGAGCAGATCATCCGACTGTCAAAAGAGGGAGCGGATGGACCTTCCTCCTCCTCGCAGGAGTCTTCAGCAGAATGGCCACAGCTGCTATCAGCCTATCAGACGAAAGTCACAAAACACGAGACGCTGGCTGTGGGCGACAAAGCCACACAAGGAGGCAGGATCAGTTTGAGTCGGGAAGAGACGGAGGAGGAGAAAAGCCCCGGCGAGGATCCTAGGGTTACATATGGGTCCCTATATTTTTAAAATAATTACTTATTGATCCCCCAATTTTGAGAACTTCCACATCAGTCTACAACTTTCGGACTATTTCCAAACTTCAATAAATAAATTTGCAATTTGCTAACCTAATTAAGTAATTAAAAAAAATGATTAATATTTTAAATTTCAAGAAAAAGCTAACAAGGCTTTAGCTTAAGTACTTTGCTTAGAATGTGAATTAAACCTATAAATAAATAAATAAATATCATTAATGTGTATTTGTTTAACAAGATTATTTTTAATCAATTTAAAATAAAGGCTGATCATTTTGATTTAAAAATTTAAAAGATATGAAATATAATATTTTATATTTATGATGTGAAATATTATTAATTAATATTTTGATATAATCATAGAATGTGAATTAAATAAGTTTTTTATTATAAATACATGGATAATGTTAAATAAAATTATATTTATTTTTTATGTTTATTTTAATTTAAATTTTATATGAAATGTAAAAGGTAATCAAATTCATTTTAAATTTATTTTAAAAATTCCCAATCGTCTTGCCTCCCCCAAACAAATGGGCACGTTTATTTGAAAGATTTAAATTTAAAAAAATTAAATTTAAATTTAAATAGAGATATTTTTTATTAAAAAATATTAATGAGATGAAATAAAATTAATTATTATATTGAAATATATAAGAAATATAATATAAATTAGTTATTATTTTGGTAATATGTGTATGATGTGAAATAAAGTTAATTTTTAATATTAAATTTTACGTGCGATATAATATAATTATTTAAAATTAAATCAAGTTAATTTTAACTTGCCAAACAAACGAACTACTTTGCTGTTTATTTTAAAAGGTCACTCATTTATGTCAACAAACCTCATTTAATTGGACTATCAAAAAAAAAAAATGATATTGTGATCATAGCTCTTAAATTTTTATTTGATTCTCAATTGAAAAGTTTCAAATAAAATATGTGATTGTATCAAATACATGCATTTTTTATAAGTAAAAATATAAATTATATCTTTTTATTGAAAAAATATATAAACTATATTTGAAATTCATATTAATTTCAAATATAATTTGTTTTGATGATGAGTTATTTTGAGTCATGAAGTTATAAAGTAATTTAAGTAGTTAAAGCCCTGTTTGGCGCAAGGATCAAAACAGGACCAAAATAGTACTAGTTTAAAAAATATCAATAATAATAATAAATAAATTATTTTAATTATTCTACACAAATTTTAATATAAAAAATAATATTTTACTTCACATACTCAATAATTTTTAATAAAAATATAAACTTTATTTCACATCTTAGATCAAAATACTCGATTTGAATATTTTGGTCTAGAATGTGAAATAAAGTTGATATTTTTATTTTAAATTGTTGAGTATATAAAGTAAAATAATATTTTTTATATTTAAATTTATGTAAAATGATTTAAAATATTTATTTATTATTATTATCGTTATTTTTTAAATTAGTACCATTTTAGTCCTGTTTTGATCCTGTTTTGGTCCTCGCGCCAAACAGTAAAATTAAAATAATTCAGAGAGCAAGGTTGAAATTTTTGACCCAATGTGGAAATTCATCACTCTTAACCGAGTCTCCAAAAACGATTCAATTTTTTTTTTGACTCAAAGTAACTCATTCTAGATGAATGTGACTCAACTCGTAATGGCTTTAATATATGCAAATCATATGCTTTTAAGATTTCAGTATATATTTTATGTATATGACATCTTATGAAAGATAAACAATAAAGTGTGATTTTAATAATATTTATTAAAATTTTGTGAAATACGTAATTTTTTATGAATTCAGTGTTCTCCATGTAAATTTTCCAAAATAAAAATCAATATAAACTAGGCATACAATATGTATTATGTTTACTTAGAACAAGAGAGTAAAATTTTACTATAAAAAATAAAATTTTAATCATCACTTAAATCTGATTTTAGTGCTGAGTTGACTCGATATTATCTAATTTGGTGCATTTCACTTAAAACTTGAAGATCAATATAAACTTAAATCAAATTTTAGATCAAATAGATATTTCAAACGAGCCATTCTAACGTTTTTATTTTATGATTTGATATTTTAATTAATCTAATCTAAACCAACATAAATTCTTTTCAAACTTTCTCAAGATCAAATCTATTGAAAATAATAACAATAACAATAATAATGATATATATTATTTAATATTTACGTATAATTAGTTTTATTATGTTAGTTGGCAAAGAATAGTTTTATTAATAAATACCTTGGATGGCTATGATCGAAAATGATTGAATAAATAAATTCATTGTAAGGCTAAGCGTGAATCTAAGGTCTAGTTTGTCATGAGAATTAAAATAGTATTAATTTAAAAAATAAAAATAATAATAATAATAAATAGATTTTTTTAATAATTTTATACAAATTTTAATATAAAATATATTATTTTATTTGATATATTCAATAATTTTTAATAAAAATATAAATTTTATTTCACATTCTATATTAAATATTAGAATTGGGTATTTTAGTGTAGGATGTAAAATATTATATTTTTATTAAAAAATATTGAGTTTGTGAAATAAAATAATATTTTTTTATATTAAAATTTATATAGAATAATTAAAAAAATTATTTATTTATTATTGTTTTTATTTATTAAAGTACTATTATTTTGATCATTGCAACAAACAGGGCTTAAGATTAAAATTATAATTTTTTCTAATTTTGAATTTGATTAGTTCAAATTAAAAATTTTAAATTTAATGTGTGCATATTTATTAAGTTAAAGTTAATCTTATTAAGTTTTATTGTATATGGCACTAAACAGGCTTATAAGCTGAATAATGAGAGATAAGAGAAGTAAAAAAATAAATCGTATCATATCAAAAAATGAGGAAAATTTCTGAACTGCATGAGTAAATATCATGATTCTAAATAGTAGAAGTGTATTTTAAAAAAAAATTATAAAACTAATGATAAAAAACTAATTTTTGAACCAAAATAATAATGAGATGTATAGTCTTTCAAGAAAGTTATTCAATCACATAATTTTTTAAAGTAAAAGTGAATAATACTTCTATATTTAGATCATTATATGATACAATATATATTATATATAATTTTTATTTTTTAATAAAAAGTTGTTTTTATTAAAATTGATCTCTATAAACAAACACACGTAAATATGTGAACTTGAGTCATGTGGATTCAGCCGGAGGTAGAATCGCTAAGCATGCCTGGTACTAATTAGGGGTGACAAAACAAGCTAACGAGTCGAGTTTGAGTCGAACCCGAATCCGACCTGACCTTAATGCATCAACCCGAACCCAACTCATTTATTAAATGGGTCAAAATTTATGACCTAAACTCAACCCAATTAATAAATGGATCAGGTTGGCGGGTCGACCCGATCCGTTTATGGATTAATTTTTTTATAAATGCTCAACCCGACCTCTATCCGACCTGATTATACCGAATTAGAATCCAACCCTTTTAATAAACAGGTAAAAATTCATGACTCATATCTAAAATTTGTGAGCCGGGTTCGAGTCGAATTCACAGATCGGGTCATATATTGCGACCCTTAATACCAACCCTGATCCGCAGATCGGCTTACCGGATCTACTTCATCGGATTTTAGACCGATAAGCAATCCGGCCGACAAACCGCCGGTAACTGGGTCTTCCGGTGCACTTACCTTCTGTCGGTCGTCTGAGGATCTGAGCCATTCCTACGTACAAGAGCCCACGCTAGCCAGCTAAGCCCTCGCGGTGACCGTACCCCACCAGTCCCGTCCCGTCCCCAAAATCCCAGATCCGTCAATTATTTTATTCCCTACTCCAATGGGCTCCGCCGGTCATCTTCCGAACGAAACCCTACCGGAATCCGACCCGTCGGCGGCGCTTTTCAAAATCTTTATCGGCTACGACCCCCGCGAGGATTCCGCCTTCGAGGTATGCCGGCACTCGCTCCTGAAGCATTCCTCCATCCCGCTACAGATCTCGCCCATCAAGCAGGCAGATCTCCGTGCTGCCGGTCTCTACTGGCGCGAACGCGGACCGACGGAAAGCACCGAATTCTCCTTCACCCGTTTTCTAACCCCATACCTTGCCGGATTCCACGGCTGGGCGATGTTCGTCGACTGCGACTTCCTCTACACCACCGACATCGCTGGTCTCGTCGCCCTCCTCGACGACCGCTACGCCGTCATGTGCGTCCACCATGATTATTCCCCCAGGGAGACCACTAAGATGGACGGCGCCGTGCAAACCGTTTACCCGCGGAAGAACTGGTCCTCGATGGTCCTCTACAATTGCGAGCACCCTAAGAACCTGATCCTCACGCCGGAGCTCGTCAGCTCCGAGTCCGGCGCATTCCTCCACCGATTCATGTGGCTGGAGGACGAAGAGATCGGATCCGTACCCTTCGTCTGGAATTTCCTGGTCGCGCATAATCGGGTCGACGAGAACGACCCCTGCACATTTCCGAAGGCGATTCATTATACCTCGGGCGGGCCGTGGTTCGAGAGGTACAAGGACTGTGAGTTTGCTGATCTGTGGATGAAAGAGCTGGATGAATGGAAGAAGAAGAAGATGGTGGAAAAATGAATCTGCCAGTAATCTTCTTCCCTGGCCTCACTCTCAAGTAATTCACCATTGTAGTCCCGTATTCCTTTGGCTTTCTTCATTTCATAGATTATGAGATGGTGATCGTGAATTCTCCGTACTCTCGTCGTATTCTCGTCCGGATTTCAGATTTTCTTGTATTGCCTTGGATTATGCGGTGCTTTTAGAGATTTCTACTATTTTTTTTCTAAGATCTGTTTTTTTTTTTTTTTTTTGATTGTTAAGATCTGATCTTTGTTGATTCCAATTAGTTTGGGGATTTAAATTTTATTTTATTTTTGATATTAGGGATTAAAACTCTACTGTTTTTTTTGGGAAAAAAATGTTATTGCTGTTCTTGTTTACTAGGCTGATTGCATAATGCGGCATAGTAATTTTACAGCGGAATATGCTTATAATTATTCCTTGCTTTCAGTTTTTTTTTTGAAAATTTAAATCTGCACTTAAAAAAAAAAAAATTAAGTGCTACATCTTTTAAATTAAATATTCACACTTCTAAATTTAATATTTATAAATATTTTTTTATTTTAAATATAAATTTTACATATAATACTCTTATTTTAATTTATTTTAATTTATTTTAAATGGAAATTTATCTAATATATTTTCACTTTAATTTTTATTTGAAATATCTCTAAATATTAGACTTAAAAGTATTATTTTTAAAGATATTATCTTTAATAAAAAAAAATTTAATACAGACGTAAGTTTTTTTTAATCCATCCTGTTCCTTAGATAAATTTATAGTTTACTGATTATAAAAAGAAATTGTAAATGTTTTCTGAGTTTTTCATTTCAAAAAAAACTTTCATGTAAGCCTTTTTAATAAATTTTTTTAAATTTTATCATTAAATTATTATTTTAAAAATTTAAAAATATTTATTTAATTAGTCTTGCCTTCAAGAGGGGCCTTTCATTGCGCACAATATTGTAAATAGTGTTAAGTTGTTGCGCAATCAAATGGATCGTCCCTGCGGTCTGTCGGGTGATTGGATTATCTGGTCGGTTGACCGAATCGTCCTTTTGTTCAAATCAGATTGTTCGTTTACCTGTCAAATAAATAAGTATTAAGTAAGTATTTATTCAAAAAAATAAATATAATTTATAATCATATAAGTATTAATTTAAAAATATGTGATTATATGTGATATTATGTTAGACGAATACCTATTTGATTTTAAACTATATATATATATTTAAACAAACACTTGCTAGATCTTATAGTTAAATTGACCGTCTAGTTATAGCAAATAAATTGTTTGATTAGTTGTCAAACTGTCTTGTCAACTAAATGAACTGTTCATTCAGTTACTCAGCAATTTAACATCATTTATGGGGTTATACGTAAAGCGGAGCTCACTTATCTGCATAGCTCTGCGCTATTGGTGGACAGACGCTTGTAGGCCTGTAAATGGGTCGGATCTTGATCCTATCCGCGATTCGAACCGATTATCTTATGAAATGGAATAATTTTTTGACCCGCACGATTAATCCGAAAAATCGACCCGCTCCGTTTAAGTATTACCGGGTCGGATCCGGGTCAATGTTGATCCGACCCAAAAAAAATTCGACCCGAAATTTATAAGTATACAATTATTTTACGTATTTATATACTTATTATTTAATTACATATGTTAATTATTATTTTATTTTATAAAAGTTTTGAAATGTGACTGAAACTTATACTTATTAAAGAGGCTATTGCAAGTTATTATAGCACAGTAACCAGGAAGTGCTTGCATTGTGAAGTGGGATTAATAGCTATAAATATTTTTTATCGTTAAGATAAATGTTTAGTGCTAGCTTTAACAGAATTGTGCTTTATTTTTTGTGTAATATTTTCATTCACACTGTTGTTTTTATGTTTTGTAATATTGTATTATAATATTGATGTCATTGATATGATTTTTAAATATTTATATATTATTTCTATATTTTCTACTATAATGGATTTATATTATAAATTTTAGTGATCAAAATTTTATTTAAAAATATAAGAATATATATAGAACCAATAGTTGTAGTCATTAAAAAAAAGTATTAAATTATGTAAAAAAAATTCTGGGTCGACTCGATATTTGATCCGAAAATCCGAACTGTGGCGGGTCATGAAACGAATCTGTGTTGATCCGATTCGATTTGATTTTTAATTTGATCCGAAAATATCGTAATCGAATTCGGGTCAAGATCAACCCGATTTGGATCTAATCCTCGACAGGCCTAGACGCTTGATATAGTCAGGGTCCAGGGATGCCCTCAAGTGCGACCTGAGCTCCCACGACAATCAGATGTAATTAGAGTTGATGGGTCAGTTTTAGTTTAATTTATTTTTTAAGTTGATTTATTTAAAATAAATTAAATTTGACTCAAATTTAACTTATTTATTAAATGAGTTAAACAGGCCTATTTATCTGATTTAATCCCTCAACTTATATGTTATAAATTTTGAAATCATTTTGATAAATTTAATATTATCATAAAATTTAATTTAAAATATAAAAATATATAATTAAATTCTTAAATATATATATATATCTAATAATTAATATATAATTTTTTAAAATATATATATATATATTAATTTTAATAAATAAGTTATTAGGATGGCCATAATTAAGTCCACTAACAAACTCATACTAAATCTTTTTTGACTAAACAAATTTATTATCAAAATCTACATCATACAAAAACAAAATGTAAAATATAAATAAATTTTATAGCAGCAAATTATAACATGTCATTTACTTATTTATTTTGGAAAAAAAAAGTTTAAAATGAAACTAATAAGATACATAAAATAAATACAAAATATAAGAATAAAGAATTTTAAATTACCTATAAACTCCTAAATTATTCCTGAAAATATTTTTATCAAAGAAACGAATAGAAAAAACTGAACTGAAAATAAGTGAGGCTGGTGAGTGGGGATTTTATAGGCAACCAAAAATAGACAGAGTTGCCTAAAATTTGGGCGACTCCATTGCTGGCAGGGACTACTACACTAGGGGATGGTGCGGAGTCGACTAAACTTCGAGCGACTCCTACTATTAACTGCAGGCACTAATGCTCGCTATTAGTTTTTTTATTGTTTGAAGTCGCCTGAAGATCAGTCAACTTCTATAAATATGTGTATTCTTAAATTTTTTACAAATCACATTTAATTAATTAATTAATATTTATTAAAAAGTCAACCCAAATCAAAGACCGAAATCGAAACGCAAATTCACTGCGTTGAATTTTAATATTAATTAATTCTTTTCGTAAATTTCCATATTAGGTCAGAATTAAGATAGAAAATTTTAATTAAAGAATCAGAGGTGAAGCTTTCAGAGCCAATTCGCAATAGCTTGAGGGTAGTGCAGACCAAAGTTATTGCTCACTGGCTTGCAATACTGTTCAAGTTAGCTTATTTGATAGAAAGAAAAATTTACATCTGTCGCTCTTAAAGATTTATTTTTTCAGGCTACACCCCAAAGTTCATTATTTTCAGATAGCACCCCTCATTTTGGAGTAAATTTACAGAAAGCACTCCGCTTTTGATGTTAAATGAGGTGTTGCATAAAAAAAATGAATTTTGAGAGTGTTACTTGAAAATAATGAATCTTTAAAGGTGACAGATATAAATCCTCCTTGAAAGAATTGGTGTATTATATTTTGAACAGTGAGCATCATTAGTTTTCCTTTTCAAAATTGCTAGCTCTAGTTTGGCTTAAATCATATATTAAAATAAAAGAAAAAAAATTACAAGGGTAACTCGAATCACTTCTTTAAAGTTATCACAAAAAATTAGATGAAAAAAATATACGCTTCACCAAATTAAAATCGCCTAATATTATATGCGAGTGTTAACACGTGGTTCCTGCGCTGCATCCTGACCGTACACGTGGCGCCTGGCTGGCCTCCATTTGATTGATTGATTTGCTGACTCATCTCTGACTTTATAAGACCTTTGACCAGGTCAAACCTCGGCCACGAGAGTTCAAAGGTTATTCCCGATATCTCAGTACCACCCCTGATAATATCGGGCACGAGGTTACAGAGCAGCACCTGTCACAATTAACTCCACCTAACCGCGCTGCTCCCTGTACAAGACACCTTTTTTCAGACCCGCAAATTAAGGATCCGCATGCTCCAGTCATCACGGATCCTCAGTAGAAGTACCAGTATTAAAAGATATCATCTTCCTTGCACAGCTGCAGGCCTCTCCGGTGGCAGACAAACGACGCGAACCCAAAGCCTGTCCATCACCTTTTCTCCGGGAAGCCAGGGTGAAGCTGCACACTCCAACAGCTACAAATACCGCTGAACAGTTCACCACCAAGACACAAAAAAAGCAGAGATTGGCTAACTTTCATTGTAGAGAGGCCCCAAACTGAGGGCTCTCCTTCTTCCTCTTCTTCTCCTTTTCTTCTAAAACAACACTGTATAGGCCTCCAAGGCTATCTTTTTTACATCAGTGAAAACTTCCTCGCCGACTGACCGGCGGACGTAGGGGATTTCCTCCCTGAACCACCTTAAATCTCCGTGTGTTTCTCTGAATGCTCTGAACTGATTCTCTCTTTGAGCTTTCATTAACGGGCTTACCCCTTTGCGCGCCGCCGTCTCCCAGAACTCTCTTTCTCTTTGGTGTTTTCTGGGACTCCTACATCCTACGTCAACAGCAACAAAGTATTTTTTGTATTCTTAATCGTACTTGTAATTTTACAAAAATAAAATTACGATATCAAAGAGGCTCTGCCTTCAAAGATCGATACAATCTCTCCCATGATAGCTTCCATTCTAGCTCTCGAGCATCATTTTCTGTTAGTTTTTCGTTTTATTCCAAAAATCTTAATTTATAGGATAAATTGTAAATTGGTCCCTCCAATTTGAGTATATAAGTGGTCACTCCCATTTCCAAGTTATAGGTTGATGCAGCGCGGGGAACGAGTTGAAGCGAATCCTAACGCTACCAACATTAAAAGACACGTGCCTAGGTAATAATACTACTAATGACTATGATCATGATAATTAAATTAAAAGACACACAAATGCAATGTAATGCTACTAATTTAAGGAGATTGAACTAGTTGTGTAAATTATACTATTTAACAATAACCACATAATCACATGAATTTTTAATGGACTTTCTAAAGAAAATTAAAATACCCATGCAACTTTAGAGAAACTTAAGCAAATTAAAATAAGAAGCAATCAAATTAATAAGATTAATCACTAAACAATAAACTTAACTTCTTAATTTTGAGAATCAAAGAGTTCACAATATATCCAAATTTATTCCAGCAAATCAAATACGCAGAATGAATTTAGCAGTAGGATATTGCCATAGAAATCAAGCTGTATGTAAACTTATTTATACATAGGAGCAGATCTTATTTCAGCAGGAAACCAAAATTAAGCATGATTTTGATTTTAGAGCAACTGAACATTCAAAACTCAAAACAAAGGAACTCCAATGATGGCAAATTAGTGGAACAGCAACTTCAACAGAGCACAAAAACAAAAGTCTGGATTTGAGGCATAATGAAAGCAGAGCTAAACATAAACATGAAATAAAACCCAAAGGAATTGGAAAATAAACTGAGCCCAAAACAGAACAGAAAAAAACCAAGGAATCCTGCAGCCCCTCTGCGTTCCCGGTCCGAATCGATGCCACCTACGCAGATTCACAGCAAAAGGAGCAAACTCTCCACTCGAATTCAGGTAGAAATCATCAACTGCCTCATTCATCCTTTCCGAGTCCCTGTTTTATAGAAGGAGAAGAAGAAGCGGAAGTTGCTGGCCAACGCGTAGATGCCGCGATATTGTGCTCAGCGTGCCGAGAAGCTCGCGAATCTGTTGGACGTGGACGTGACTGGGCGAAAATGGAAATGGCCGAGCGATGGACTCGGCGCGGCGAAGCAGACGTGGCATCCACCTGGCTCGGCGAAGCAGTCGCGTCCACGCTTTGGCTCGGCGAAGCTGGCGCGACCAAGATCTGAAGCCGACGCGGCCGCCACCGGGCTCGGCGAGGAGGGCGCGACGCGCGCGTCGTGGCGAACCGGAGCGAAGCAGGCCGCCTGAGCGAAGTAATCCGGCAGAAAACACTGGCCCGACCTCTGTTTAGGGCTGAATTTGATTAATAAAGGTAAAATTGCAACCAAGTCCTCCTATTTCAGATGTATCACAAATAGGTCCCCAACTTGCCCTAATTTGAATCAAATTGATTCAAGGTGAACTATTCTTGAACCCAATTTGATTCAACCCATACATGACATCAAAGTGGGCATTCCCACCGATATAAACATAATGTTCGACTCAAACAACTCGAATAAAATGCAAAAATAATGATAACTATGTACAGGGTAATAAATTGTTATAGTCTACGCTCGAGGTGTAGATTATAATGAAGTCATCGGTGCTGGTGATCTGGCGCTGCATCATAGGTCCTCCAATTCTGAAATTGGCGTGGTTGCAAGGAATTCTTCCGAAAAGGTCATAACATGCTTAGCAGACAAAATTCTCGGTTCCTACCATCTCATGATTGCAGAATGTCTTACAGCTGAGAGAGCAATATGGCTTGCAGAAAAGCTAAATGCTGAACATATATGAATAGAGGGTGACTCTTTGGAAGTTATCAAATATATTTAGAATGAGGGGATAACTTATCCATCCTCGAGCCCAGACTGAAGGAAACAAGAAAGAGGCTGAAGCCTTTTAGCAGTAGCAGCTTTACCCATGTCAGACGAGAAGGAAACAGAGTAGCGCATATCCTAGCACGGTTCGCTCTTCACACATTAACTCAGGAAATTTAGGAGAGGCAGGTGCCAAGTTTTATCCAAGAGGTCATTAAGGAGGAGATTGTCTTTTATAATAGAGAGTAAAATCGAGGTCTTGTTTAATTTTTGATATCTTTATTGTAACTCTCTTTAGATTTTCATCAACAAAAAAAAAATTCTGAAATATATGCTAATATGTTTCTCATCCATAACAAATATAAAAGTAATTATTGCAAAAGAACTTTTTACTATAGGTGAGAAATATAGAAGAGATGTGAACTTAGAATTATACAGAGCAAAAATTAATGGTTCTTTTACATTAGGGGGCTACAGGATTCGTTAGAATTATATTAATTAATTAGTAGCAAGAATTGCAATTTAATTTTGGACTTTTTTTGAGGTTATGTAGTGTTAACTATGCCTGTCATATTGTTTTTTTTTTATTTTTTTTATTTTTTTATACATGAGGTTGGTGGCTATTAATCTTTCAATATATTATAATTTTCGGTTGATTTTAAGTTTAGCACATTTAAAAAATTAATATACCCCATCAAAATAAATAAATAGCATATAACTTTTATTTAGTTGAAGAAAAAAATAATTTTTAAATTTTTTTTAAAAAATTTAAAAAAATTATGTATGATGATATAAAATAAAGTGAATTAATTATATTAAAAATTTTATTGAATGTGAAATTAAGTGATTGTTTAATATCTTAATTTATGCATAATAACATATAAAATATTATTTATTTTTTAAATAAAATAATATTTTTAGTTAAAAGAATTTTAGGGGGCGTTTGGTTCAGTATTATCTCAATATTAATGTCATTTAGATGTCATGTTATCTAAATATTATTGTTATTCATCAATGGATATTTGTTTGGTTCAATGTTATGATATTAGAAAATATCAATGCTATCTAAATTGTTTTTGTTTAGTTGAAAGTTATTGACCTTATAATGACAAATTGATAGTGTTATCTTGAGATGTCGCCCGATTTGGGGTGACATCTAGATGTCAGCATCTAATGGCATTTTTGTAATTAATTATAATATTATTTAAAAATATCATTAAACCAAACAATTACTTTCTAAAGATAACATAACATAACATTGAGATAATACTGAACCAAACGCCCCCTTAGTTATAATTAAAATTTTATCAAATTAAAATGGGCCAGATATACGTTGGTGATCCGAGCAAGCTTGGCTGGTTCTTATTAAAATTTATATTTATAAATTAATTTAAATTTAATTATTATTTAAGGCAAATTTAACTCAGGTCCTGAGTTTAAGGATTATTATCACACAGATTCACGTTTTTAAAATTTATCATCGGGGTCCCTAGGTCTTCAAATCTGGGTCCTTTTTAAATTTTTTTATCATTAAAAAATGTAAAAATTATCATTATAC